>CM075813.1:18238069-18434684 GCA_037975025.1 Excoecaria agallocha | reverse complement strand
CCTAGAATAAAAATGAAAACTCATTTTGCATGATGTTTGTAAAAAATTGAAAAACTAGTAACTTCATATAAACAATTTTAAGCTATTTGCACCATCAATAAAATGCAGTTTTCAGAAGCAAAAATGATTGTCTCACTAACTTGCAAAATTGGTTTCTATCTTATAAAATCCTATCAAGTTCTAACAAAAGCTAGATATCTATACTTGACTATACATTCATTTTCTGCTTACACTTTCAAAATATTTAACTACTGGCCTCTTGTTTATAGTTTTAGCAGCAATGTCCAGTAAATAGCATAAAACACATTACTCATCGCTGCCCAAACATTAGTATATCCCACAAGTATAAGAACACATTCATTGGAAAATGAATATAAAAGACCTTTTTATGTTACTTTCGGTACCTAGCTGTCCATGTTAGCTTTGAAGGCTTCAGTCTGTTATGAAAGTATATCTTGCACTTAGAATTGGCAAAGAGGAAGAACTTAATTGATCAAACAAAGTTTAGTCCTGATATTTTGAAAATTGATAATTATCTCATGATTCGCATTCGAAGTGAATTCACAACGTAAATGAAATGACTATCCTACTTCATTAAAAAGTTTGCAATGTATAATCCAAGAACTAAACGACATCAACAAAACAACATGATATCTTTAAAAAGGGATATCCAAAACCAAAACAAAACTAATTGACAAGTATTTAAAGCACGATGATTGAGATCCCGTTATACCATTTCATATGACAAATATTAACTTTAGCACATTTAACACAACCAATTAAGGAACCAACAGATATATATTTGTTTTAGCACTATCTAAAATAAAACTAATAATAAAATCTTAGCATAATTATACAATTAAGAAAAGAAATGCAGATACCACGTGAGAAACTAAATGACAGTTATTCTAACATATAAACCTACTAAAAATTGAGAATGATCAGAATTTGAGGACTTGGTTTAAGTTTTATGGCTTAATGTACATTGTTAATGGATCTAACATATAAATTCAGTGAGCTGCATATATTCCAGACATAGAAAACACATTATATACTTCTAGAAAATATCATCCATTGATGCATAAAAATGTAAAAATATCAGAAACTACAATGCAAATAGAAAAGTTTAGCTTACCCTGACTTCTTTGTGGTGATGCCTCAGATAGACAGTTATTGATTGCAGAAGATGAATAATGGGTTTCAACATACTGTATAAACATAAATTACAGTAAATATAATAACATGCAATTTCATTCAAGGAATCAGAATAATGGGTTTCAACGTATGTATACCCACAACATCTATGAAAACAAAAGAAATAACAACCAGGATAGAATTTATTAAAAGCTTAATATCTTTAAAGCCTAAGCTTTTATTCTAATAGAGCCTAAGCTTTTATTCAAATAGCACTTTCAGTCACCTGGTAGAATCCGAAAATTGTCCTAATTTCAAAGGAAAAACAAAGAATCAAAGGTTAAATAGAAAAGAAAGTAAAAATCAAATGTTTAACTAATTAAAAAATTAGAACCGTCATAATAAAAAAAATAAAAAGCAAAATCAAAGTTTGAATTGAGGAATCAAAAGGTTGAGATTTAATAACCAACAGAAATCCAATGTCAAAACCAGCCGAAACTGAAACTAAGAGGAAAAAATATAGAAAATGAAGAACCAGTAATGCACCATTACAAAAAATGAAAAAATAGAAAAATGAAGATCCAATGTCATACCATTTTGCTTCTATAATACTGAACAATGTTTGGATGTGATAGTTCAATTAGCAAAGCAATCTCCAATTCACGTAAAATTACAGGACACACTGAGAAGTTAATTGCGCTAATGATTAAAATCCAATAAGAAGAAATGCACTTAACCATGATTTTATTTTCTAAGCAAGAAATAAGAAATTGAAAATTGCAGAAGTGAGAGGGAGAAGTCATGATACCAAAAGGAATACAAAAAAACTTTAGACCTAGGATTTTTAAGGATCAAATGTTACAGTGATTCTTTTTTAATTTTTAATCTTACAAATTCAGCCTGGTGCTTTTTACAGAAATTGATACCTTCATTCAAATATCTAATATGAATTTTAATTTTGAATGTAGCACTAGTAACTAGAGGTCAAAACATGTCTACAAGTTATGCAACATAAAGCAAACGTCACTTAAATAAAAAGCAGCAAAATGACATGCTACACTAAATATTTAATCAATGGAAAGGAATTAAGTGAACTTATATTACTATCTCATAGATCAAAATGGAGGAATAGTGGAACAAAAAAGGTTCCAATTTTGCCATAACTTATGAATGATGAAAAGATTTAATGCAAGCAAGGATTTGTTAATTAATTGTTCCAAGGTTAGCACTTCTGGCATTACTTAAACAAAAATATCAAAATGCCCAGCTGACAAAGACAAAATAAAAAATAAGATCACCTTTTCAAATTTTTGTCCTTGGAGCTATTTTTATAAGGAAAACAAGGGAAAATAATAAGGTGGCTCCTTCTCTCTTTCCATGCTCAATGTAAGACAATATTTTATCAAACAGCTGCTCATCCACTTGTGCATCCATTAGTGAAATGAAATTCATATTAATTTTAAACTATTATACATAGGTTCGGTGATAAATACTCAATTAAAATTCTAAAATATTTCTTTATAATTTTTAAATAACTGAAAAGATAAATTAAAATTTATATATTTTATTAGTTGAAAATTCAACCAATTATCGGAATAATCAAATCAAATTAATTAAATTAATTTGATTTGATTTTCAGCCAAAATTAGCTTTCTACTCACCCCTATTTTTTGAAAAAGAAAAACAAAAAGAAACATCACTTTAATTTCAATATTTGGATTTATTTGACCTGTGGGCCTTAGCGAGATTTGGGATGAAATGGATCACCAACAACCCAACTTTGGCCTTCTCCACTAACTTGTTTACAAAGTGCATCGTAAATGCCTTCCTGAACATAAACTCTTGAGCTGGCCGCACAAACCTCTCCCTGCAGTACGATAATGCAAATGAAATTAATGAAGAATATGGATTTTGAGTCTCAGCAGGAAATTAAGAAATAATATTAGATTGTCGAAATGAATTTGGCTTGTTATAGACAATTCCAAAGAGAGCAAGATCAGCAGCTTTATCAACATCAACATCATCAAAGATTAGGAGAAGTGATTTGCCTCCTAATTCAAGGGAAACTTGTTTCAAATTGCTTGTTGCTACAGCTTTGCAATGAACAATATGACTATCAAAGTGCCAAATAGGTTACAACAAAAAAGATAATCAAATTATTTCTTAGTGCAACAAAATCAGAAAATAGGAACTGCTCATCCCTTGAACTCTCTGACACTGGAGCACTAACTGCTCTAAAATAGATTTAAATTAGAGAGCAATTAGATTTATGCAAAAATAATTCTAACACAAATATGAAAAGGAAAATGGAATAACTATTTTTATTTAATTAAAAATTTGATGCAAATCAACTGAGTTTCTTATTTATATCCTAATATATGATACAAATTACTTAAGTAAATTAGCACATATATATACAAGATCATTAAGACACAAAAGCATGAAACAGAATTTGGCACATATTTATCCGGTTCTTTGATGCAGTTAGCAAGGGGAAAAGAATGGAAAAAAGGCAAGCTTCCCTTAACATTTCAACATGTCGCAAGGTTATGAAGGTGAAGCTGTATTCATTTTGAAAGGTCAGCCAAATGGTCTAATAAGCAATCACCGTCCCACTATTTCATCCTCAAGAATTGTTGAATCATCAAACCTTATTTAACAAATTAACAACTTGAAAAGACCATTCAAGTTCCAAGAAGAAATATGACGTTACCTTGACCAAACTCAAGTTGGAAATTGAAATTTTAACATTTAAAACTATAAATCCAGAATGCTCATGCAAGACCCAGCAGCATCTCTGATCAACATAATCCAGTGAACAAGTAGATCTGAAAATGAAGAGAAGTCTTAGATTACGAATTAAAGTTAATAAGCAACAAGTAGGAAGGAAAGGATTAAAGTTCAAGAAAGATGATTAACTTATGTTTGAATTTAAATCCATAATCAGAATTTCATTCATATCAAGAAAAGTGAAAAAGAAAGGTGAGCAATTAGCTGAAATATGGTGAAGACATAGAGATGTGGTTATAGTATGAGTTGGGTAATATGAATACTTGAAATTTCATTCTGCCAATTTCATGTATCCAACTTTTACCAAGCAATCACAACGATACACAGTTCTATCCCTGCTTTCTGAAAAGATTAATTACTTTGGCTACACCAAATCTTACACCCAAAACAACAACAGTAACTCATAACAAGTGAATCGCTTTCAAATGGGAAAAAAAGAAGAGGATATGAAAAAAGCAAACCAGAGGAGCGAAAGAGTCAAATTTCCATGCCCTTGGTGTCAACGAAAACCTGCAAATTTGAAAAACGATATCACAAAGAAACATAGATTTAATCTAGAGTTAGCTTTTCATAATAATTATTAGTTATATTGAGTAAATACTCCAATAAAATTCCAACAAAAAAGAGAGAATTCTTTCCATTGCAGATATAAGATTTCACTACCAGTAAACCCATTGGCACTAAAATAAAAAATTTCAATCGAAATCGACACAAAACGAAGGAAAAACCAAAGGATCTAGGGACAAAAATGATAGATCTAAAGATAAAAACGAAGGAAAAACCAAAGGATCTAGGGTTCAGCTTAGAGAAGACACAAAAACTCAGAGAAAGTTTTGTTAGATAAACCTAGATGGTGAAATGACGATCTGATGGGTGGTGGAAAAACAACATTTGGATGGTGGCGATAGAGAACTAATGGTGGGGGTAATCTTGCCGTGGAGAGGGCAAGGTCAGAATTTCTTTTTTCAAGCGATGAGAGATGTTGAGAAGGGTTTGATTGACAAAGGGAGCATATAACCTTAAATTTTTTTATTAATATATTAAATATAAATTATTTTATTTATAGCATACCGACGAATTTACCGACGGTAATAAACCGTAGCAAAAAATTATAGGTCTGTAAATCCCCTAAGATATTTATATTACCAACGAAAATTCCGTCGCTATAAAGTTAAATGAGAAAATTGTTATCGACGGATATAACCGTCGGTAAATCGATCGCTAAACATTGGCGCCAACATTTCCCGCCAAAGATACCGATGAATTTTTAATTTTGTCGGTAAAAATATCGTCGTTCATCAAATTTATTTTTTTACATACCTTTATCGATTTGGTCGGTAATCCGTCAGTAATATGTTATTTTTACATACGGATATGAGTCCGTCGGTAAAATTCGTCGGTAAAATGGATTTTTTTGTAGTGCATGATGATTGTTAATTTTTTTATATCTTATTATGATCATTTATTTTTGTTTTTACAATTCTGCCAATAGTTTATTCATCCAATATATAATTCCATCTTTATTATTCTTAACAAATAGTTAACTATAATAAAATCAATAAACTGTATGTTATTTTTCTTGTTTGTAGTATCAAGTTCTTATAGTGAATGAGAAATTGTCTTCTTATAGTGAACCTTCTCTAAGTAGCTTAGGTTGATAAAAGCATTTTAGCTATTATTCATCTGGTTCTAGATCTGTAAATCTGTATGTATTTTCTCCTTCTTTCTTATTCTTTTTCCTCTCTTAGCCTCATGTACAGCGCACGAAGAAAAAAAGGTTTCTTTTCTTTTTCCTCTCTTTCTTATTTAATTATAATAAATAATTAATTGGTTTTTAATTTTCATAATGATTATTTTAATTATAGGTCCATACAATGTATTTTGGAGAGCATAAAGGAGATAAAAAAATTGGATGAAATAGACGAAAGACATGTTTTAGTTTTATCAAGTGTGAAAGAAATTGAAGAGGAAGCAAGAAATTTTCTTCTTTACAGTTACAAGCACAACATCAATGGCTTTGCTGCATTGCTAACCCCACACATAAGCCTCTAAACTCTTTGGTATGAATAAATTGCTAATTTTATTTTTTTTCTAATTATTGAATTAATTTGTGGTTATATATAGAATCATCAGGAGTATTATCTGTGATTAATACTAATCCAAGAAAATACTCATTGCAAACTGATAGCTTTGATTTTAATGTTTGTTTTTAGGATAATTTTGTATGTTTTAGTGTCTTATCTTGCATGTTTTTAGTGTTTTTAATGGTAAAATATTTTTCATTTGTTCATTTTAGTTATCTTGATAATTTTAAAGTTTTTCAGTGATTAATGGTTCTAATTTGCATTTGGTGCAGGAAATTTTGCTAAGGCATGGCTGAGATTAACTATCCCTGCCGTGTCCAATGCAGAAATCAAAACTCACCATTTCACCAAGGTTGCGGCTAAGACAACTTATCCCAGCCGTTGTCACACCCTTCACGGAACAGTCTTTTCCGAAGCAAAGATAGCACTAAACAGTAAATTTTTTTTTATTCATTCGGTAACATTTAAAAATCTTTAGTTTCTTTCTTTATTTCTTGATACAATACATTTTTGTCAATCGCACTATTTTTTAGTGCTTTTGACTATTCAGTAGGTTTTTCTTTCTTTTACTTTCTTTCACTTTATCTTTTTAAATCACTTTTGTGAATTATTTTTCAATAATTCTCTTGGACACTTAACACTTTTCAGTCCTTTATACACTTTATGAATTATAGCCTTATAATTCACAATTTCTTTTATTCTTTTTGTGTAATCCTCTGTGAATTATGTTCTAATAATTCAATAATTAACTTTTTGACGATTCTTTATTTTCTTTTACTGTCCGAAATTTAGTCATTTGGGTATGCCAACTTTTATTCAGTTGGCGACTTATTTTATAATAATTTACTCTTTTAATACTTTTTATTGACCAATTTATTTTGATAAATTAATCAAACATTTATTTTACAACTTTTTGAATAATTATGAATTATATTAATATAATTTATTATTTTTTTCAGGAAATGCATTATTTGGCTTTTTCATTTCTTTTTATACGGAATTAATTTACTTCATATTAATTTATCATCTTTTACTTGATTATTGAATTATTTCTCAATAATTCAATATCTTTAATTAAACATGTTCAATGTCTTATTTCATAAATATTCTAGAAATTCATATAAATTTTACAAAAATTTATATACATATTATTTTACAATTTCCACCATTTTCACTCACTTAATGATTTATTTCACAATAATTTCTTATTCTTATTAATTTCATAATTCAATAATTATTTCGAAAATATTCTCATAATTCATATAAATTTCATAAAAACTTACATGTACTTAATTTCACTATTATTATCATTTTATGACATAATTAACAAAATTTTACTATTATTATTAAATTAAATCATTCAACAAATATTCGAAAAATATTCAAATAATTTCTATAAATTTCATAAAAATTTATGGATACATTATTTCACATTTACTACAATTTTCACTTATTTTATGAATTATTTCACAATAATTCATTATATACACTATATACATACACTTATAATTAACTTAAAAATTCTCAATTAATTTCTATAAATTCTTAAAAATTTCATAGAAAACATTTATCACATTTAAGCTTATTTTGGATTATTACTTATCAAAATCATGTTAAAATTCGACCACCCTAAGTTCAATACCTTAATTTTTTTTACTTTAATTTAAGCATTTCTATGGCATTATTTAAGGTCTAATTGCATTAATCTAACCTTAATTACAATTATTCATCAATATTTCACTTTTTCCTTAAAGTACATAAAGGAAAAATATTTCAAATTAATGGAAAATCATGGGATTTAATAGTCACTAACCCTTTTTTCATGTTAAATCTTCCTTAAGTTTCATTTTTCTGCACTTGACACAAAGCAAAACTTTGTTCTTCAACACCACCACTCTTGGCCGGATTTTTTCTTCAACAAAACACCATTATTTCATTTTATTTTGCTCAAAATAATATCAAATCCAAACTCTATGCACCTAAAACTATGAGAAAATACTTAAAATTCAATTTAAATCAATTAAATTTTCAAACTTTACCTTGATATCTTTACTTTCCAATCTTGATTTTTCTTGCTTCCTTTGCTTTAATCAAAGGTTGGAGGCCATAAATATGATCTAGAGAGATGGAATTACCATTCTCATGTTGGGATTACATGAAGATTTGTAGTAGAGAATTGAAGAAGTGAGAGAAAGAAGATAAAGGTGGTGGTTCGGCCACCATAGAGAGGGAAGAAGGGGCTGGAAAATTATGGGATAAATCTCAGATATTTTAGCTCTTTTATACCCCTCTAGATGGGCCAAAGATTGGGTCTAAAGAATGGGCTTAACCCATTTTAATTAAAGGGCCCATTTAGGTCCATTTAAAATCTAATTTAATTTCTCCTACTTTCTCACTTTAAATCACTTCAAAAATGATTTTATCATTTTTACCACATCAAAAATAGCTAGTACACAAATTTTTGGCTCAATCAGAGTCCGTTATTGGTCCGATTCAAATTTATCGGTTTGATTCGATAACTGCTGTTATCTCCTAAAAATTTAATTCTCATCACCACAATATTCTACATAAAAATTCATGTAGACATGTAACATCTGGCAAATTTCGGAGTTGATTTGCTATTTTTCAAAATTTATGCAAAATCAAATCTCTTTCGCTACCAGGAAAATTGACTCGCTACCTTTTTTGTATTTTTGACTTTTGGAGGCCCATTTGACCTCAATTTCACTTCAAATTTCAACCCCGAACTCACAATGACCAATACTTTCCAACAGTCCAATAAAATATTTTTGACTTCCGAATGTCCTTTCGGGCTCGAAAAGCACTATTTACCTTCGGAAAGTACTATTCACGGCTGACCCGGTGTTGAGGCCATTACATTTTCCCCTACTAAAAGAAATTTTGTCCTCGAAATTTACTTATACCGAAAAGTAGAGGATACAATATTGTTATCTTATCGAGACTTCATTTACATTTAATGGTTACGAAGCATCTTCGCCTATGGAACCTACTTACTTTTAAAGCTAACCAATCTCGATATCAACAATCTTTATCAGTCTCTTTTCACAGGTCATATCACATTGTTTGCAGATTCCTTTCATATTTTAAATCAAATCAAAACTTGCTGACTTCTTTGCATTCCATTAAGTCCAACATAAAGAATTTGACATTTTCTTTCTGATAATGTCTCGACAAAAGTCAGATTTTACTATAGATAAGCACTTTTCACAACCATTATCACATTCACATATACTTTACTATAATCGTTCTTTCAATATCTGAATTATCTACTCCGACTGACCATCAGTTCAAAGGTGGATTACTATGTTAATATTGAAATTATTGTTAATCTCCTATATAACATCTTTCATCTTTGACACTTAGACAATCCAATAACATCTCTAATTTCATTGTCCCATTTTTCAAACAGATATCATTATAAGTCGAAGCAATCCCTAAAGGAATCTAATGCTCCGCTTTCGTGCATTGACACATCAAACATTTACTTAAAATATCTATCATATCACACTTTTAACATGACATTTTAATACTAAGCTTTTAATCTTGGTACATCTAATAACTTCCAGGATGCAAGGTATTATTAACTCGGTGGGCTTCAGTATAATCTTTCAATTTATTGACAAGACTACCACACAAACATTCTCTTTTGAACCATTGTTCTTCCCAATGTACAATATCGATTTCACTTATATTTCAGCTACTAATGCCCCATCTGGAGTCAACTTAAACTGACATTCATGGCTCAAGGAATCGAAAACCTTATCATTAATCATTCATACAAATTCTTCAGACATACATATTTAAGTACACTCACATTACCCAAATACAAATTCTTATGCTGAGAATTTCAGCCATTTCATTAACCTTTTTGTAACACCCGGATAAATCCAGGAACTTCCCATTTAACCTGAAGTCACATTCACTAAATTAAGCAGATAGTTACTTACTTTTAAATACTTACAGAGCAAATCCCAAATACTCATCATACTTTTCAACATCTCAAAACATATCGGATGGTTACTACTTAATCCTTTAACATGGATCCAAGTAAAGATGGATCATCCTTTCTTTTGATTCATCAAGGGATCGGTGCACTAACAAATCTAATTGACGTGACCAATAACTTATAATAGTCACATCAAATACGAAAAATAATCTTTATCACACTATTCCTCGCCTTTTTCTCAGGTTGTCCCCTATACTCATCATATCCCCTGTCAGTTTCATCCTATTAAGTGTGGCCTATACATATGGTATGATGCAGATCAGATGCTGTCAAATAATGTGAAATACCATGCAATAAATGTATGATTTCATGTATGCAGGTAGAATACTATCACGTATTCTTACATGATGTAGATGTCATAGCCCATCCCAATACTATGAAATGTACAATCAAATCCCCACGCCTATAAAGGAATCATTGACAGGTATATAGAGCATATTAAACAACCTCACTTATAATCGTAATAATTTGCTCATTAACATTCTTAAATCATGACAATCCAGTCAAGGTATCGCTTCGTCTTGCACAATTTATCTATACTCAATATATAATCCCTTTTTAACTTTCCGACACATTCTTCATTTTGTCATTCTTTAGACTGTTTCTCAACCATATAGACACTTAAACTCTCACCTTTACACTTAATTTCAGTCAACTCTTATTTTTCCTGCTTTGACCTCCATGAGATCTCAAGCAGCAATACTTCCATTCTCACTCATTGCCATCTCTATTGCACAGAATCAATCCTTTCACACCTGACAACCTCAGTCAAATGTCAACTTTTCACTTTAAAACAGGTAGGGGAGCACATACACGTCAGACTACTTAACAATTATCCACTTATAATTGGCATGCATATACAGACAAACATGTCTCTTAACCTTATCCCACTCTGATCTTAGAACGGCTTAAACCTTTGCTCTAATACCATTAAATGTCACACCCTTCACGAAACAGTCTTTTCAAAGCAAAGATAGCACTAAACGGTTTTTTTATTCATTTGGTAACATTTAAAAATCTTTAGTTTCTTTCTTTATTTCTTGATACAATACATTTTTATCAATCACACTCCTTTTTAGTGCTTTTGACTATTCAGTAATTTTTTCTTTCTTTTACTTTCTTTCACTTTATCTTTTTAAATCACTTTTGTGAATTATTCTTCAATAATTCTCTTGGACACTTAACACTTTTCAGTTCTTTATACATTTTATGAATTATAGCCTTATAATTCACAATTTCTTTTATTATTTTTGTGTAATCCTCTGTGAATTATTTTCTAATAATTCAATAGTTAACTTTTTGACGATTCTTTCTTTTCTTTTACTGTCCGAAATTTAGTCATTTGGGTATGTCAACTTTTATTCATTTGGTGACTTATTTTATAATAATTCACTCTTTTAATACTTTTTATTGACTAATTTATTTTGATAAATTAGTCAAACATTTATTTTATAACTTTTTAAACAATTATGAATTATATTAATATAATTCATTATTTTATTTTCAGGAAATTCATTATTTGGCCTTTTCATTTCTTTTTATACAGAATTAATTTACTTCACATTAATTTATCATCTTGTGCTTGATTATTGAATTATTTCTCAATAATTCAATATCTTTAATTAAACATGTTTAATGTCTTATTTCATAAATATTCTAGAAATTCATATAAATTTTACAAAAATTCATATACATATTATTTTACAATTTCCATAATTTTCACTCGCTTAATGATTTATTTCACAATAATTTCTTATTCTTATTAATTTCATAATTCAATAATTATTTCGAAAATATTCTCATAATTCATATAAATTTCATAAAAACTTACATGTACTTAATTTCACTATTATTATCATTTTATGACATAATTAACAAAATTTCACTATTATTATTAAATTAAATCATTCAACAAATATTCGAAAAATATTCAAATAATTTCTATAAATTTCATAAAAATTTATGGATACATTATTTCACATTCACTACAATTTTTCACTTATTTTATGAATTATTTCACAATAATTCATTATATACACTATATACATACACTTATAATTAACGTAAAAATTCTCAATTGATTTCTATAAATTCTTAAAAATTTCATAGACAATATTTATCACATTTAAGCTTATTTTGGATTATTACTTATCAAAATCATGTAAAAATCACTTTGTTATCCCATAAGAAAATTCGGCCACCCTAAGTTCACTACCTTAAAAATTCTTCTACTTTAATTTAAGCATTTCTATGGCATTATTTAAGGTCTAATTACATTATTCTAACCTTAATTACAATTATTCATCAATATTTCACTTTTTCATTAAAGTACATAAAGGGAAAATATTTCAAATTAATGGAAAATAATGGGATTTAATAGTCACTAACCCTTTTTCCATGCTAAACCTTCCTTAAACTTCATTTTTCTTCACTTGACACAAAGCAAAACTTTGTTCTTCAACACCACCACTCTTGGCCGAATTATTCCTTCAACAAAACACCATGATTTCATTTTATTTTGCTCAAAATAACATCAAATTCAAACTCTATGCACCTAAAACTATGAGAAAACACTTAAAATTCAATTTAAATCAATTAAATTTTCAAACTTTATCTTGATATCTTTACTTTCCAACCTTGATTTTTCTTGCTTCCTTTGCTTTAATCAAAGGTTGGAGGCCATAAATATGATCTAGAGAGATGGAATTACCATTCTTAGGTTGGGATTACATGAAGATTTGAAGTAAAGAATTGAAGAAATGAGAGAAAGTAGATGAAGGTGGTGGTTCGGCCACCATAGAGAGGGAAGAAGGGGCTGGAAAATTCTAGGATAAATCTTAGATATTTTAGCTTTTTATACCCCTCTAGATGGGGCAAAGGTTGGGCCCAAAGAATGGGCTTAACCCATTTTAATTGAAGGGCCCATTTAGGTCCATTTAAAATTTAATTTAATTTCTCTCACTTTTTCACTTCAAATCACTTCAAAAATGATTTTATCATTTTTATCACATCAAAAATAGCTAGTACACAAACTTTCGGCTCAATCAGAGTCCGTTATTGATTCGATTTTAAACTTATCGATCTGATTCGATAACTGCCGGTATCACTGAAAAATTCAATTCTCATCACCAAAATATTCTAGATAAAAATTCTTGTAGACATGTAAAACCTGGCAATTTTTGGAGTTGATTTGCTATTTTTAAAAATTTATGCAAAATCAAGTCTCCTTTCCTGCCAGGAAAATTGACTAGCTACCTTTTTCGTATTTTTTACTTTTGGAGGCCCATTTGACCTAAATTTCACTTCAAATTTCAACCCTGGACTCATCATGACCAATACTTTACAAAGTTCCAATAAAATATTTTTGACTTCAGGTGTCCTTTCGGGCCCGAAAAGCACTATTTACCTTCGAAAAGTACTGTTCATGGCTGATCCGGTATTAAGACCATTATAGCAATGGCCAATACAGCCAGCAAACATGTTTTGATCCAAAAGCTCACCGCAGCTGAGACAAAACTGTCCCAGCCGTGCCCAAAGCAACCTATCACTCTGTCTTTTTGTTTCTCGGCTGAGACAAAAGTGTCCCAGCCGTGGCTTCATGGATCCCTCTATAAAAGCTGTGAAATCTTCTATTTTAGAGAGTCTTTTTTCTAGGGTTTCGTGTATAAGGTATTTGAGTAGAGAGAAAACACAATTTTTCAGGGGAGAAGAGTTTTTCGTACTTAGTGTTATAGTTTTTACTTGTAAAATCACTCTTTTAGCTTAGTTTTACTTTAAGAACACAAAGATAGTCATAGTTTTAGTTGTTTGTTTGAAGATTATAGATTACAATCAAGGTACAATTTGGAGAAGAAGAGAAAGAGCTTCATCAACTTCAACTCTTCAGCTTCAAATGGATTTTATAGTTTTCACTCTTACTTTATTCATCTTTTACATTATGGATAGTGAGTAGTCCTTTTTATTGCTTGGGGGATTTTTGAATCCCCTACTCATAATGTGAATATTGAACATATTTTGATTTATACATGAATGAATGGTCTATTTCACTGTTACTTATTAATATCTCATGGTTTTTCAATCTATCAAGTTATCTTCCTTGCATGGATGAATGATTTTTATCATATGTCTTGGTTGGTATTGAGCTTAGTGGATTGGATTCTATGAATGCTTTTACTCAGTTTTTCTTTCATGAATGCTGTATATTTTAGACGACTCCGAAATGGGATTCTAGATGTGCAGTATTTATGATTTTAGGATTAGAGTGTAGAGTGAAATAAATGGGTTTTGGGTTGTTTGGCTCCAGAATGGGAAAGCAAACCAAACTTAGGATGTTAGACCCGTGCATAGGCCAGTTGTTGGGCTGGCTCCGGAATGGGACGTTTAGCAACTAGAATAGCTGGCTCAGGAATGGGACACTTGGGTTAAGAGGGTTATCCCGAATTCGTTCATGTATACTTTTGGATAAAGTTAATTCACAGTGGGTATAGGGTGGATGAGTGAACTTGGGCAACGTTAATTTATATAGATTTTCATACTTGTTAATTTTTCTAAATTTAATACTTACTCAATTTACTGTTAGTAGAATTTAATTTCTTTTCATTGCATATTTTAGTTTTTAAAGTTTACATTATATAAATTAAACAACTCATACACACAAACAATTGGGAATTCTTTAGCATACAATTAATTTCCACAGTTTTCGTACACAATTCCCTTGGATTCGATATTGAGGGTCTTAAATATACCCCACTTTATTACTTGTCAACTTAATGCACTTGCTAGGGTCATAACACAAACAATTTGCTATATAAGGTAAAAGAATATGCACAAATATAAGGCATTTAAATAGTTTGCTATATAAGCACCATGATATTTAGTGGTTTTGCTTGCTTGATTGACGTTTTGGTCAAGATTTTAGAATGTTGAAGTTTACTATATAAGCATTATGCTATCTTTTATTGGTTTTTTTATATACAAACTTCAACATTTATTATCATAGATAATATATACACAAACTTTAACATTTATTGTCACGAACAACACATAAAGATTTATAATTTTGGATCTCTTAAATGGAGGTTAAGAGATCTGGAATTATAAATCTTTGTGTGTTGTCTGTAACAATAAATGTTGAAGTTTGTGTATATATTATCTATGACAATAAATGTTGAAGGTTGCTTATGTGTTAAGAGATCTGGAATTATAAATCTTTATGTGTTGTATGTGACAATAAATGTTGAAGTTTGTGTATATATTATCTATGGTTCAATAGGCAATTTCCAGACGGGCCACTTTGTATGAGATGATGAGGGATTATGGACAAGCAGAGAGTTGTAGCTATTATCAATAAGCCACTTGAGTAGAAGAGCAATCAAACCTGATCATTTGATAGATCAAGGAACTTGACAAATGAATTAAGACAAGTTCGCATGCGCGTTTCCACAATCGAAGTAGATAGAAAAATTGAATGACAAATTGCTATCAGTTTTAACACGTAAAGTACACCAACAATTAGCAAATGAGGATCAACAGCCCACCACAAATCCTTCTTCCATTTTAGATAGCTACGATACATTCTAGCGGTTGTGCATTTACAGGCTATTTTTAGATAATTTTTTGTACTGCACTATACAACTTTGTGCACAATACTGATATTGGTATTGTTTACATAGTAGTTATAAATAGATAATTTTTTGTATAATTGCAAATTATTGTACACTATATAAATATGTTTATACAACAGTTACGATATGTATATATTGTTTTTGTTATATATTAGAATTATTGATTAATATATATTTTCAATTTAAATTTTAGATTTTTGTATTCAATTGATCATGTTTAATTTGGAATTTGCAAATAGGAAATATATAATTTATGAAAGCAAATTATAAAAAGATAAAATAGGAAAATTTTATGTTACCGACTAAAAAATTGTTGCTGCTATTTTAATAATTTTAATATTTATACTAAATATATTTGCCAACAAAATTACCGACAAAAAATCTATCGTTGTTTATGCTAAAATGAAATAATAATTCATTCATTAAATTTACCGACCGTTTACCGATGCAATATCCGTTGGTATACGGTTAACAAGATAAAACATCAGACGGATTTTTAATAAAATTACCGACGAAATATTTTTATAATTTCGTCAGTAAAATCCGTTGGTAATATTTACGGACGGAATTTTCCATTGCTACCTACAAGTGTTTTACCGACGGATAAATTCCGTCGGTAAATTAATAATAATAAGCCCATTTTTTGTTATATATTAGAATTATTGATTAATATATATTTTCAATTCGAATCCCATCAAACATACATATATATTCGAATTCGCGTTGAATTTAATTTTTATACAATGCATACCATTGCAGATTCATTTACCATTATCATTTGATAATATCCTAAATCCAATTAATATATAAAATATAATTACATTATAGTTTAATATATTAAAATAAATGAGAAATGAAATTATACATATAATATAAGAGTATAAATGTTATTTTTAATTAATTAATAATTAATTTTATAAATGAATTCGAATCGAATATTAGGTTCAATAACAAACGGGAATAGTAAATTCTATTATTGTATCATTTACCTTTCAAATATTTTATCAACGATGAATTCTTTTTTTTTTCCATTACCAAAAATAAACTAACTTTAGCAATAATGTTTTAATGTCATTTATAATTGCTCTATGTTTGCATCTAGTCATTTGCTATCATTAAAATTGGTTTGTATTATTTGTAACCATAACTTGTACATATATAATTTGAACATAAAAATAATTATTTTTATGATTTTTTATTTTTAATAAAAATTAAAAAATAATATTTTGATATGTGAATTTTCCGCAGGTGAATTGCTACCTACAAGTGTTTCCCGACGGATAAATTCCGTCGGTAAATTAATAAAAAATAAGCTCATTTTTCGTCGGTAAATAGCATAATTCCGTCGGTAAAAATTTGTCAATAAAATGCATTTTTTTTTGTAGTAAATCTAAATACTAGCATGTCTATCAAATGTTATTTAAGAAAGAAGTTGGACAGGCTATGATAGAAAACAAACCAAAAAGTTCTGTTTTGGTATTAAACCTTTGTGTCACCCTTTATGTTTCCATGACAAATGAGTATGATCCGCTTACTGGTCTTTCTGCCTGCAGAACTCCCACCAGCAACAGGTGAGCTTGGTGTCTGCATCAATGTTGCAATGCAATTAAAATAAATGTCAAATGAATCCCTATGGTGTTCATGCGATGCTGCAGCTAACATTTAAAAGTTTTTAAAAACAAAACAGTTGGTATTGGTAAGAAATCAAAATTTAACTAAGAAATAATTTTTTTTTTAAGAAAACACGAACATGTATCCTCAAATCAAAACAACATCTGATCTTGTCATAAAATAGAAAGCAGATATGAGATTTGAAGTCTTGTATATGATAAAGAATTAATAGTGAATATCAAAATAAAGAAAGCGATTGATTGATGATTGGAAAATAATGTCAATTAAATAAAGATGAATAGTTGAAAAAATGCTTACCAATTGCTAGTGGAAATGTCAAACGATCTTTTTTTTTTCTTTTTTTTTTTGGTTTAAACTATCTTCTTCTTATGTAATTGTAAACATCACTGGATTAGATAAGTACAAATTGTAACTAATAAGTTTACCTTTAGTTAGTGATAAAGACAAGTACAAATAATTCTGGATAAAGATAAAGATAAGTCTAATGTTGAAAGAAATTAAAGAAACAAAGTAAGAAACAATAAGAATAGAGCATGGCTATAATATTTGCTGTTTGAAAAAAAACTCAGAGACTTGTCGAAATAGGGAGATAGTGGGGGACGTCGGTGGTCGGAGCTGCAGTCGGTGGCGGCGGTAGGAGATGCAGTCGGCAGATGAACTTTAAAATGAGAAATGAAAGTGAAAATGGCAAATGAACTGTAAAAAGAAATTCAGCCCTAATGTAAAATGGTGACGTTTTGGAAGAATAGACAAAAATCGAGTTCTTCCCGGTTCACTGGTTCTAAGGTTTTTTCCGATCCAATCTGATTTTTTACCAGTCCAATTTTTACTAGTTAAACCAACAGAACCGCTTGTCAATTACCGATTAAACCGGTTCAATCGATCTGATTTTAATAATATTGATTTAAACCGTTGAATTATGCGCATCCATCCTATTGCGCATGTATATCATATCTCACCTTATTTTATGTGCACATCATATACATATACATATATATATATATATATATATATATATATATATATATATATATATATATTGAAAGAAGGCTATATTTGCTCTTAAAATATTAAAAATAATATATAGTTGTCCATTAAATACGTTTTGGATCCCTTTATTATTTTTTTTACCAAAGTAGTCATTGAGGTTAATATCATCCATGGTTACTGAATTTACAGCTAATAGCGTAAAAATAATTAAATGAATTTTCATGTTGAAAATGTCACTGAATTTTGCGCTATTTTGCGCAAAAATCATGATAACGGTTTTCAAATGAAAACCATTACCGGAATGCTAACGTGGCATGCCACATCACCTACTTGTGCATATGTGACGTGCCATATCATCAGTTGATATCAGCTTACTTGTACATACGTGATGCGTTATGTCAGCACTCCGGTGTCAGTATTCATCGAAAACCAATCATAATAATTTTTACGCAAAATAGTGCTAAATTAAGTGACAATTTTGATACAAAAAATTATAAATTCATTGATCATAAGTGAAATTAACCCTTGTCATTGCAATTATGTATCTGGTTCAAATTTGCTATTAAAAATAATGATATTTTAGGTAGGCAAACAAAAAAAAATTTATAACAGGTTGATTAAAATAACGTAAACTTATGGCATTTATACTATAATAAATTGGCAATCTTGTTTTAACTCTAAAAAAGCTATTAAATTTTGTCATAATAAACAAATTTCATACTATCAAATATAAATTGTCTGATGGTAAAAAATTTAATATTTTTTCGAAAGTTAAACAAGATATCAATCACAATACACATATAACAAGTTTTGATAATTTCAATCTACTATGTATATTTAAGTTTGTTTATTTGTAATTCTGTTAGTTTTAATGTCAAATTTAAATCAATTATGTAATAATAAGACAATTTTAATTCAAAAACATATTTAAAAGTTAGGTAAAGTTGTTAATGAATTGATTGAAAGAACATAACATGATGCTCATCCACTCATCAATATATGAAATTTCTTCGGTTATTAAAAAGTTGTTGACAAACTAATTGTATCATGTCGTCCATCAAATCAAATTAGTTTCTTAATTATTATCATTATCATTATTATGTGGCTGTCCACACTTCACATTGATTTTGTCGACACCACGGTACCACTTGCAATTTTCTCGAATTACCTACAAACTTCAAATTTTTAGCCTTTTTTATTATTATTTTTATAATACATCTTTAAAGCGAAAAAAATAGAATTCAAAACTTAATTAAATGTATTAAGTAAAAAATAAACAGATTTTCAACCGTTTTAACAATATATTATTTTTTATTTTTTTATTATTGTTGTTAAATGATATTCCCATCAATATATAAGCACATGCCCTTTTTAGTGAAATTGATATATTAATAAAAATGCATAAAATAATAAAGTGTATATCTTTTGCTGTCTATATCTAGATTTGATGTTATATTAATTACCTATGGTAACATAACTATAGAAAATATTTTTTTTATATATAAAAAAATCATTATCTAGAGTGCATATTTAGCAAATCTGTACATTGAGAATACTTTTGATTCACTGTATTATATTAATTTTTTATTTTTCGCCATCTTTTTCCATTGTTGCTTTTCCTTTTTATAGCCAAAAAATAAAACTGTAGAAAAGAGATATGCAACGATAATCATGGGCACCAATTGAGGTTGTAACTTGTAATATTTTCTCTAAAATAGATGATTAATGAGATTAAAAATTGTTTTTAAGCACTTAACTCCACAAATCGCGGATATCATCATTTTAAGACCCACTTGACTTTGACTAATTACATAAGAAAAATCATTTTGTGTCCTTCGTTTTCGCATTTGACAGATGATTAATCTTATCGGGTGAGATTATTTCTTCAACCCATATAGATATATTTTTGACTTCAAGGTCAGCTCTACCCTTTTTATATTTTTTTTCACTATGTCATTTCAAATAATGCAATTTTGACATGTCGATTTTATTATTAGCGGACATCTAATTTAATCAACCAAATCAACTAAAACATCTAATTTAATCAACCAAATCAACTAACTACCTAGATTTTTATGTTTGAAATATATATTATGATTAAATGTTTGTTTCCAAGTTAACTTTTCGACGGAATTGATATTCTTTTTCTCCTTTCTAGTTTTTTTATTTAAAAAAAAAAAGAAAAAGCAAAATGACCTATTTATTTTTAAAATAGTAAAAATTGTGTATACTTTCCTTTTAAATATATTTGGACTAAATTTATCTCTAAAATATTAAAAAATGGCACATATTTTCACCTTAATTATGTTTTTGACAATGTTATTAAAACCAAACCGGATAAAAAACCGACTATGCAAATGGTTCTTGATTCGACTGGTTTGATAGGATTGAAACAGATTTTTTTCCTTTTAAATAATATTATTTTTAAATTTTTCTATAAATATTATAAAAATATAACTATATAAAAAATAAAAAATAGTTTAAAAAACATATTTATCATCAAAATATTAATCATAAAATAATATTTTCAAGTTATTCACTATTTATAATGAATATTTAAGATAAATATAGTAAAAAATTGTAAATGTTCAACAATATTCTTCAATTATAAATTATAATTTTTATTTTATTCATAAGAAATTTATTAAAATTGCTTAAATTTCAATTATTTTGTATTTATATTTATATTATATTTTTTTCCAGCAAAAAAAATGTTATATGGATATTTTTGACAAAAAATGTATTTTTGGCGATTTTCTCTGGTTATATCCTATTTTGATCCGGTTTTCATTGGTTTATATGGCTTTTTATCCGATTCATACTGGTTCCTTATGGCTTTTTACCATACCGATTTTTAATCATCTAACCAACCGAACTAGCAACCGTTTCACGGTCGGTCTAGTCCAATCGATCTGTCCAGTTTGATTTTAATAACATTGATTTTTGTGTCAAAACTACTCATACTATTATGTATATGACTCAAATTTGCCACAAAAATAATACAATTTTAGATAATTAAATATAAAAATTTACAACAGTATGATTGAAATCACACAAACTTATTATATGTACATTATAAATTGGCACCATTTTTTAACTCTTGAAAAAGTAATAAAAATTAATGATTTTAAGCTTGTCAATATAACTGGATTTCAGGTGTGCAAATAAAAACTATTTAATGGTAAGAAATTTTAATATTTTTTCGAAAGTTAGGATAGATAATCAATTTATAATGCAAACACATCAAGTTTATATTATTTCAATCGGCTTATTATATATATTTATATTTGATTCCATATAATTTTATTAGTTTTAGTAATAAATTTTAGTCAATTATAAAACACCGAGGATATTTTTGGCTCAAAAATATACTTAAAAGGAGAATATATACCATTTTTAATACTCTAAAAACAAATTTAGTTCAAAATATACTTAAAACAAATATGCACAATTTCAATGCTTTAATGGAAAATTGATTCTTATTCCTTTTAAAAAATAAACATTCACTTTCTTATACCCCAGCTAAATTGCCTTATTTCATCGCGTCTACATGCTGTGTGTCAATATATATAGAACTCAACGAGAAATTTAAAATTAAATTGTCATAAAAATAAAATATTGATTTATAATTTTATAGTAAGGATCCGAGAGGGGAAAAAAATGAAAAGGTCTAAAATATTATTTGGACAAATTGATAAGAATGAAAGAATAATAATTTTATTTTGAATAATTTGTTTTGTTATATAGTTTATTTTCAACCGCAATAAATAAGGAACGGAAATCATATTAAAATAAAATAAAATAAAATAAATAGGTGAGACACAGTGCTAAAAGTAGTTTTGGCTTTGGGTGAGCAAGTCATGGTCATTCAATAGTAACTAATAATTAATAAATAAACCCATTACTCCAATTTCTTCCTCTGCCTTCTATTTGCCTCTTTGCCTCTTTGCTCTTTCTTTTTCTAAATTTCATTTGCCTATGCTTAGTGATGCTCACGGGGCGGGGCAGAGCTTGGGATTATATCCCCACTCACTGTCCCGTGTGAGGTTGGGAATTTTACATTCCCGCCCCCTACTCTAGAACGGGAAGGAAATTCCTTCCGTCCCCCACCCCGCGGGAATCCCCATTCCCCGCGGGGATCTCTATCCTCCGAATATATATATTTTTTTAATTTTAAAATATAATATTTTATAAATAATTAAAATTAAAATATAATATTTAATAAATAAAAAATTTAAAATAAATTATAATTTAAATTAATATAAATTTTAACCATTCATAAATTTAAAATTAAGTATAATTTAAAATTTAATAGTTATAAAATTAAGTTATATTTTAATTTTAATTATTTATAAAATATTATATTTTAAAATTAAAAAAAATTTGCGGGGCGGATACCCCATTCTCCGCCCCCGTCTCCGAATTCATAATGGAAATTTTTTTTTCTATTCCCGTCCCCGTGAGGGGAAAACTCGGAGATTTCCCGTCAGGGCCGGTGAATTCCCTCCCCGTGATCATCCCTACCTATGCTTAATTACAATATTAGATTGAATGATATTACAGCAAAAAGAAACTAATTTATAGTATAATATTAAAGTTTTTGCTTCTTTATAGTTTGCAAGTTGTTATTCATTTTCTTCTAGATGGATTGGTTTAAAGTAGACCTAGTAATAGGATCGGATCGGACGGGTTCAGATCACTTAAGGTTGGTTTTAGTCGGTTTTGAATTTTTCTAATCATAATTTTTCAGATTAAGTCAGATTTTTTTTTTTAAATTTTCTGGATTACAATTAGTATTAAAAATCGGACCAAAAATCGAATTAAACAGAATCATACTGCTATACTTGATTCTATTTAATTGATTTGGTTTTAAAATAAAAATTCAATTATAACGATTCGATTTTCAATATTAAAAAATTGTTAAAATCGATATGGATGAATATTAGTAAAATTAAATCATTTTTTGTAGGCTTTTTTTTATATATTTATTTATATAAAAATCCATAATCATATTCGTTTTTCCTTCTTTCTATATGTGTGTCGCATCAAGTCTTAGATTACTCTCACAGATAGATTCCATTGAGTTCGAATATGTCAAAAAAACTCATTGAACTGTGAGAGCTGTTTCTCGCATGACATACCTTGAATCAGAGCTGAGAAGCAGCCTTCGGGTGAGGGAATAACTAACGAGGATGAAGTCGAAGCTAATAGGCTGACGATTATTTTTCTTTTCCATATATATAATATTGAATTATATTTTATAAATAAATAGACGTAAAATAAAATTTAATTGAAAAAAATTGATTTACATATTAAAATTGGATTTAAACTTATATTTTTCTAGGTCATTTAGATTTTTTTTTCAGATTCAAATTACTAATTTCAAATAAATTTGAATCAAAATTTTTAATTGGGTTCAAAATTTTTTTGTCTAGTTTAAAGTGATCAGCAGCATTTTGCAATTATTTTGACTCGGTAATTGTTTGTGGGAGTTAAGAAATGACAATGTTCGATGCATGTATTCTGAGTGTGGAAAGCATAATGTTAAATGAAAATTTTCCTTTCATATTTTTTCTTAAATAGATAATTTTTATTTTTAAATTTATTGAAATTAATTTATTTTATTCTTAAAATAAATAACACATAATATTATGTCGTTGAATGTTGAATGTCGATAAGGCAAAAATTGCCTTATTTTAAATAGTTCATGGACAAAAATCAATTGAAAAAAAAGTTTAAACACAAAATTGTAGTGGCAAATAATAGAATCTCCTCTCTGCTGTAGAGGTTTCCCTCCCTATGGTTTCTTCTAAACTCCAGGGTTGATCTCCTTAGTCTTGCTAAGGTTGTTTAACTCTTTGCATTTAGAATGCAACAATGGCTAATCAGGAAGATATCGACATGTTAATCACTCTCTTCGCTACACCTAATAGAAGAAAAGAATCATGTAAGAAAAGTTAGTTTGGATGAATGTACTAATAAGAAACAACGGCTGCGGATCTCATTATACCTTGTTGGAAAAGTTTTGAATGTTAAAGGAATAAACGTAAATGCCTTCCCTACCACAATGATGAACAATTGGAGGCTACAAAGGGTTTTAGTCTGCGGGACTTAGGCAATAATGCCTTCATTTTCCAATTTTTTTTTCTAGATTCTTATAAGCAACAGGTTATTGATCATGGCCCCTGGTGTTTTGATGATCAGCTATTATTATTAAGGGATATGAAAGAAACTGATATTGGGAGTATCCTTGTGATTGAAGAAACTACTCTCTGGATACGGGCATATAAAATCCCCTTCCTATAGCGCTTAAAGGAAACTGCAGTCATCATGGCTAATATTGTGGATTTTGATGAAGGTGAAAATTGGGGATGGGCTCCTTACATTCGATTCAGGGTCATTATTTTCGTAGCAAACAAGTTGAGGAGATGGGTTCTGCTAGAATTAGGAGACAAGGTGTTATGGGCAGAATTCCAATATGAACGTCTTCCAATTTTTTGCTATGATTGTGGTTGTATAAGGCATCGGATCTAGGAGTACAATGAAGAGGTGAATAGTTTAGATATGGAGATTGGTTGTGAGCATCCCCTCATAAAGATTTCAAAATTTGAAATCAGGCTGAGAATGAAAAAGAAGATAAATTACTTGCCTGGTTAAATGCAATAAGCCCAAAAAATACAGACCTTGTTAATTGTAGTGCAACAAAGACAACATTAACTTGTGCCACGTCCTTGAAAGATATCCTTGCCAAGTTGAATTCCAAGACTACTGTGGGGACTGGTATATCCGAATTCAATATGGATAAATTAGCTCCTTCATAATTTGATGATCATAATGACATTCTCCTGCCTTTCCTCCCTTGCTCTCGTACAGATCACTACAAAAAAATGTAAATTAGCGATGACATTATTTTAGTCGCAAATTTGTGACGGTTTTACGACTGTTTTTTAATTCCGTCATGGGAAGGTTATTTTCTATTATTTTGCGACGAAATATTCATTATGTCGCAAATTATTGGCGAAAAATATTCGCTCCATGTTTTGTGACGGAATAGTGCAAACCTTCCGTTGCTAATTTTTATAATTTCTTATTCATTAAATTAGTTCCAGAAAATTTAGCGACGAACATTTTAGTCGGTAATTTTGGAGGTAAAATATAGATCCTTTTTTGCAACGATTTAGCGACGGAAATTGGTCTGTCTCTAATAGTATTTTATTATTGTAAAACGATTAGCGACGGATTTAGTCGCTAAGCCGTCGCAAATAAAATAAAAAATAATTTTTTTTGATTTCTGTCGCATGATTTATGTATAATTTCAAGTAATTTTAATATAGACCATATGAAATGGATATTTTATTTCGTAACAGAAATTTATAAATTATATTATAATTTAATAATAATTTTTTTATCAATTATACCAAAATTTAAAGTTATTTATTTAGAAAATTTACATTTTTAATAATAATAAAAATAAACTATTTGTTTCAATTATTATATAATTGCATTATGAAGATTAATAAAAATAAATATTTATAAAAATTTGTACCACACACGTCAATTCTATTGCCTGAAAATTTCTTTTTAATTTTTACTTATTAAACAAAGTTGAACCCAATCAATTTTTTTTTTACTTACTCAAACAACTTACACTTATTATTATTTATAATAGTAAGACAAATTTGAATTATTTTATTAATGACAAATATGATGAAATAATTCATATTTGTCACATCATTATAAAAAAATCATATTTCTAAAACTCCCCCATAAAAAACATTGTTAAAGATCCATGAAGAAAATTTCAAGATAAAATATGTATAAACTTTAAAATCTATCATTGATAGATTACTTAACTTGTATGGTGCATTTTATCAAATATAATTAAATATTAAATTTATATATGAGAAGTTCACCTAATTAAACAAACAAATAATTTAAAATGGAGATAAGTGTTGACATACATGCATAACCAATACAAAATAATGTTTATTTTTAATAAAAAAAGGACTAACTAACACATTATAGTTGAATATTTAGGGTCTGTACCACACTCAAAAGAAAAACAAAACTAGGGTTAAGGATGAGTTTTTTAGTTAGGTAATGGAATCGCACCTAATAAGAAGATGAAAAATCACTATCAGTGAGGATATAACATATGTTAAAATTAATTCGAATTGAAATCATAAAATTTACTTGTAATTTGTAGATAGTGTTTGTCATTTTTCATTTGGGTATATATCATATGTTTATTATTTAATTTCCTCTTGTCTTATTTCCTGAATAAGGTAGCAATTTTATGTCTTGAAATAATTAAAAATTAGATGTGTGAGATATATTTTTGTAAATCAAATTATTTACTTTTGATATAGAGCTCTCAGTATGTTAATTGAACACAAAACTTTATAATAATTAGTATTAAATATAATTATAAATAATAGGATTATGCATATTTATATTTGAGATAAAAAAATTAAAGTTAAAAACCTAGAGAGCAAGTGCAGCATCGTTGTTCCCCAACCACACAAGTCAACTTTGTTTAATGAGTAAAAATTTAGATTTATTTTGGACCATATGTTGGCTTAAAGGAGGTGTGAGGACCCAATCATGACCCTAACAGGATTATAGTTAATTAATCAGGATTAAAATTTAATAAGGCAAAATTAGATTATTTTGCATTAATAAAGTTAAGTCATATAAAGGGGTATAATGATAATTATGCACATGTGTATTGGAGTGTAGGTAAAATAGTAAGGAAGAATGCAATTGAATTAAATAAGAAGTTTTGGATTAAATGTTAAGAAAATGAGTTTTAAGGGTTAAAAATGTATAAGGGTATTATTAGATTCTCCTTGGGGAGATATTTAACCCACTCACTTATTTAGGGTTTGGGGGGAAGTAGGAGATCGGTATTTTTGGTGAGGGATCTCTCTCTTTTTCTCTCTCTAAGGTATGAGGGAACTAGGGTTTTGATGTTGGCTTCATGAAGAAGAAGAAAGGAACCATGAGTAGTAGAGTTGGAGCTTGAGGATTGAAGGAGATGAAGCTTGATTTAAGGTATGGGATTTATTTTAGAAAAGTTACTATATATATTTTCCCTCTCTTATTGTATGTGTTTTCTTTGTGAGATTAAGGGTTAATATAGCAGGTGTTGATGATTATAACATGATTAGTAACTTAAATGATCATTTAAGTAAGTTGAAAGGTGAGATTTGTGATTAAATTTCATGTTTGCATAATTGAAATTTGTTCTTCCTCTCACACGGCCACACATGTGTTTTCTCATTGGAAACACATGGCCACTCACTCCTTCTTCATGAAAAATGCATGGCCACTCACCATGTTTCTCCTTGATGTACACGACCACGTGATGTTTTTCTTCTTCCCACCCACGGCCACGCACGTTTGCTTCCTTTCTTGCACACAGCCACTCATGCTTTTATTTATGGGAATGCACGACCACGTGTTGTTTCCATTTTTCCTTGCACACACCCACTCACTTTTGTTTCTTGAAGATACATGCCCACTCACTCACTCTTGTCCCTTGAAAATGCTCGACCACTCATTGTTTGCCTCTTAAAGTACACGACCAAGTAGCATTTCCTCTCTTGAAGTGCATACATTCTCTTTACTATGGTTCTTCTTCATCCCAAGCTACAAGTCATTCATAAACCACAAACTAATATCGTGTGGTATATAATTGAGGTAAGCCAAGATAGTAATAAATATTAAGAATGAAGATTGTATACTAAGTGGTGGGTAATATGTTATTCAATCGCTGATGAATTAAGATGATTGTAAAGTCCTCTAAATACTAAAGTTAGAAAAGATATGGTTTAGAAAGTGTGGCTATAAGAAGAGTTATTATCTGAATTTGAAGGACAAGAATTTATTTATACGAGGGAATGAATTAACTAGTTTGTAAGTCATAAAATCATTAATACATGACTGGTGACATGAGCACTTTATTGAGAGAAATCTTACGTACATATATGTATGAATGTATCGATATTAAGAGTGAGGAATTGTAGAGTAACAAAATTTACTGAGGTAAGATGGGGTATTGCCTGGATATTGCTGAGAGTGAGACTTGCTTAGGGCAATGCTAATAGGAATCGTTTTGTTATAATGTATTTTGAGTACTGATTCAAACTCATAGCTAACAAGAGTAGAGATAAATGATAATCTTATGATTGTATGTTCTTTAATGTGCCACATAAGGTCACATTAGATATTTAACCTACTAAAGTAAATGGTCTTGCCCTAATGCTACTCCTTGATGTGCCTTTGCATGGTACGAAAATATCATGATATGGTTTAGTGTCAATGAGACAATAGTTGCAAGATTATAAGTCTGAGTTAAAAGAGATGGAATATTGCCTTTTTATTCTTAGTCACCAGACCATAGAAGTTAATTTATGCCTTAAGTTATAATAGAAGGTATTGATTAGCCTTGAGATAAAGAAACATGCTTGTCTGTTTGAGTATGTCATGTGTTTTATTTTGAAAAACTCATGACCACAAGTAGAGTGGGATAACATATCTGATGGAATAATCTTGTATGAACACACCAGAATGTAAGATACTATAAGATAAAAAGTACAATTAAGATGAATTGGTGCATCTGATCATGTTATGGTATATAACCTATTGTCCATGATCTAATAGACTATAAAAGTGAACTAAAGAGTTAATTAAGAACAAGTGTTGACTTTAAGAAGGAAATAACTGTTCATCTTATTATATTGATCCTAAGATGTTTAAATATTATTCAAGTAATTAAGTATCGATATGACTATTTATTATATTGTATGGAAGCTGCTCACGGCAAGTGACAACCAGGTATGTCATTAAGAACCATCCATGAGTCTTGTAAGCTACATTGTATAGTTGACATGAACTTTCTATCATGAATAGCTGGATTTAATATGTGAACAAATATGAGAAATAAAAGAATGAATTGCCATGATTTAAGATGCATTTATGTATATGAATATTTATGTGAAGGGACATGCATATGATTTTATGAAGGTAGTAAGATCTGCACTTTCATATTGCTTTATTGAAATCATGCTTAACGCTAACTATGAATAAATGTTAATGAAACTATGAGACTACATGACCTGCACCCATATGTAATGGAGCCTATAACTCAATAATGATGCATGATATGTATTCTTTATGAATTGTGGCTTGAAGTCAAATAATATATTAAGTAACGAAGAATATGATGAATCAAAGATGATTATAAAGGGTTAAGCCTGCGGGTCTTAGTTCAGTTGTGGATTAGATAGGCATGCCTAGAGGGATACAGTTGCAGCTGCCATAGTTGACCCCGTTTGGGTCTTGTTCCTTAATGAAACCATTATTTGACCCCATTTGGGTCCATAGTTTGTTCCTTGCTGGAACCATTATTTGATATCTTTAGATATCCATAGTTTGATACCTACGGGTATCTATTGCTCCCATTATCCACCTTTTGAACTAGTACTTAGGCAGGCTATTAATGATGATAAAATGGATACAAGATAAAGAATGACACACATTAATTGCTCCACTTGTGTAATGTAAGCATGAAGAATGACCTATTACTTGATTGTCTTAATTTCGTTTCAACTATAAACTATTTTTATGACATGAAATGTCATGTTTCGTAATGCATGATTGGCATGATCACATTAATTGAGAAAGGTTCCCGTGTGAGAACGGTGTGAGTTAATTCCACCGATGGGATTCCACGGAGAATATATGGACCCTAAAACATACAATATTGTATTATAAGTTATATGGACTATAACATGTGCACTGAGTTTCATGTACTGTGTTTATGAAATGCATACAGGTGACATCGAGACTTGTCTTATAATCATGATATGTAATGCTTATTCTTGTGATCACATGCAACTTCGCTAGGCTGGTTATTTATATATAAATGTTTACACACATATAGGAATAATCATAACATTCATTTAACAAAGTGCAATGCATGACATGTAATGATGATTGTAAGAGAATTAGGTTACCATACTAAGATAACATGAATGATGTAAATTTTATGAATCTAATATGAGAATTGTATGATATATATGAAGCAATTATGCCTACCAGGACTACTTGTAGATGCTATATGACTTAAGTACGCCCTTATACTATGAATTAATGTCGAATGCCTATCTTATGTGACCAATGTGATTTAATGCATTAAGTGGAAATCTTGTACCATTAATAACTATGATGTCTAGACTCATGAATAAAAGGATTATAAGATGCATGATTTATACTAATGTAAGAAAAGAAAAGGGGTAAGACTATGGCAAAAGTGATGAATGGCTAAGCTTTCAGGAAATGAGACGAGTCACATCACGCGTTAAAGTATTGTAAACATGGTATTCATTAGTAAGGTTTGAAGACTCCTCCTTGATTTTCACTAGGGATATAACCACTATGATAGACTCATATGTTTTTCTATGATATGGTAAAAGTTTTTGATATACGCTAATTATAAGAGACTATCCATAGAGTTTTGTTTCCCCACTAAGCTTTATAGCTTAGCACGGGTGTGTTTATCTATGTAGGTTTCAAGATAAGCTCCAGAGGATCGGGCAGGATACAGTTGTCTTGAGGATTTCAAGATTCTATGAAGGCTATTTATGTTATGATTATTCATTAATAAACTTGATTAATTATTGTGGCATGTAATTATGGCTTGTATTATTAATTATATTTATTTCTGCCTGATCTTTACTAGGTTTATGATGATGTTTGACGATTATCCATGGTTAGTGGATTAGGGTGTTATAGGAGGAGAGGGATGGGGAGGGAGGAACATCGAGTTTAAGGTTGGGGAAGAGAATGGAGGAGGCATTTCCCCGATCAATTGTGCCATCGTAGGCAACCCCAGCTTCCACCCTGCAGCTATTCGGCGCTCTCTCCTTACTGTTTGTAGTTTCGATCTCCTTCTCCTCTCTCCTTACTCTTTTCTTACCATGAATTTTTCCCCTATTCGGTGATCGATGGCAGCATCAAGTGTCACGACCGGCACCGATGACTTCGTGAGGTAGAGGTAGCTTCTTTGACATTTACCATTCCTTCCCACTGGCCAGCAGCAAGGAGATCAGGCATGGTGCAGCGGGACATTTCAGCTTCGATCTCGATGAATGGTGGCAGTATTGGGGTGCATGAATGTCATTTGGAAGCTACTGGTGGCTCTAGTTACCAGCAAGCAGCTTCGGTGCATCTTTGACGAACCTTTGGTGATCGATCCGACGAGCTCATGAATAGGTAGATTGAAGCAAATTCGACCCTTAAGGTATGGGATACTGAAATTATCTCTTTAAGATTTTTGTAAGCATATATATTTGGAATCTTTTGATGGTCTTGGCCTAAAATAAATTGATACCTTTATATATCAATCAATAGCTTATACCAACAAAATCTTCTAATGGTACAGCTAAAGCACTTTTTAGTCCTCTTCTTATCGACTTTTAAAGCATTAGAAGATTAAAAACCTGGTAAATAAAAGGTTGTTAAGATTTATTTCTTCAATTTTATTGTGCGTTTATAAACTTTTGCCTCTTAAAGTGGTATGTTTGCTATTCTTTCAAGAGTTATTCTTGTGAGTTCAATACATGAAGTCAAATATTTTAATTAGTAATTTAAAAACTGCTAAATCTAAGTGATAGTATTCTAATATATCTATTCATTAAGTAAGAAATTTTAAGAGACAAAACGAGCGTGGAGAGGGTTTTGCAAAAGCAAGATAGTGTAGAGAGCGGATAACCATGATACTAAGGCAACTTGAGAGGCCAAGGATGAGCAAGTAAAGTGATATGGCAGTGTTGTTTCTATTTTTTAATGCACTAAAGTTGGCGGTCATTTACAAATAACTAAGTATTAAAGACATTCAGGGTGCAAGATTTCCAAATGAATATTATGGGCGAGCTGATTCTATATTTGTATATTCTGGGATACTGGCCATTCCTTTAGCAGCAAAAATGTTGAAATAAGATGGTGTTAGCTAGATATTAAATGTGTTAGGCAGTCACCGACTTGGAAAATTTAACTAGATATTGAATTTGCTTGGCTATTTCATTATATAACTTCATCTTGGTATTTCTTGCAGTGGCTGAAGTTGAGAAAGATATTCGAATTCAAAAGAGTATCCTTCACGTAGTTGGGCAGGTGATAGCATTTTTTTTAAATTGGCTTCATTTTCAATAATTGAAGGAATGCAAGATAAACAAAGCCTTTGTCTTCTTTGATTTTTTCCATAAAACTATTGTTTTTTTATTTTTTAAGTTGGCTTCATTTTCACTAACTGAAGGAATGCAGGGTAAATAGAGTCCCTAAAAGGTGCCATGTTTGTTTCAAATATTTCATTGCTATTTAATGGTTTAATATCCATTGGGATTCATGTTACAATTTTGTTTATTAACCTTATTATTCACATCGGTAAGAAAATGCCTTGGCTGTGTTTATGCTCAATGGGAGTCAAAGTCATCTGACTCTAAGGGGGTTACAGGTAGATATATTCCACCAAATACAAAAATGCCAAATACATATTCCATGTGCAAATTGAATCATATGGTTTTTAGCTAGATTTTAATTCCATTCACTCCTTGTAGGTGTTGTGACTGAAAGAGTCAGAGAAGCTCATGAGAATATGTTTGTTCTAATGACGATGTTTTTCCCTAGTTAATTTGAATGCATTATAGGCAATTGTTCATATATATATATATATTTAAATGATCAATGTGGCAATTTTATAGTGAAATTGCAGTTCTTAAATGCTGCTTGATCTGCTTTTGATTTTAGACTAATTGTTCAGTTTCTGACCCACCATTTGTCCTCTTTAAAACACCTAGGGTGCCATAATTAAGTTATTGTTCTACAGTTATTGAGATGTAACTACCTTTTATAATATGTAAGATAGTTTATGTAGTAACTAACTAAAATAGTTAGTTATAATCATGATTATACTTTCAGCATTGGAAATGTTGGCTGACTCAGGTTATTTGCATTTATGTTATTCTCAGCATACAATAACAGGTATTTATGCCCTATAATAATTTTTTTTATTGTAATCTTCAGTATTTTTTTAGCATTTGTGCTTAGGCAAGTTGTCCTATTCTAATCTTCATTATTAAATTTTAATGGTAAGAAAGGCAGCTAATTAATGAAGAATTTTGGTAATTTTGTATGTTCAGCCTGCTGTTCTTGCACTTATTTCCTTATGGCTGCAACATTTTCATGTGGAGCAGACTAGCAATTCTTGGTACGTGAGTACTAATTTTTTATTAACTATGACCAGTTCCTGTTATTGGTTGTGTGCCTTTCAAAATTTGTTACTATTTTACTTGATAGCAATTCCTTTATGTGATTAGAAACATTATTTTATCAACTCTCTAAAAGGTAAATTTCCCATTTTCATGACATATTTGATTGGTTTCAATGGTCTGTAGTTCTTTTGAAGTTTCAATTGGAAAAAAAATATTGTAGTTTATGAGATTCCTGAACTCTTTTTTTCTTTTTCTTATTATAACACGCAAATATGGCATATAATTTGTCCTTTAATTTACTCACTCTCAATCTCTAATAAAACTTTTTGTTTTATAATACAAGAAGTTGGTTGTTTAGAGTACTAACCTTTTTAGTGATTTTCACTAAAAGCTAAATCTGTCTGTCAATACCTAAAATTTTACACTATACATAGCAAATTTGTTTGAAATTGATATTAAAGAAGTAAATTTAGTTGAAACTAATATCATAAGAGACAAAAAGGTTAAAGTTAAAAAAGGATAAATTTGAAATATATAAAACTTATTAAGAAAATAAAGTTAATTTTTAAAAGTATAGATCCACCCCTGAATTTTTTTGGATATAATGTAGTTTTCTATCTTGCAAATATCAAGCTTTCTATCTTGCAAATTATTCACCAAAAATATTATAATTTGATGTTTTCATGGTTTTGTGTTTGCCTTTTTGATGAGTTTGTGAGTGAGACAACATTTTGACATTTTCTTTTGTTCGAGATAAGGAATTTAGTTATCGATTATTTTAATTCTACGAAAAATTCCTTATGAAGAAGTTAGCTTTTGTCATTGGTTTTGTAGGATGGACATGATTCAGAAGATCCCAAGCAAACCATCGCTGACATGACCACATTTGTGAGTTCCTTTAATTTTCATACACTTTTGTTAGTTTTTAATCATATTTATTCAATTGACTTGGCGGTTGTGATGACATTTCCATCAAATTTTTAGGTTCAAAATCTTCTTCAACATATGGTAAGTTATTACATTGGTGGTTACGGTTAGTGCCCGAGCATTCAATCTTAACCTATTTATAAAATTGATAAACTTATGGAAATTTAATTACTGGAAATACAGTTAGGGATTGCTTCAATTAGATTAGTTGGTATTAACTTACTTCTTAAACGTTATAGTACTAACTTACATTCTCATAAGTACAATTTATTTTGATGACTTGTTTAAGTTCTTTAGGTCCATATAGACGAAAGGTATTGTTACTAGCCGATTTCTAGTAGTTAATTAAATATATACGAATGTTTTAATGATTTAAAATGTGTAAGATTCATTGTTTTCTTGATTTCAAAGTAGTTGATGAGATGGGAGGTCATGTAAATGACTTGGAGTAGAGCATAAATGAGTTGAAAATGGAGATAGGTGCAGATGGCTCTCTATCTCCTTTAGCCCTATCCAATCAAAAGCCAATTGGAAGTGGCGAGAAGGAAGAGGGAGACTCAGCTCAAGGTTAGTCAAATAGTTTAATGCAAACTTGTGCTTTCTATAAATTGCAGTTTGAGATACCAAAACTTATGTCTACTTTCTACATGTTATTATTCTATACAAGAAATCTGAAAGCAGAGTAACTTATGCTTTTGCTTTATATATTATAATCATTGTTTTTTTTATTAAAGTTATTATTCCTTTTATTAAACCTTCTTAAATGGTTAGGAAATAATTCTAATTCTTTTTTGTTGTTTCCATTCAAATTTCAAAACAATATAGTTTTTACTTATGAGATCATTGAAATGGACATATTTTATCTGGAGTTGCTACACAAAATAAGCATTTTGTATTTTTTTGAATTGAGAATGCAATTGAATTGTTCATCTCCATATATAGGGACATCCTGATGTTGAACCTATAAGAGGAAGTGGCTGCCCTATTTACAACCTTATATCAAAGCCTGGTTTGTGTTTTAATTCATAGATTTCCCTTGCCTTTTTTGTATGTGCATGTCTATGTATGGCATTCATATAATTTTTTTTTTCAGTTTTATAGGGTTAATTACCAAAATCCTTCCAGTCTTCATCTAAGCTTTAGTTAGATCCCTAACATAAAAACTCAAAAAAATTACCTAAAAGAAACGTTTTTATATTATGCATAGAGATGCTTATTTACAGTTATCAAATAGAATGGAAGGTGTTATTGTTTTATAGTATACACTTGCATATATGCCTTAGACACTAGTAATGCATCGTACAATGTTTATAATGTTTGCCTAATTCTTAAAAAAATTTATAATAGATGTTTAAATTTTGTTAGCATAAATTTGTGTAGTTGCATTTTTTGGTTGAATAATTTTGCTTGTTTATCAAATGAAGGGTTTATGTCCATAGATGTGCTCTTCTTGGCGTTATAGTTTGATATATTTGTCAAGTTCACATGTTAATTATACTCAATTGGGATTTTTTTATCGAATCTAAACTAGAATACTGCCATTAGTGATCCCGCATCTCTTATAGGATGATTCATTTTTAAATTAATCTTTTCCATCGGTATCACCTGTTACAGTTGATAAATATAATGCACCTTCTAGAGTTTAAGGGGTGGGCTCTTGGAGGTCCAACTAATTTGTTTTAGTCTTGTGTCTAATGGTGGGTCAGGTTTGTATTTGAGATGGCATCACTGGAACTATAATGGGACAACTCAATCTGTTGATTTCTTTTATTTTATCATCAGTCTATTGATTTTTTTATTCTATAATCGAATTTGGATAATTTGGTGATTGCATTTTGAGTAAAATTCTGATGACTATAAGGTAATCTTTTCTTTTTCTCTTCAAATCTCATTTGGGTTTATTGCTAGAATTCAGTTAATTACTTACACATTATGATAAAGTAAACCAAAATTCTAAATGATATATGATTGGTTTATATGTAAGTAGGGATATTCAAATAACAAAACAAATGGAGCACTTTCTTGCAAACCAAGAGTAGTTTCTGGCAAAAAACTATCGGTAAAAAGGGACTGTATTTAGGCTTAGGGTATATTACTACAACAATATTAACTAGGAGCTAATTCTATATTTGGTAGAAAATTGTAAAGATTTAATTTTTTATTAATTTTAGGAAAATGGATTGTATAAATAATACTTTGTTTTATATATTATTTTTTTATTTTAACTCTATATTTGTAATGAATTTATTACAAATTATATATATATATATATATATATATATATATATATATATATATATATATATGAAAATATAAGATTATTATATATATTGTGCATAGGATGAAAATTTAAAAATACATCAAAAGAAAAATTAAATTACGCAATAATTTAGCGATGGATTCTTGACAACAACTGTCGTTACTGTGTAAACGTTAGAATTTAACAAATAATTAGCAACTAATATTTTCTCACTAACTCTTACAGTAAATTAATAATTAGCGACGAAAAATAGTCGCTAAAAATTATTATTATAATATCGGTAACTAATTATAAAAATAAATTAGCGACGACACAAGCAAATTAGTGATGAAATTTTTCATCGCTAAATTAGTAACTGATTTGGGATTCCGTCCTATTATATTAGCAACCATTCATCGCATCGTCGCTAATTTATTTTAGAGATGGAATTTTGATAATTAGTGACGAAAATTGTGTGTCGCTAATTGGCAGTTTTTTGTATGGATGCTACTGATGCTGTCGTTCCAATTTTTCCAGGTCAGGTCTCATATGGTTTTGTTAATTACTCAATGCTTTTCTGTAATGATTCTTTGAATGAAAGGAAGGGTAATGATAGTCCTATTGATGCAAATGTAGATATGGGGTTGGGAGATGTTAATATGATGGCAGTAGAATTAGAAGGTGGTAAAGTTCAGGAGGATAGACCAGTTGATGGTAATATCACTAAGGGAGATGATATTTTCATCAAGAGAATACTAGTAATAAACAAGGGTCATGGAAGAGACTAGCCAGGGGAAAAATAACTAGGTGAAAGGTGGATATGAGAGTGGGAATAGAAAGAATAAATGAGGTGGGTTAGAGTTAGTACATATTGAGGAAGTTGACATTGGGGATATGGGGGTTCTATTGAAGAAGTTAAAGATTGATGAATCTGTCTAACAGATAATAGTAAACTTAAAAGCAACTATGGATTCTAACCCCGGTTGCCTATCATAATTAGTATTGTAAGTTACAACTGCCGAGGTTTGGGGAGTATTGTGGTAGTTGCAAATTTACAATGACTGGTTAAGTCATAAACTCCCTTTATCATCTTTTTTATGAAGATAAGGGTGTTTGAGGATAAGATGAATTTTGTTAGAATGAGTTTGGATTTTAATAAGGGATTTAATGTTCGAGAAAATAATGGAGGAGGTGGATTATCTTGTATGTGGAAGGATTAGGTGAATATATCTTTGTTGTCTTTCTCAACTTATCATATTGATTTCAAGGTCACTTTAAGTGATAATTCTTATTAGGACGTGCTTCTATGGTTGGCCTGAGAGGCACCTTAGATATAAATCTTTGGACTTAATTAGATAATTAAAATATCCATTTTGGTTAGATTGGTTGATTATTAGGGGCTTCAATGAAATCCTAGCGTAGTTTAAGAAAGTGGAAGGAGTACCTTGATAAGATTTCATAATATGCTCTTTTCAGGATGTTTTGGTCGAATGTGGCTTATCGAACTTGGGATATACAGGCTATCTATTCATATGGGATAATGGCAGAAAGGGCAAGAATTTTATTAAAGAACGCTTAGATAGGTGTTTTGCCTCGTTATCTTGGATCCAAAAGTTTGAGAAAGTAAGAGTCATGCATCTTCTCTCTACTGGATCGGACCATTTACTGATTATTATTAAGTTTGATGCTAATCTCTCTTATTATTCTATGATAAATCGATTTAAATTTGAAAGCATGTGGAGTAGGAACCCTATGTGTAGCCACACAATCAGTTCAGTTGGGATGTAAGGGGGTAATTAGATTGAAAAAATCAGTAGGTATAGGTACACGTTACAAAATTGGAGCAAAAATTATTTTGGTCTTTTAAAGTCGAAAAGGAAACATGCTGAATTTCAATTACTGTACCTGGGCTCATAAGTAGATGATGCCTCTGTGCAACATAGAGCATTATTAAAGAAGGAATTGGCAGAGGTGTCATTACGAGAGGAAATGATGTGGTATCAACTATCTACAGTGCAGTAGTTGAAGTAGGGTGATTGAAATACAAAGTTTTTCCATGCTACAGACTCAAAGAGAAAACAAATTAATAGAATCAATTGTCTGCTAAATAGGAAAATCAAAACTATGATGGGTTATGAATTAGAGGAACATATAGTTCACTTTTACACTGATTTAATTTCTTCAGATGGCCAACAAATTGAATCTGAGGACCTTAATTTTCTTTATCCAAAGATTATAGAGGACATGTATGATATCCTTAACAAGCCTTTCAAAGTGGAGAAAGTGTATAAAGCGGTCCAAATGATACGCCTTTTAAAAGCACAAGGCCCTGATTGATTCCCACCATTTTTTTATTAAAAATATTGGAGTACAATTGGAGGTGATATGGTGAATGTGGTTGTTGATATTCTCAAAGGAGGTAAAATGCCATACTAATTCAATCATACATTTATTTGTCATATTTCGAAGGTAAAGGATCTGAAATTCATTTCAGAATACAGACCTATTAGTATTCATAATGTGGTTTATAAGATTGCTACAAAAGTCTTGGCCAATAGACTAAAAATAATTATGGGGGATATAATTGATGTGACGTAGAGTCACTTTGTTCCAGGAAGATTAATTATAGACAATTCTTTTGTAGCATGTGAAGTTTTTGATCATATGAAAAGTGGAGGGATAGGTAGGTGAAAATTCATATCAATCAAGTTGGATATATTTAAGGCTTACGGGCAGGTAGAGTAGTCTTTCTTATTTGCGGTTATGGGAAAATTGGTTTTTTCGATGATGATAGATAGAGTCATGAGAACGGTGACTTCAATCTCCTATTCTATCTTAAGTAATGGTAATCCTGTGGGTCATATTACTCATTCCTGTGTTCTTCGACAAGGGGATCTATTATCCTCGTATCTCTTCCGTATTTATACAAAAGGCCTTATTGGATTGTTAAATTCGGTTATTAATTATAGATCTCTACATGGGTTGCAAATTTTAGATGAAGCTCTATTAATCTCCCACCTTTTTATTTGCTGATGATAGCTTACTTTTTAGTCATGCTTAAATTGTAGATGCAGCTACAATTTTATCAGTTTTATAGTGGTATAAACTTTTATCAAGACAAAAGGTAAATCTCAACAAATTGAAAGTTTATTTTAGTTCCAGTGTTAATGCTTAGCTTAAGGAGACTCTGACACAATATTTAAGGGTTAAAATGGTGGATCATCATGAAATTTATTTGGGCCTTCCTACTGTGGTGGGGCATTCCAAAAGGATTATCTTTAATAGAATTAAATATAAATTATGGTAGAAATTAGAAAGGTGGAAGGAAAGACTATTATCTTGGTCAGGGAAGGAATTACTTATTAAGGTAGTGGCACAAACTATTCCAACCTATATAATGTAATGTTTTCTTATACTTATTGGCCTATATCATGATCTTCAAGCTTTGATCTGTAGATTTTGGTGGGGATAAAAGGAAAATGGTATAAGAATTCACTTGTGTAGTTGGCAATAAATGTGCAAACTGAAAGTAGAGAGAGGGTTGTGATTTAGAGATTTTAAGTCTTTTGATACTCTTTTACTAGGTAAACAAGGTTGGAGATTGGCTACAAATCTAGAATCTCTATTGTCTAGGTAGTTAAAGGCTTATTATTATCCAGATTGTTCTTTTCTTGAAGCTCCTAATAGCTCAAATCCTAGTTATATATGGAGGAGCATCTTAACAAGCTGGGCTCTATTATATTCAGGATCCTACTGGTAAGTGGGAAATGGATATAGTTTAAATATATGGTGAAACAAATGGATTCCATAGCCATCCTTGTTTAAAGTTATTATGCCATGTAATCCTACCTTTTGTTTTGCGATAGTAGCTTCCCTCATTGACCATTAGGGTGGGTCTTGGGGATGGGATATTATAAATGAATTACTACTTCCAATTGATGTGGATCGTATAAAAATGATCCTTGTGGATTTGACAGGGAACATTGATAGGATAGGCTGGCTTTATCATCCTTCAGGGCAATAAATGGTTAAAAGTGGGTGTAGGAATGCTTTGAATATGAAATAGGAACATCATGTTAGTTCAGTTTCCAGAAATCAACGTTTGATGTTCTGGAAGTGACTGTGGAGTATTAAAGTGCCTCCAAAGGTCGATAGTTTTTTATGGCGTGTGTCATTAAATGAATTACTAGTTAAAGAAGTTATCCAAGTGTATAACAATGGAGTCTCTTCCAGCTGCCAGAGATGCAATCAAATAGAATTGATTTTGCACCTATTGAAGAAGTGTCAATTCACGAGATAGATTTGGGAGATTGCAGGTTTACCATATATGTTGAGAAGTCAAACTTCTAGTTTTAAATGGTGGTTGATAGATATTTTGGATCTTTTATCTAAGGAAGATATTATCTTATTCTCCTTTATTTGCTATCAGATGTGGTTTGTTAGAAATAAAATTTTTCATGAAAAAGTAGTGGATGAAGGCTCACAATTTTTTTTTAGCTAGGAGTCTGAGAGATGAGTTTTTGGATGTTTTCACCCAACCTGATGGATGCAATGGTCTTATCCTTAAAAATAGGTTTATATGGATTCCATCTTTGCCAAATATTGTGAAGATGAATGTTAATGCTGGAATTGTAGGGATTGATTTGGTGGGTCTTAGGGTGGTCTTCAGGGATGCTCAAGGTCAAGTGCTAGCATGCGAATAGAGAATAGTGGTGGTCCTGGAATCCGTACACTTATGAGGCAATGGCTATTTTTTTGGACTTTTTAAGGCTAAGGATCTAGGGTTCTCTAACATTATGGATGCATTGGACTGTAAATATGTTATTGATTGGTTGATGGATATTCTTATCGACCGTCAAAGATTAAGTAAGGAATTTACCTATGGCTGCTGGTCCTTTACTCTAAGAATAGGCAACAAAGTAGCTCATTGCCTAGCTAAGAGTTGTCATGCTGCCCCTTCTTTTTTTGTTTGGATTAAGGAATTTCCCCTTCATGTTTCCCATTTAATCCTAGATGATCTAAACTTTATTCTAGCTTAATGATATCCTAATGTTCTTTAAAAAAAAAGAAAACTACAATATTTTAAATAGTTGAGGGATAAAAATCATATTTATTCCAATCTTAACTCAATCCAATATATTCATCAAAATGTGATTCAAAGCAGACTCGACACGTCAATGATCTATTCACTATGTAAAATGACTCGATCCAACTTGTTATGTGACCAATATGATTGAATTCATTTGTAATCCATTTATATTATTTATGTTAAAAGTGTAATCTTATAAAATTTGACGTGTTTATAACCCATTTAACAATTATTCATTATTTAAATTATGAGTAAGTTAAACTTGAATTGATATGTTTATAGCTCATAAAATTTTAATCCATTTATAAACAACCCATCATAAATACCTAGTAAACGGATTAGATTGGGCAAATTTGGGTTCAGGTTTAAGTCATTTTAGGTCAGATTTTTTCAGTTTTGGTTTTTTTGGGTTGCTTTCAAATTTCATAATTTATTTTTTGAGTGGGTTCAGTTGGATCTTGAGTCATAGTTATGACTGAGAAATCATACCAAAACTGAAAATCAAACCAAAAGCTATTCGAAATATTTGGTTTAGTTTTGACTTTTTTGGTGTCTCGGATAAATTTTAACACCAAATAAATTTTTACTTTTTCAATTTTTCTAATTAGAATATATAATTGACACAATATATAACTCATCATATTAGCCAATTTGATTTTTTTAGTGTCTCAATTCAACTTTGACCACGGTCAAACTTAGTCAAACATGCCATCATTTATTGCGAAACTGTGACTTGAATTTTAATTTTAGTTTTAAGCACTAAAAATGGACTTATTTCCATCTAAATTTCGACCATGGATTTTATCTCAAGTAGCACTATTCATAGTATGAAAAAATACTATTCTTGTTCTTGATGGTACATTTACTATTTACGGTCCGAAATATACTGTCTGTAAATTTGAAATTTTTGGGCATTAAATTCTCTTCTGGATTTGAGAGGCTATAATTTAATAAGAAAAAAAATTTAAAGAGAATGACTAAGCATCGACAATGATGCAAGATAATGGATAAGCCATAAGCAGTAAAACAATGAAAGATTATGGCATTAAGCCAAAAAAAGATTGAAAAAGGAAATATATAAAGAATATAAATAGTGAAATACAACATATATTGTATTATTATTTTCTGTTTCACTTTTTTATTTTTTCTTTTTCTTTTATAAAATTGGAAATATTAATTAAATGGTTTCGCATATATATCATTTATAAATAGCTATGACATAAAATAAAATCTAATTGATAACAATTGGGTCACGAGTTTGGATCAAGTTGTGTTTTGTAAATTTTCATAATCAAGATTCATTCATCATCACATAAATCATATATAAACATTCATACCCATTCAAATCTTGAATAATAATAATAATAATAATAATAATAATAATAATAATAATAATAATAATAATAATAATTACATAGATGAAGCAAATAAATTACTTTGTCCAGAATTTGACATGATGCGGAGAGTTTCAATGATCACGAACTAGAAAAATTCGTTTCTTTCCCTTAACCCTCTTTCTGTAATAGTGGGTTGATAGATAGTCAAATACTTTCCTATTAAATTTTGTTTTTGTCTGTGTACTTAATTAGGGTGAAGAGAGAATTAGTTTATTTACTTGTTAACTTTAAATCTTATACGTTTATTAAGTACTAAATTAACAGTTAAGTTTTAACACACTATTAAATTAATAAAAACCATAAACGAATTTAATATGCTCTTATAGAAAATATGGGCCATAACATCAGGATATATTTCTCACATTTTTTCTCTTGGCATGATGTTTCATCATTACGTTTAATAGCATGACATAAGCTAGCAAAAAAATTAAATTTTATAAATCGTTAAAATCATAAGCACTTTAACATAACAAATTAGGGATGAGCATGAATCGGTTAACCGGTCCATGAGAAAAAAATTAACTAGTCCATTAATATCAATTTTTCAAAATTATTAACTATTAACCAGTCCATCAGTTTTGATTTTTCGGTTTGGTTAACCATTAAAATTTATAACATAAATATATAAAAAAAGAGATAAATTTTAATTTAATTTCCAATATGTAAAGTAATTTAATATAAAAATACGAAGCAAACATAATTTACTAGCCAAAATTCATGTTTTATAAATTAATAACTAATATTATAAAATAGATTTGATATTTATTGAAAATTATTATATTTGATTCTAAGTCAAATAAAATTTTGGATAATAATGTAATTAAATGCTATTAAGTAAAATATGAGCACCAATATATGATAAAAAATATATAAAAGTTAATTGTATACTATATATAAATATTGCTATATAATTAAAGAGAATGATATAATATAAATTTAGTTTAAAGTATTATATAAATTTTATAAGAAAATATAAAAAATTAAGGTATAAAAATAAAAATATATTTTAAAGTATTATTTTATTTAAATTTTAGAGAGAAATAGAGAAAAATTAAAGATATAAAAATTATATATATATATATATATATATATATATATATATATATATATATATATATATATATATATATATATATATATATATATATATATATATATATATATATATATATATATATATATATGAACCGATTAACCTTGGACTAACTATTAACCGATACTTAAAAATCTAATTTGTAACCATTAACAAAAAATGTAAAAATTAAAAATCATAACCGAGTCTATCGGATCGGTTGACCATAAAAATCGATTCGATTTTGGATCAGTTTTACTGTTAACCATATTTTCAGTTTTTTTTTACTCATCCCTATAACAAAACAAATAATGTGGGTTATGGAGGTCATACATAGTGTAGTGGTATACTCCTTTCCATATACCACTACATTAAGAACTTATTATGTTAGATTTATAAGTTTCGTATAAACAACATACAATCCATATACCCATTATGAAAATACATACAAATTTCTTATTCAAAAAATCATGAATACATAAACAGAATGAATAAGAGATATATAATTCAGAAACATATCATTATTGAGCTTAAGAGTGTTAAAACATCATCATTAAACATCATTATCAATTATCAATACGATCAAGATCCATCCTAAGCACATGTTCTTTTAATGTCTTCAAATGTAAGTCGTTAGTTAAAGGATCTGCAACCATGAGATCCATCTTAATATATTCTATAAAATACACTCTTTGTTTCTAAATCTCATATTTAACAACAAAATACTTTAATTCTATGTGTCTTATAACTCTGGAGTATTTGTCATTTTTAGAGAAGAAAATTGATGTAGAATTATCACAATAAATTTTCAACAGCTTGCTTACTATGTCGACAACACCAAGCCCCAAAATAAAGTTCTGTAGCCATAATGCATGAATTGTAGCCTTATAATAAGTTACAAATTTTGTTTCCATAGTGGATAAAGCAATGATAGACTCTTTGACACTTTTCCATGAGATTGCTTCTTTAGCTAATAGGAACAAATAGCCAAATATTGACTTTTTACTATCAACACACATACCAAATCTAAATCTGAATATCTAATCACTTATAAATGATCAGATCTTTTATAAATGAGCACATAATCCTTTGTTCCTTAAAGGTATCTCAAAACTTTCTTTGCAGCTTTTCAATAATCAATACCAAGATTATTTTGATATTTACCCAACATTCCTATCGTAAAATTGATGTCGGGTTTAGTATAGGTTTGTAGGTATGTCAAACTGCCTACAATAGAAGTATATGAAATGATTTCTATTTCTTTACATTCCATATTATGTTTTGGATATTGTATAAGGCTAGATTTATCTCCTTTTTGGATATACACTACATCGGCTGGGCACTTTCTTATATTAAATTTCTCAAGAAACTTCTCAATATAGGATTTCTGAGATAATCCTAATAAACCTTCTAATCTCTTACATAATATTGAAATTCCAATCACATAGGATGCCTCTCCCATATCTTCCATTTTAAAACTCTTAGAAAAAATTATTTAGTCTTATGCAACAAACCTAAGTCATTAGCAGCAAGAAAAATTTCATCAACATTTATAACTAGGAACATAAACTTATACCCACTGATCTTCTAATAAGTATACTGATCAACAGTGATTTTCTCAAAACTAAAAGAAGTAATGGTATTATTGAATTTAATATACCATTGCTTGGAAGCTTATTTGAGTCCATATATTGACCTCTTTAATTTACACATCGTACTTTCTTTACCTTCAATGGAAAAACCTTTAGGTTTATCCATATAAACTCCCTCTTTAAGATTCCCTTTTAAAAAGGTTATTTTCACATCTATCTAATGTTGTGCTAAATCAAATTGAGCCACTAATGCTATAATTATTCTTAGTAAATCTTTTTTTTGAGATAGGTGAAAAAGTCTCCTTTCAATCAATGCCATCTTTTTTATTATAAGCTTTGGCAACAAGTTTAGCTTTGCATTTTTCAAGATTGATATTTGGGTCACATTTGGTCTTAAAGATCCATTTTCAACTAATTCATTTAGAATATTCTAGCAAGTCGATAAGATCTTGACATTATTTTGAGCCATTGATTTCAACATTTCTTTCATAGCATCAATCCATTTTTCAGAATTATCATTACTTATGGCTTGTGAAAATGAAACAGATCATTATCAATGCCACAATCAAAATCTAACTATTGTAAATAAATCACATAATCATTAGAAATAGTTGATCTTCTAATCCTTACAGTTTTATTTAAAGCTATACTGAGTGGTTCATTTGCATGAGTTGGAGATAAGTTAGGTTTTTCATAGGGTGTTTTTTTATTCATTTACATGAGTTGATAGCAATTTAGGTTTTTCATGGAGGGTTTTTTCATTATTCAAATGTTGTGCCTAATTATTTTGATCTTTCAAAGTTGGAATAACATTTGTTCCTGTTGTAAGTTAAAGAACATTTATGGGTAATGGAATATTAACCCTTATTTCATTAATATCCACAACTTAATTTTTAACACTCCCACTAATCATATCATTCTCTAAAAAATTGGCATTGGCTGTTTCAACAATTTTAGAATAATAGTTTGGATAGTAAAAGGATTTCCTAGGAAAACCAATAAAGTAACCATTAATTTTTTGAGAATCAAGTGTTCTTTAATGTAGATTATAAATATCTATTTTTACTGGATAACCCTAAACATACAGATGTTTTAAACTAAGTTTCCTTCAAATCTATAACTTGGAAGGATTTTTAGGAATTTACTTACTCGAAACTCAATTTGATTGAAACATAACAGTTCTAAACTTATACATTCACAAGCTTTTTGGTAACAAGGAATTGCTCACCATATATCTAACCATATCCATTAATATTCTATTTTGCTTTTCTATGATGCCATTTTGTTATGGTGTGCCTGGCTTAGTATACTGTGTATATATGCCATGGCTTTTGAGAAACATGGCAAATAGACTAAGAACTGTCCATATTCATCATACTTTCTATAATACTTGCCATCTTTATCAAATCTTATCATTTTTACTTTTCTATCTAAGTTTCTCTCAACCTTCTTTGTAAACACCTCAAGGGCATTTGCAGCTTGAGATTTTTTATACAGCAAATAAATATAACCATATTGTGAAAAATCATCTATAAAGGTGATGAAGTTTTTTTCTCTATTAAAGGACGAAGTTCAAAAGATCCACTAATATCGATGCATATTATTTTAAGAAACTAACTGCTTCTTGTGGCTCTTTTCTTGCTCTGTTTAGTTTGCCTTCTCTTGTTGCAATTCACACATAAGCCAAAATCAGTAAAATGTAGAGTTGGTAGAATCTCATTCTTTACTAATCTTTTTAACCTTTTTTTAGATATATATAACCTAAATGTTTATGCCATAAGTAAGAAAAACATTTATTCGCCAAACTATGTTTATTACATCATTATGATTAATAATAAATAGGGATTTGGGAAAAAAAACATCATCAAGTTTCAATTTATACAAACCATCCACAAGCACTCTATAACTAATAAATAAGTTATTCTTATATAAATTGAAACAACCATGTCTACCCTTAAAAGTATATTTACAGGTATCAAGTCTAAAAATAAAAATTAAATTTTTAGAAATTGAAGGTACATATAGAGTATTCATCACATCCAAGTGATACCTAATATCTAATGTCATCCTATAAGTCTCTACACTTTCAACCGAAGGCCTTCATTTAGTTTCCTATAAACAGAAAGTTGCTAGTTGGGCTTACGGTTTGGATTGTAAGAAATCCCTACATAATATTAGAAACATGAGTAGTGGCACCAGAATCAAACGACCAAGTATTAGAATGAACTTCAAATAAGTTTGATTCAAAGTATACAAAAACATAATGTATACCATTTTTTTTTCAAACCAAGCCTTTTTTTTAATCTTTCTAATACTGCCCTTTTTACTTGTAGAAATGGAATTTATCTACCTTTTGTCCTTTCCTTTCACTATCAACAACATGTGGAACTTTAACAAGTTCTTTCTTCTTAAAATTCTTATCCTTTGTTTTGAGTTTTGTTTCAGCTCTTTGACATACTAGATTAATGGAATTGTTTCTTCAAACTCGCTTTCTCCTAAATAAGCTTACTGAACAATTCATCAATTTTCCATTTTTCCTTTAATGTGTTATAATTGATATTGAACTGTCCATATTTAATAGAAAGTGAGTTCATGATAAATTTCACTAAGGGATCTTTCATAGTCATACCCAGTGTTTTAAGTCTTGCTACAATATTAGTCATATGAAGGATATATTGTTGTATACTCTTTGACCATCAAAATTTATGGTTGTGAGTTCAATCATAAGTGTCCCTACAAGTGCCTTATCAATAGAGTGAAACTTATCTTCCACCAGCTTAAGAAAATCTTTAGCATTCTGATTTTTATTATTAGGAAGAGTAGACTTAGTGTTGTTGGCAATTGTCATTCGCACAAAATTCAAGCATAATCTATTAGACCTTGCCCATATCTTATAATGTATCTTTTTAGCCTCTACACTAGTATTATTAAGTTCAGCAGGCTTATTCTTTAATGGCGTCAAGTTAAGATCCAAAACACCTAAATGAAAAGTGACTTGTTCGCTCCATTTAGAGAAATTAACACTGGTGAATAAGCTAACAAAAGAAGCTTGAAAGTGAAGGTTAATAGCTGCAAACATATAAATGTTCACTAATTAGCATATTTAGATATGCAGCACTCACATTAAATATGTTGTAGGTTTTCTTTGTAAACACAACAAAACATATTATCACTATTATTAGAATTCCATTTAAACTTTATAAGAAAATTAAATAAACTTCATCAAATGTATATAGCATCTTAGATAACTCTATATATGTGATAAAAGTATATCAATTTTTTCCTTTTTATTTTTTAGCTATAGAACATTGATATATATTTGGGTAAATAAGACGAAATTGAAATTAAAATTTTGATTATAGCTAAAATAACAATTAATATGACTAAAATATTAGAAATCAAAACTTTAAAATCAATTCATCCATTATCAAAACTTTATGGATCAAAATGGTAATTTTCCTTTCTAAACACACTACTTTATGGAGACATAATGTGTTTTTCTATATGAAATTGAAACAAATCACGATATAGGACTATACAAATTCAATAAAAAACAATTTCAAAAGCAAACAAACATCTTATGCTTTTGGGATGGAATTGTGAAAAATCAAGATTCTTTATAAACCTTAAATTGTTGAATTTGTTTTAATTATTCTTGATTTGTGATATACGACAGCAGCAAATTACCTCCTTTATTTTAAAATAGGAAAAAAATATCTTTCACATAAAAACCTAAATTATAATTTTCATTATCAAATCAATAATCTAATTATTATTATCTATTCGAAATCCATGGCTCTAATGCCACATGTAAATTTTCATAATCAAGTTTCAATCATCAACACATAAATTATACATAAACAGTCATGCTCATCTAGATCTTGAATATAACACTAATCACATAGATAAAGCGAATAAATAACTTACCTTATGCAAAATTTGACATGGTGCAGAGAGCTTTTAACGATCAAAATAGTTTCTCTCCCTTAACCTTCTTTCTGTAGTAGTCGTTTGATATCAACCAATTACATTCCTTTTGTATTTTATTTTTATCTACATACTTAATTAGGGTAAAGAGAAGACTAGTGTATATAACGGTTAACTTTAAATCTTGTACGTCCATCAAGTAATTAATTAACGATTACGATTTAACACACTATTAAATTAAGACAAACCCTAAACCAATTTAATATGGGCTTAAAGAAAAATATGGGCTATAACATAAAGCCAAATTTCTTACAGGTTTTAAATATTTTTGGGTTTCAAATTGGAATCAATCACTACAAAGAAAATTAGCAAATAGCAACGGAAATTAGCAATCGAATTTGTTGAATTTCCGTTGCTATTAAAAATTAGCAACGAAAAATAGCAACGGAACATTCGGTTGCAAATTTGACGGTTGGTATTTTTTGCAACGGAAATTTTCTCCGTTGGTAAATTTACCAATGGAATTAATATTTCCGTTGCTATATTTACCAACCGAAATCCATTTCCATTGCTATATTTAGTAATCGAATAGAAATTTCGTTGCTAAATTCAGGCAGTATTATAAAAAATTGCGACGGAAGTATCGTCGCTATTCCGTCACTAAATTATTGTTGATTTTCACACAAAATTTATGCAAAAATCTCTGTACAATTGAGGGGAGAATTGCTACCTTCATTTTCACTATTTTAACCATATCGTGTAGGATGCCACGCTCACTCATCTGCTGGAAAAATTGTCGCCACAGTTTTTGCTAAGGGTCTCCAATACCTAAATAAAAATATTACAACAAGAATATTAGTAACCAACAATGGCTTCTTTGTTATCATGCAGAGGCACAACAACAAGACACAGAACAACTAAGACAAACAAACTACTATCACAGTGAGGAACACAAACTCACTATTAAACATTTTATCAAATCGATTAGCCACAAGAATAATAAGCAGAATTAAATCACAAATTAAGCTAAACTATTATTGCATTGCCTTCAGCCTTTAATAACACTATTATTACATAAGCATTAAGGCAATTTTTTACTCTTAGAAGGGGCTCAAGCTATTTTCAAGCTTAGAGCCATACAAGTGCAAAATTAGAAACCATAAACCCCTTCTCTTTTCAACGCAACAATACCCCAAAGCACATAACTCTTATTTCTGTTGATAGAAAAATAAGTAAATAAAATAAACTAGTTATAGTTTTAATAAACTATTTCTAGAAATTTCAATTGACCTTCAGTACTAACTCAGGACTGAAAAAGTAAGCACCAACTGACAGGAGAGAATCTTCCATGCAGCTACCAAAGTTTTTGGGAGAGAGGAAAAATATTCAACAAATTGACAAGGCAGCATATGAAGTTTGTGTTGGTATATGTAAATGATGATTATTCCCATATATTTAGGCTGCGAAACTAAGTTTTAATAATGAAAGAAAGTGCATTTCCTTTTTTTTATCAAATCTATTTTATAGAATTATGTGTCTACCAATGGTTCATATAGACTTTATCTTTTGACAAGTGTACCTGTTAACAATTAAGATGCAGGCGTGCATTATAAAGTTTATTTTACACATAATGACCTAATTACTTAAGGGTCGACTGCATAAAAAACAAAAAAAGAATTACTCAATAAAAATAGAAAATAAACACTTGAGAATATGAAAGAAAAAAAATATTACAACTTGAAAAGTAATGAAAAATAAAGAATAGCGCCCAACCAAATAAAACCAAAAGCATAAAAAGCCCAATAAAGTAATTGATAGTTCAAATCACTCATACAAAACAACATTTCCTAGCCAAAAACAACCAAAAAGATAAAAAAAACCTAAAGCAAGTGACAATAGCAACATCCTAATGCATTCCCAAAGTTCCAAGCAAAACTAATGTCACCAGATATCTCTCAGCATCCAAAAAGAGCTTTTTTCTAATGCTGAAATCTAATAGATTTTTTCTAATGCTGCTAAAGAGAAAAGAAAAAAGCTAGAAATTACGTATCGTCATAGGCATGTCTAAATGTCACTGTTGCAGCAGCTGTAAAATCTTCCAATGTCACCATTCCTTGCATGAGAGTTCTCATTATTGAAGGCAACAGAGGTAATTTATTTGATGCAGCATGAAGCCATTTTGAATATGCTTCAATTGTCAAGCACACTGAAATGTTACCATAAATATATCTGACTACAAATTGAAAGTAAAGAGGCAGCTTCACTTAGGCAGTGGTTTGAGATTTAAACACATAAAAAACATTTACTGCTAACTAAGCAGAGATCATGTAAGTCTCTGCTCTACGGCAATATTAATTAGGCGGAAAAAAAACAATATAAATTTATTATTTCCAAGCTGGAAACAACTAATATAAAATTATAAGACTCGTTTTCATTAGTAATTGCTTATGCATCCCAACCCACCATATAAATTCAATTATATCTATTGGAAGAAATAGTCAACATAATTGATTTCTTTTGCTTTTTTCTAGTATCGTAAGCTATTTCTTTTTCCTTCACGTTCAAAAATTTGTTAACGTTAAAAGTTTTTCACCTTCTGTAATGACATGTAAATAAAATAAATGATTACAAATAGAATACATTTTCAAATATAAACTCTTCAAAGTAAAGAATTAGAAATTGTCAGTGTAATTTATGAATTATAATTGTGGGTTTTTCTATCATCAATATGATGAAGCGATAGTTTTCTATCATCAATTAATTAATGATGCTATGGATATTTAGGAATAACTATGTGCATGTTGTTAATTCATTGCAGATTTTTAAAATGGAAGATATTGAAAACGTGCATTCCAAAATCAGTGGCAATAGTCTTCTATTTTCGGTACTTGGAAGCTAAGATAGATGGGTTTAGTTGTACAAGAATTGAGTAAGCCAATTCCCATTAACCTCAAGCAGAGGCTAAATTGTCTCTTATGGGTTTAGTTGTACAAGAATTAATTGAGTAAGCCAATTCCCATTAACCCCAAGCAAAGGCTAAATTGTCTATTATGCAAGTTTATACTTTTTAAGTTACAATTTCTTATCATCCCCATATCTCCCACTCAAAATTCACACACTATAATTAATAATCCTCCACGTTATGTGTCAACAAACTTAACTATTACGTGCACAAACATTGCATTCCAAAATAAGAAATCATGTTTAATCAAATAGACATAAATCAATTTCAAGAAAAAATGTGAAAAACCCAAATCAGCAGATACAAAATTTGACAAATCCTTAGAAGCCAAAACAAAAAATGAATCTCGAAATAATAGACAGAAAGAACCTCACTTGTAACCAAACTTTCAAGAGCTCTAGCCCTGAGTTGCAGGAAGGGAAGAACCGAAATACCCACAAAGAGAACCGCTCTTTTCTTGCTAAAAATGATATCGTTAGGATCATTTTGATGCGAACAAGCAGCTATGGCTGTTCTCTTCTTTCTCTTGCTCTCCACATCACTGCTATTCAAATAAAAGAGTACAGGATGATAATGAGAAGAAAAAGACGAAGAAGGGACGAAGAAAAAGATGATAATTATTTTCTATTCTAAGTGTGCCGATTTGAGAAGGGACCGAGCAAGAGAAGAGATGAGTTTGCCGTCGATGTTTTTGTTAGAGAGGCGTCGATTTAAGGGGGGGCGGTGTGTGAGGGAGGAGATGAATTTTATGTAGGGTTTTTCGATTTTATAGTTCTAGCAAACGTAAAATTACTTAAATGCCCCTAATTTAGTAACGGAATAAATATTCCGTTGCTATTTTAGCAACCGATTATTAATTCGGTTCCTATTTTTCATTGAAAGTAAAATTTAGCAACGGAATTTAGTTTATAAAATTATGTTGCTATTTAGCAACGGAATTATATTTCCGTTGCTAAATAGCAATGGAATTTTTTTCGGTTGCTAAAATAGCAACGAAAATTAAATTTTGTTGCTATTTTTCGTCCCAAATTTTATCCGCCATTTGTTGCCGCCTTAATTAGCAACGGAATACAAATTCCGTTGCTAATTTTCGTTGCTAAATAATGGCGCCAAAAATTCCCTCAACTTTTACCAACGGAAGCTAATCAAATATTTTTCCGTTGCTAATTTTATAAAGTTCAACCAATTTTAGCAACGGAAACTATTTAACAACGGAATTGCATTTTCGTTGCTAAATTAGCAACGGAATAAATTCCGTTGCTATTTTCGAATTTTCTTGTAGTGAATGTTATATTTTCTTGGTTATTTGGGTTTTTTTCTAGGTTTGGATCATTATTTTCGCTCGAATTTGTGTCAGCTAAAAAATTGCTATGTCTTATCATAGCCATCCGTTTGTTGTAATAAAAAGTATAGAGATATTATACCATTTACCATTTTTTTATTGTGTTTTCAAAAATGCTAGATGGTTTATTCTTACTTTTATTTGTACATTTTTACCTTTCAAAAATGTCTCCTTTTTAGCTTTATAGGCTTTGATATATAAAAAATACTCTATTTCTTATGAACTCATTTCTTGCGTACTCTTCTCTCTCCCCCTCTCCCATTTTATCTTTTCTCTTTTATATTTCTTGCATATTTTCTGATCTCCGGATGAAGGATATATGTTCAATGAAGGGAAGCAGTAAATATGAGTTAAGTTATTTTTCATTCGATGAGACTTAGGTTCGATAGTAATGGATAAAGTGCAATTAGAACTATTATGATAGGTTTGGTTCTTTATTTTGTAGTCTTTCTATAATATGTTTCATTAGATTTAATTGAAAGGGCAGTGAAATGTTTATGTGATTATTTATTTTTTCCATTTTGGTCTAAACTTATTGTCTAACATTAATTCTACCTTCAATATCATATTCTAAATAATTATATAAATTTCCCTTCAAACTGTTCAATAAAATTTCCCATCGACCCTTACATTTAAGTGTTGTGTAATTTATTCCCTGATTGGTCTTATGTTTTGTAATTGAAAATATTGAGAAATAAGCAGCATATAATTTGTCATTCTCACAATCTTTTTTTATTATTCTTTTAAGATATTATGATTGATTTAAGAATGATGGTATTTTCATCTATCATAATTTTCATGTTGTGTTCTAATTGATTAGTTATTGATTGCTTGATCTTTTTATTGATTTACTTTGTGATTCATATTAGAGATGAGAACTCTACAAGTTGATGGGGATAATTGGTAAGAACTTACCTCAGGAAACTAATATATCATTTTCAAATAAGGGAACTTTGACGTGAGGTTTGCTTGAGAAACTTATATTAAAATAAATTCAATTATATATTAATAGCTATTCTTATTTAATGAATTTTTGTTTTATATTTCTTAATGAATTTGTTGGTGAAGCTAGCATGAGATATGGTGACTCGAGGTTCATTAAAATGTAATTTAAATCAAGTAATTCAAAATAACCAAGAGTTGCAAATGTTTCACCAACCATTACCACTAATAATGGAGATTCTAATATTATTTTCAGTAGTTTTTCAAAGATGCAAGTTAATGAAATTAAAATTCCATCCATTTGAAAATTCTCAAAATTTTGATCCATATTCTAATTTCATAGATAATATTACTATGTTGTCTGTTGGTTGTTTTCAAAATTAAATGTGTGTAATGTGAATTATTACAATTTAATTTTGTAATAAATTTTGGATAATATTTCTAGTGGATGTATTTCAATGTTTTATCATTAAAATATAATGATTTATTTTTTATTTTTTTGCATAGATTTTTTAGCACGTTTTGTGGTTTGATGTATTTGGCTAATAAAAGCAAAATGATTATATTTTAAATAATATTATTAGTAAAAATATTTTAATGAATTCACAAGGTATACATGGGGTACACATATGTATATCCATGTATATACTCTCAATAAATGAGATACCAAAATATCAAGTAAATTCCACAAGGTGTACATGTGTGTATTTTTAATAAATAAGGGACCAAGAATTCAAGTGAAATTCACAAGGTGCACATGTATACCATATGTGTATACCCTCAATAAACTAAGAGAAAAAAATTCTAGGGACTTTCACGTGGTATATATTTATATACAAACGTGTAGTCTTTTCGTAACGGATGACCTCGTAAACAATAATCTGTTGATATACGGAGTAGATATGGATGATTGATTGAAGAAACACCAAACATATATATATGTAGACATTGGATCTTGTGGCCGTTCTTGATTAAGATTATCCGATGAGGATTACTTTGCTCCAAAATAGGCAGAGAATAGAAGCATGATGCTTTCTCTCCGGGTTTTATGTTTTTAAAGGGAACTTATTTTTTCTTAAAAAAAGTTGGTTTCTTCGCTGCTCTTCTTTGAAATTTTTAGTGCCTTAAAAAGTATGTTTTCGGAATTTCCATTTTCTAAAATTAAAATACATGTTAATTAAAATTTATCACCATAAAAAATAATAGGAGTAAATAGAAAAGTAGATTAAAATAAGGGATAAATATATAGCAAAAATATTAAAATATAATATATATGAAAAGAAATAAAAGAATTAGTTAATTCAAATTAATTAATTCAAAATGATAATGAAAATAATATTTGTATAAAAATAAATTAGCTAATAAAGAATATATAAAAATAATAATAATATAATTTTAATTTTATGGATAATCATATAGTAAAATTAATTAATTAAACTAAATCAAAATAAAATTAAAATAAGAAGATATTTTGAGAAGAGGATAAGAAGAAGAAAAAGAAGAGGAAAGAAAAGGAATTAATAAAAAAGGCTAGAAAAGAGAAAGGAGGAGCAAGCAAACAAAAAAAGGCAAAAAAAAGGAAAAGAGAAAAAGAAGAAAAACACACACAACACACAAAAGTCTAAGAAAAACCAACTTCCTCTATATTATTCAATAAAAAACCAAGAAACGGAGTAAAGGGAGCAAGTTTCAAGTGACTTGATCCTCTTGATTTTGGGAGCAAAAATAAATTCAAAGATAATACTCTTGAGTCCTAAAGATTGTAAATCTAGTATTTAATTTAAATTTTACCATGTAAATATTTATTTTTCATTTTTTTATTTAAATTTCTTAAATTTAAGCTTATTAATTTATTGTTAATTGATTTTTTTGATGTCCATTTCATGCATTAATACATGTTAATTAGGGGTGAGCATGGTTAACCGAAATTTCGGTTAACCAAAAAATCGATCTGAAATCGAATTGATCTTTAGGTTAATCGAACCAAATTTTAGGTTTATAATTTTTACTTTAAAAATTGGTGGTTAACCGATCCGAAACCGAAATCAAATATATATATATATATATATTATGAATTATATTTTAAATTTTACACTTAAATTTTTTTAATTTTTATGTAATTTATAAATATTATGATATATAATTTTGTAAAATATATATTTTTAGTAAATAAATATTAAAATTATGTACATAATTAGCGTCTATTATTAGTTTTATATTGAATATTTTTTATTTTTATAATTAATTATAGAAATTTTATTTTTATTTTTGATTATTTTAATGAATATTGTATTTAATTATTAAAAATAATATTATAAATTATATAATTTATTAAATTTATATATTAAAATCTTTTAATAGTTAACCGATAAACCGATCTGAAATACCGATTTTAAAATCAAAATCGATATAGCGGTTAACCGATAGTAATGAACTGATTTAAGAAAATTGTTAGTGGATCGATTAACTGGTTCATCTTCATCCTTAATGTTAATTAATTAAAAATATGTTAAAATTGAGTAAATAGCTAAATTAGAAATCACTATTCATCATCTTCTCCATTATGTCTAATTTTTAAATTTCATTTTTATAGCTTTAATCTTGATTTTTCCAATTAAATTCATATTTTTCATTGTTTAATTAAGTTTTTTTGGTATTTTTATGCATTAAAATGACTTTAATTTGAGTTTTTGAAAATTTTCATGGCTTTCCGATGCGTTCTCCTGGCTGGAACATATTTTTGGATCGAGTCACGACTAAGTTCGTGACTCAGTACGCGAGTCACAGGCTAAGTCTCGTGAGTCACTGGCTGAGTTCCTGGTTTTAGCAACGGTACAAATATACCGTCGCTAAAGCTTTCCGTGATTCGCGCGTCATGCCTTGCCTTTTTTTTTTCTTTTAGTGCTTCCTCTTGCACTGTTCATGGACCCAACTTCTCACTTTTAATTCACAAACAATTCATTTGCAATTCACTTTCAATTCAGCTGCACTTTTTTCCGTTTTACTCAAGGGGTGAGAAAATAATAAAAAATATGATTAACTGTAAAATCATCCGAAAATAAATTAATTTTTATGGTTAATCAATTCGATAAATTTAATTATAATTTTAAATTTTTATATTTTTTATTAATAATTACGATTTAAGTTTTTAAATATCAATTAATCGTTATATATATATATTCAATTTTTTTTATTTCTCTCTAAAATTTACATAAAATAATATTTTAAAATATATTTAAATTATATTTATATTTTTATACCTTAATTTTTTTATTTTTTTATAAAATTTATATAATACTTTAAATTAAATTTATATTATGTCATTCTTTTGAATTATATAGTAATATTTATATATAATATTCAATTAACTTTTATATATATTATTTAGTTATCGTATATTTGCGTTCATATTTTACTTAATAACATTTAATTACATTTTTTTATTGATAACTATGACAAATACATTCCTAAAGGCCCAATCAAGGTGACCCAACAAAGTTCAGCAGGACCTAAGCCCAATAGCAAAAAGACAAAGAGTGATCTGAAAGACAGCTTAGGGAACTGTGATGTCCGATCGGACTGATGGGACAGCATGTCTTATCAGCCCACTGACACAAGCCAACGCCCATACTCTCCATCTACTTCCTGTCACGTCTTCGCTCACCTACTCTGACTGTCGGTTATCACTTCCCAAGGTACTCAAGTACCCCTCTAAAGAACTCCTATAAATAGCCTAAAACTGGCTTCAGGTATTGAATATCTGAGACTCTCTCGCTCATTTAAAATCACTCTCTCTGTAAAGCTACTAACTTAAGCTTCAGAGTGCTAACACCTAGGTCCGATCGGGCACTTCTTTTTACAGGTCTAGCCATCCGACCGGCCCAACAACTACCAGCGCTTCCTCTTACAAGATAAAGACTTTTTAAGCTTTATTATTTGGTGCTTTTATTGAGAGCCATGGCAGATTTGAGATCCTACAAACATGTATCTCATGGAGAGCATGATCGCAATAACCAGGAAAGATCTAAACCCTCAAGGCTAAGAGAGAGATCTTTTAGATAACCAGTAGGAGGTGACCTTCTCCCGAATCTTGACGACGTCATTGCGCGACAACAGGAGAACGCCCCTATTACTGTAGGAGACATGCGTGCTGTACTTGGTCACCTCACTGAGAGCGTGGTCCAAGCCTTGGAAATGGGAAGAATGCCCAGAACTTTCGAAAGCGGTAAAAAAATGGTTTTAATGGCTGAAGACTTCGAAAGAAAGAGGAATAGAGGGATCTCCCTCAAAGAACCAAACGCTCATGATGAACGAAGCGCAGGCGCCAAATCACGAACAAATACGACAAGGGGAAGAGAATGATGTTCTCGAGCAGAGATGCTCTTTATATTCCTAGTAGATCGTACGACCCGTCTTTTGGCAGGCAGGAAAGATATGCGCCTAGTCACGATTGCTTCCAAAGGGCAAAAGAAGAGTTCACTCCTGCAATGATGAACAGCGAGGATGAATGGTTTAAACAAAAACTCAAAAAGTTCGGACCAATGAAAGGGATGTCTGAAGGGAACGCTTGCAATAGTGTTTCCCCTTTTTGCAGGAAAATTATGGAGTCTGAGCTGTCTCCTAGATAAAGAGATGTAGCGATGGATAAATACACAGGTAAAACTGATCCTGCCATTCACCTTGCAGAATTTTTGACTAAAGTGCAGGTCTATACCTTCGATGAGAGGATTGCCTGTAGAGTTTTCCCAACCACCTTAGGAGGGGATGCTCTGAAATGGTTCCTCGGACTCCCTCATGCATCAATCACCTCATTCAAGCAACTCAAAGAATTATTCGAGATGCGATTCCATATGCGAACATGCGCATCGAAGTCGGTCAGTGGCCTATGCAACCTTTACCAAAGAACCGATAAAAGTCTCAGAGATTATGTCGTTCGCCTCCAAGCTGTAATGTCGAAAATGGGGGATTTAAACGTGGAACTAGCATCAAATGCCTTGGCAAAAAGTGTCACGGATCGTCCATTTGTCGAATCACTAACGGCAAGGCCACCAAGTAGTTTTTTTGACCTAATGAATATGGTGAGGCGACGTGTCCAGTTAGATGATGCTCTCAGATCTAACAGAGTCGGGAAAGCTAACGTGATGGACAGACTGCAATATCCAGATGGTCGGCCATTCAAAAGAAACCCCACATCTGATCGAACAAATGGAAAACTTAAACAGTTGATTTTCTCACGGATTACAAAGAGGGGAAATGAGGACGAGCGAAATAAACCAAACCATCGCAATAGTTGGTTGGTTGAGACCTCCACCCCCCTCAGTACTGGCTCCTTCCAAACGCTGATGAGCGCCAATAAAAAATAGGGGAAGGCTAATCGACTCAAAATGGCCAAGTAGGAGGAGAAGCAGTGGAGGCCGCGACAAAAGCCGTGAGCCATATCATGAGATTGAATGCTTGAAGTAATGAATGAGAAAGCTATTGTGAATTGTCCAACGATGGAAAGGAGGTAACTGGTCAAACAAAAACTACCAGCACGAAAAGCCAGATCGACACGAATGAATTCAAGATACCGACAAATAACGACAAAATCAGGTGCAATTGTTACAATTTGAGTTCTTAAAAGGGCATCTATATTGAATTTGAATGTTCTCTTATTCCCCTGTTGTAAGTGCTAGAATACCAGCTTCTCTTAATATTACTTGTTTTGCCATTTAAAGATCTATTTTCAAGAGACAGCAATGTATAAAAAAAAGGAGAGGAGGGGGGCTGCAGCATGGAAAAAACTGTTGAAAATTCCAACATCATGATGCACACAAAATAAGTGTCTCCATAAAGTAAAGATAACTTGAAAAACAGGTACATGTCCAAAATTCATAAATTTAATACTTGTCATTTAAGAAAAATTTATTTAACTCTCCAGCAAACCAGTTTTTCGGCTCGAATGGTATGATTGCCATCGCAACGAGCAGATCAGATATTATCGTCGCCACCGCCAAGTGCGGATCAAATAGGAAGAGCATCCATCTCCAAGAGTGGATCGAATGGTATGATCGCCACCACAATAAGCAAGATCGGATATTATTGTCGCCACCGCCAAGTACGGATCGGATAGGAAAACCATCCATCGCCAAGAGCAGATCGGATGGTATGATCGCCACCACAATAAGCGGATTGGATATTATTGTCGCCACCGCCAAAGAGCGGGTCGGACGACATGATCACTACCGCAACGAGCGAATTGAATTGGAAGACAATCCATCTCCAAGAGTGAATCGAATGGTATGATCGCCATCGCCACGAGTGGATCAGATATTATTGTCGCCACCGCCAAGAGCGGATCGAATGACACGATCGCCACCGCCAAGAGCGGGTCGAATATTATTATCACACCGCTGAGCACGAATAGGGTCGATAAAGGTGTAAATATGCCTTGAAAAATTCTCATCCATCGCCAATCACGGCTTTGAAAATCTCTCAGACAATGTAAGCAGTCGTAAAATGAACTGGTAAGTATTTATGAAATTATTTTGCAGGATAAAATTGTAAAATTTTTTATCGACGTCACATCCCAATCGATGTGTCTAGCTCGATAACTTTTCGATACACTCGAGCCCTCAATCTCAAAGATTGAATTGCATCGAAGGGGACTAGGGTTAAATGCCCAAAAAAATCTCTCCATTAACAAGAGATGAGGATAAAGGCCTTGGCGCCTATAAATCTCTCCCCGAACAGTCAGAACTGTTTGAAATTTCATATAAATGCTTGAGTGGCACAACTCCATCATTAGGCTCGATGTCCATTCCGAGCACAAAATTCGATCCGCATCTACTTGGTTGCCGGGTTTGACGCATATTCTGACGATCGGCATCGCCACCCTAATCTCATTCGAATATATAAAAATATATATCTCGATCCAAATAGGTAACGCCAAGCGAATAACTCCCTTAAACTTTTAGGGTCAAAATTTCCTATTTGGCACAGCTTATCTGTTAAGTTTGATGCTTATCTCGAGCTCGGGATATGAAGTGCGCTCGCACCCATTCAATCTCCATCAATTAATTCGCCAGATTCAATGCATGTCCTGAATCCAGGATGCAAAAATCGACAGCTGAGTTAACTAACTCTCTCAAATATCTGATCAAAATAGTGTTAAAGACTGAAACGACATCTGCTGCACCTGATATAATAAATCTAAATCGCGATTCTCAACTAAACAGTTCATTTTGTACATTTGATCGTATTAAGCAACTATTGATAGAGTTACCCCCCGTGCTTGAAAAGCATATTGAAGTTCAGGGAGTATTTTTCTTTGTATATATTCTCCATGGGTAATTTACACATGATTCTGCCCAGTCAATTTAATAATTTCTTCTTAGATGATCTTATGATAAATATTGCTTGAAATAAGAATCACAGTCTATAGACGCAACTGAAAGGAAGACCCAATATTATATAATTCTTACAAATCATCACAGCAAAAGCTATGGTTCTATGTCTACTATTTCTACGCTAGAAGAAGGCCGTGCAGTAACTTTAATAGGAAGTTCAAGAGATTTTGTTGTTTCCCCAAAAGCATTCTTTGTCAGCAAGAAAGTCACAGCCTCAGAATGGATCTTCGCACCGGTATTTGGTCGACACGATGTTGGGCCTCCCCTGATTGATCCATGATATCACCCTTTTAGGCAGAATGTTCTTCTTTAAGCTTCTTTCTCTGCTCCATCTCATTTTTTAGGGTAGCCTGCAATGAATCCCGCTCCTCACATAGAAGATCACGCTCGGATTTAACCTTGGAACATTCAACAAACAAATGGGCTACATCTTCTTTGAGGTGGTCAACCTCTTTTTGTTGAGTTTTTAGATCTTGGGAAAGATGAACGGACTCCTTCTTCAGCCTTTCAACTTTCGATCGACCAAGCAGAGACTATTTTCTCACTGAATCATATTTGGCCTCCACTTCCCTCCTACACCAATTGAAATCTTTCCATTTCTTTTTGCAAAGTTCTGCCACGCCATGCAAGCGTAAGCCCCTTTTTATTAGCTGAAATTTGGATAAGAAGAAGAAAGGTTTAGTAATCAAGAAGATAATGGATCGTAAGCTGAAAGCTTTCTTAGAACAAACATTTTCAAAAATAATATATATATATATATATATACCTCCAGACTTTGCTGCAAAAAAAGGCTGCATTCTTGGGACAATATGTTGGGATCTCCCATTGCCTTAAAATCACCTTCTTGGAGTATGCCTCGGCATAAAAAGCTTGATACTGCCCTATTTTCAATGAACCAGCCGTTGCCAAACCAACCTTCTAGGATTTCTCCCAGTGGTGTAGCATGCCTTTTGAAAGTTCTTACAGCAATCCTAGCATCTGCAGTAGCCACTTGCTCAATAGCTTTTTCTCTAGGTGTCTCTGCAGCTCTCCTCTGTGTAGTTTCACCTATTAGGGGCGCATTGATTTGAACTGACCCTTTTTAAGGTAGAACTGAACGCTCTTCCTTCGAATCGATTTCACACCCCTCAATAAGAAACGTTGTAGGGGATGCTAGCCTTTTGATAAAGGTTGCGCAGTAGTAGACACCGAAAGAGGCTAATGGGTATGGGAGATTGAAGTGCTGGTGGAGGGCTTGGAAACCTATACTTCTGAAGGAGGCACAAGCCTTCTCTTCTTCGACTTTCTCTCTTCTCTAGCTGCACGTTCTGCCTCCATATTTCCCTTAGCTCGATCAGCCAGTTGCTTAACAACATCATCTCCCTTGGCCATCACACCTGCTGGCTATGTCACAAAAATATATGATAAGTTTTTCTCCAGTGGATATACCTTTCATAAATGTGCAATGCATAATTATCTATATGTATGCTTCTTCTACACTCCAATTACAATGCCCACGCTCTGCGTTAATGGCAGCATCGGGGTTCAAGTCCCCGATCGGATTGCCCAAAAGACCGGTCGGCTGCTCGATCTTTCAAACCTTGCAGAGATGGCCATACATTAAACAACCACCTCACAGAGGATCCTGAAGTAGGACATGGCTTCCCACTCATTCGGATAAAGCTGATTAAGGGCAATTCTATAACCTTTGAGAATTACAGTCTCAATAGCATCAAAAGGAAGCCTCAACCCAGCATCCAAGATCCATAAATGGCAAATGAGCCACTCTTTATTTTCATGAATAAAAGACCCCCCTGTCATCAACATGAAATTTGAATAGGCTATCACGACGATTTCTGCGGGAAGGTTGTATTGAGAAGAAATTTCAATCATTTCTCCCTCTGTGAATTATAAAGGACGAGCCTTGGTCTCATAATCTGCATAAGCTCTTAAAAAACTCCTATCTATAGACTGGCTGCTACTCAAAATCATCATTGGTAGAAAGGAGGGAAATAAAAAAATGACGTTATGAATAAAGAAGAGAAATCAGAGGCAAGAATTGACTACTTACTTAGGTATTCTTGTAAAAATTATGAAATCACTAAAATGGCAAAGTCCATGAAGAAAATTTGGCAAGGCCTCACTGAAAATTAAGAAAAATTGCCATAAAAATGTCTGTTTATAGGCAAAAAACTTCTAGAACTTTCCAAACACTTAAATAATTAATCAACCGCCATGCGTCTCCAGATCATTATGCGGTTCCAGAAAATGAGGCATCGCCCTCGGTATACGCATCAACAATAAATGAAAAAACGGCTGAAATGAACAGGCATGACTTAATGGATTCAAGCAATTCGAAAACTCTTGCTGAAAAGATTCCTCGATATGATTAATCTAATACTCAAAGAAATAGGAATTGACATTCAACAAAGAGAGTCTCCCTTATTTTCCCCTCCATCTTTGGAAAAAAGGTACGTTTTTATTTATTTGATTGTTTTTAGACTTTGTTTTTTGTTTGCAGGTCATTTGTCTTATTCCGATCAATCAAAATCCCAACTGATGGATAATCCAAAGCCAATCGGATCCCACACCATTGGAATAAAAGGCAAGATCTCCTACCGAGATACTGATCGGTAGGCGAGCGACCCATCGCCTTTGATTGGCTAAAATATCCCAAAAAAAGACAATCTTCACAAAACAACCAAGGGCATTGACCGATCGGTCCGTATTGTCCCAATCACTAGGCTTGATATAGCCAAAGAGGAGAAAGTTGGAATCCATTTCACTTATAAGTTAAGTCCCTCAATTAGGCCCATTCCGGGCCAAAGACGGGAGGAACGTCGACTTATTCATTAAATAGTTCAATTCAGACCTAACATGTGAGCACCACAGAGATTCCACTTGAGTTAATTATCTTTTTTGGGTGATTGATATGCGAAGTCGCCAAATCTTCAAAATAATGTAAAAACCGAAAGGTCATTCGCCATCCATGATTCTCTAACGAACATCCAATCAGCTAATACTTCGATTAAATTAAAGTCCAAAAGGTCGCCTGCTGCGCTTGATGAGATAAATTTAAATCATAACTCCTGCTTAAAGGGAAATTGTGTTTTAAAATCCGATCAGATTAAATGATCGTCGATTGAAGGTAGTTATGCACCGTGACATTCGAATAACACATTAAGTTCAGGAAGTATTCTCCTTAATCAATTTACGAACTCTACATATATGATTTTCATTCATGGTTGATAATGTTTATTCTCCTTAGTTATCTCCATGACAAATTTTTCCTAAAATGCAAATTGCAGCATGAAGACGTAATTGAAAGGTAATAGATTTTTATATATGAAGAGTTCTTACAAAAAAAACTATGTTTCTGAATCTACTTCAGAACACGATCGGCCAGAGACAAAAATCCGATGACAATGTCAATTTTGAGGCTAATGTCGAGCAAAGTCGGACGTGTCGACAGCCTTAATGATGATGGTGCTCCTTGCATTGAAGCAAAGTCGGACGTGTCGATAGCCTTAATGATGATGGTTCTCCTTATATTGACGCTGATTAGTAGAGCGATGGTATAATAATTGGAAAATGCACGGAATCTGGCCAAGATCATAGTATAAAATTGAAGCACACTGAAAGAGGCATGGTCCAAAAAGTAGTTTGACTTCTAAAAAAAACTTATGTTGTATCGCCTCTGCAACTGTGTTTGCAAATGGCGAATAAACGACTTACTGCTCTCACATGCAAGAAGCCTTTTATTCATCACCATAGAGTTTGGATGCACCATCGCAGACACCTTTGCAGGAAGATTGTATTGTAAAGGGATATCAATTATTTTCTCCTCTGTGAGTTTCGAAGGACGACCCCCGATCTCATGGTGTTTATGAACCTCAAAACTCCAATCTATAGACTTGATACCGCTTGAAGCCATCTCTGATAATGGAAAATAAAGAAAATGATGATGATATTGTGAATGAGGAATTACTTTGTTAAATCTCGAAGAGACTCCAAAATAGCTGAAATGGTGAAGGTTGTGGAAAAAGGCATGACAAGAGTATTGCTAAGGATCACTAAAAGTCATCTATTTATAGGCTCCAAGCTTCTAGAATCCTCCAGCTGCCTCTTTGTCGGATAATCTCCATGTGGCGCCAATCGATTAAATACATAATAGAAAACAAAGCACCACCCTCAATACATGTACCCTTAACGCGTGTGTAGGTACTGAATGCATGATGGAAAGAGCGAAGTGTCATCTTCAGCGTATGTGCAGGCATTAAATACATAACGATTGTCCCAAAATCGATGGACGTATCTCCTCAAGAGGGCACCTCCCAAAAATTCAAAAATCCCGCCAAAATGATAAGTTAATACACCGCCCGGTCAGACCTGTTGGAGGCGGGACAAGTGATAACTATGGCAAATATATTCCTAAAAGCCCAATCAAAGTGGTGCAACAACGTTCGGCAGGGCATAAGCCCAATAGCAAAAAGACAAAGAGTGATTTAGAAGATAGCTCAGGGAACCGTGATGTTCGATCAGACTGATGGGACAACATGTCTTATCAGCCCACTGGCACAAGCCAATGCCCATACTCTCTATTTACTTCTTGTCAAGTCGCCGCTCACCTACTCTGACTGCCGGTTATCACTCCCTAAGGTACTCAAGTACCCCTTTAAATAACTCCTATAAATAGCCTAAAACACAATGGCTCCAAGTATTGAATATCTGAGACTCTCTCGCTCCTTTAAAATCACTCTCTCTGTAAAGCTACAACTTAAGCTTCGGAGTGCTAACGCTTAAGTCCTACCGGGCACTCCTTTTTGCAGGTCTAGCCATCCGACCGGCCCAACAACTACCAGCACTTCCTCTTACAAGATAAAAACTTTTTAAGCTTTATTATTTGGTGCTTTTGTTGAGAGCCATGGCAGATTCGAGATCCTAAAACGTGTAGCTCATAGAGAGCATGATCTCAATAACCAGGAAAGATCCAAACCCTCAAGGCTGAGAGAGAGATCTTTCAGATAACCAGTCGGAGGTGACCCCCTCCCGAATCTTGACGACGTCATTGTGCGACAACAGGAGAACGGCCCTATTACTGTTGGAGACATGCGTGCTGTACTTGGTCACCTTACTAAAAGCGTGGTTCAAGCCTTAGAAATGGGAAGAATGCCCAAAACTTTTGAAAGCGGTCAGAAAATGATTTTAATGCTCGAAGACTTTGAAAGAAAGAGGAATAGAGGGATCTCCCTTAGAGAACCAAGCGCTCATGATGAATGAAGTGCAGGTGCCAGAATCACGAACAAATACGACAAGGGAAAGAGAACAATGTTCTTGAGCAGAGATACTCCTTATATCCCAGTAGATCGTACGACCTGTCTTTTGGCAAGCGGGGAAGATATGCGCCCAGTCACGATTGCTTCCAAAGGACAAAAGAAGAGTTCACTCCTACGATGATGAACAGTGAGGATGAATGGTTTAAACAAAAACTCGAAAAGAATGGATTGGCAGAGCCAATAAAAGGGATGTCTGAAGGGAACATTTGCAACAGCGTTTCCTCTTTTTGCAGGAAAATTATGGAGTCTGAGCTTCCTCCCAGATGAGAGATGTAGCGATGGACAAATACACAGGTAAAACAGATCCTGCCATTCACCTTGCAGAATTTTTGACTAAAGTGCACGTCTGTACCTTCGATGAGAGGATTGCCTGTAGATTTTTCCCAACCACCTTCGGAGGGGACGCTCTTAAATGGTTCCTCGAACTCCCTCATGCATCAATCACCTCCTTCAAGCAACTCAAAGAATTGTTTGAGATGCAATTCCATATACGAACCTTTACCAAAGAATCGATGAAAGTCTCAGAGATTACGTCGGTCAGTGGCCTATGCAACCTTTACCAAAGAACCGATGAAAGTCTCAAAGATTACGTCGTTCGCTTCCAAGCTGCAATGTCAAAAATAGGGGATTTAAGCATGGAACTAGCATCAAATGCCTTGGCAAAAAGTGTCACGAATCGTCCATTTGCCGAATCATTGACGGCAAGGCCACCAAGTAGTTTTCCTGACCTAATGAATAGGGTAAGGCGACGTGTCCAGTTAGATGATGCTCTCAGATATAACAGAGTCAGAAAAGCTAACATGATGGACAGATTGCAATATCTAGATGGTCGGCCATTCAAAAGAACCCCTGCATCCGATCGAACAAATGGAAAACTTAAATAGTTGGTCTTCTCGAGGATTACGAAGAGGGGAAATAAGGACGAGCAAAATAAACCAGACCGTAGCAATAGTCGGTTGGTTGAGACCTCCACCCCCCTCAATACCGGCTCCTTCCAAATGCCGATGAGCACCAATAGAAAATAGGGGAAGGCTAATCAACTCAAAATGGCCAAGAAGGAGGAGAAGCAATGGAGGCTGCGACAAAAGTCGTGAGCCATATCATGAGGTTGAATGCTTGAAGCAATGAATGAGAAAGCTCTTGTGAATTGCCCAACGATGGAAAAGAGGTAACTAGTTCAAACAAAAACTACCAGCATGAAAAGCCAGATCGACACGGATGAATTCAAGAGACCGACAAATAACGAAAAAATCAGGTGCAATTGTTACAGTTTGAGTTCTTAAAAGGGCATCTATATTGAATTTGAATGTTCTCTTATTCCCCTGTTGTAAGTGTTAGAATACCAGCTTCTCTAATATTACTTTCTTTTGCCATTTAAAGATCTATTTGCAAGAGACAACAATATATACAAAAAAGGAGAGGAGGGGGGGGGCTGCAGCATGCAAAAAGCTGTTGAAAATTCCAATATCATGATGCACACAAAATAAGTGTCTCCACAAAGTAAAGATAACTTGAAAAATAGGTATATGTCCAAAATTCATAAATTTAATACTTGTCATTTAAGCAAAATTTATTTAACTCCCCAGTAAACCGATTTTTCGGCTTGAATGGTACGTCACCATCGCAATGAACGGATCGGATATTATTGTCGCCACCGCCAAGTGTGAATCTAATAGGAAGACCATCCATCGCCAAGAGTGGATCGGATGGTATGATCGCCACCGCAATAAGAGGGTCGGATATTATTGTCGCCACCGCCAAGTGCGGATCGAATAGGAAGACCATCCATCGCCAATAGCGGATCGGATGGTATGATCGCCATCGTAATAATCGGATCGGATATTATTGTCGCCACCGCCAAAGAGCGGGTCGGAGGATATGATCACCACCGCAACGAGCGGATCAGATAGGAAGACATCCATCGCCAAGAGCGGATCGGATGGTATGATCACCACTGCCACGAGCGGATCGAATATTATTGTCGCCACTACCAAGAGCGGATCGAACGACACGATTGCCACCGCTAAGAGCAGATCGGACGATACGATCGCCACAGCCAAGAGCAGGTCGGATATTATTATCGCACCGCCGTGCACGAATAGGGTCGATAAAGGTGTAAATATGCCTTGAAAAATTCTCATCCATCGCCAACCATGGCTTTGAAAATCTCTTAGACAACGTAAGCAGTTGTAAAACGAACTGGTAAGTATTTATGAAATTATTTTGCAGGATAAAATTATAAAATTTTCGATCGACTTCACATCCTAATTAACTTTTCGACACACTCAGAGCCCTCAATCTCACAAAAATTGAATTGCGTCGAAGGGGACTAGGGTCAAAGGCTCAAAAAATCTCTCCATTAACAAGGGATGGGGATAAAGGCCCTGGCGCCTATAAAATCTCTCCCTGAATAGTTAGAACAGTTCGAAATTTCATATAAATGCTTGAGTGGTACAACTCCATCATTAGGATCGATGTCCATCTCGAGCACAAAATTTGATCTTGCATCGACTTGGTTGCCAGGTTTTGACATCTATTCTGACGATAGGACATCGCCACCTTAATCTCGATCGGATATATAAAAAATATATATCCCGATCCAAATAGGTAACGCCAAGGGAATAACTCCTTTGAACTTTTAGGGTCAAAATTCCCTATTTGGCACAACTTATCTGTTAAGTTTGATGCTTATCCTGAGCTCGGGATATGAAAGTACGATCTCACCCGTTCAATCTCCATCAATTAATTCGCCAGATTCAATGCATGTCCTGAATCGAGGATACGAAAGTCGACAGCTGAGTTAACTAACTCTCTCAAATATCTTATCAAAATAGTGTTAAAGAATGAAACAACATCTGCTGCACCTGATATAATAAATCTAAATTGCAATTCTCAACTAAATAGTTCATTTTTGTACATTCGATCATATTAAGCAACTGTTGATAGAGTTACCCGTGCTTGAAAAGCATATTGAAGTTCAGGGAATATTTTTCCTTTGTATATATTCTTTATGGGTAATTTGCACATGATTCTCCCCCAGTCAATTTAATAATTTCTTCTTAGCTGATCTTATGATAAATATCGCTTGAAATAAGAATCGCAAAGTCTACAGACGCAACTGAAAGGAAGACCCAATATTATATAATTCTTACAAATCATCACAGCAAAAGATATGCTTCTATGTCCACTATTTCTACACTAGAAGAAGGCCGCTGTGCAGTAACTTAAATAGGAAGCTCAAGAGATTTCGCTGTTTCTCCAAAAGCATTCTTTGTCAGCAGGAAAGTCATAGCCTCAGAATGGATCTTCGCACCGGCATTTGGTCGACACGATGCTGGACCTCCCCTGATTGATCCATGATATTACCCTTTTAGGCAAAATGTTCTTCTTCAAGCTTTTTTCTCTGCGCTATCTCATTTTTCAGGACAGCCTACAATGAATCCCGCTCCTCACATAGAAGATCACACTCGAATTTAACCTTGGAACATTCAATAGACAGATGGGCTACATCTTCTTTGAGGTGGTCAACCTCTTTCTGTAGAGTTTTTAGATCTTGAAAAAGACGAGCGGACTCCTTCTTCAGCCTTTCAACTTTCGATCGACCAAGCACAGACTCTTTTCTCGCTGAATCATATTTGGCCTCCGCTTCCCTCCTACACCAATCGAAATCTTCCCATTTCTTTTTGCAAAGTTCTGCCATGCCATACAAGCCTACGCCCCTTTTTATTAGCTGAAATTTGGATAAGAAGAAGAAAGGTTTAGTAATTAAAAAGATAACAGATCGTAAGACGAAAGCTTGCTTAGAACAAACATTTAAAAAAAACATATTTATATACCTCCAGACTTTGCTGTTAGTGTAAGCTCTAGCCCCAATGCATTGTAACGAAACACTTGAAATTAATAAAATGAGGCATTAGTTTTATCTTTTGTATTCCTGTGTATATCAATTGATAAAACTATCCAAGAATGTCGTTTCAGTTTAAGTTATCATGTGTGAAGCACATGGATTGTAAGACCTTGAAACAAATGAGACTTCATTCTAAATATCCCTAGTCAGTCATTGTTATGGGAATAACAAATGAATTAAGACTAGTATGCTCTCTCTGATATTATGAGTTCTGTCTTACGGATCATTAGGACAAGAGTGTCAATCAGAGATCATAGATACATGTTAAAGAACATGGTATCTGGATTCGATCCGCTCATGAGAACACTACATGGTACAAGTCATAAGTGTTTCTCATATGCAAGTTTTGTATCGGAGTTCTTAGACCTGAAATCTCTATGAAACTCTTTATGAATTACTGTGTACTTTGACATACACCTAACGTGCTCGTAACAGAGTGACAAGTACGGGTATGATTGGGTATGCATTAATTCATGTTAGAGAGCATGAGAGAAGTGAAGGGATTACCCCTCTCAATAAGAGAGAAAATATCATCGGCCACTTGATCAGTGAACTGAGAAGTGTATGGCCATACCGAGATGAAATAATGAGTAATCATTATTTATCTGAGAGTTCAGTGTCACTGGAATATCAAGAAAGGAATTAATATATATAAGGATGACTAGTTCCATGCCTTATATTAATTCTGATATTTAAGGGTAAGGGATTATGCAAAATTGCATTAGGTCACTAAATGCCAATATGCATTTTCATTTAATTTGGAATGCTATAATATCTTGCTAGAGAATATATATAGCCTTTGAATTAATTTATTAATTCATTGCCAACATTAAATGGACCTATAGGATCGCACACAAAGCATTGGGCTTAAAATGTTTAAATTAAGTATTGGGCATTAACTTGGGCTTTTAATTAAAGTCAAATTAATGTATGTAATGGGTTATAAAATTGCTATTGGGCCTTGGTCCATGAGAGAGAGAAATTCAGCCCACAAGGTTTAATTTCAATTAATTAAATGTCATGAATTAATTTAATTAATTGAGTATTAAAGCCTGAAGACATATTTATCTAATTAAATCATCTAAATTGTATTTAATGTGGCCGAAATTCCTAGAGAAATCACAAGGAATTTCGGCACATGTATAGTATATTATTTAAGTGATTTATTAGATTTAAATGTCTTATCTTTTATCCTAAAAATAAGTGATATTATTTGATTAAATAACTTTTGATTTTATCTTGGATAAATTAAAAGAGTTTTTATCAATAATTATTACTAATTTTAATTAAGTGATAAATGCAAATATTATTTATCTTGAGCTAATAATAATTATCTTAAGGTAGTATATTTGGCATATATCACTTTAAAAGGAGAGAAAAGGAGATAAATTGTTTTTAGAAGAGTTGGCGCAAAAACCTAGGGTTTTTCTATGAAAATTGCGTGACCTTCATCTCTCTCATCTCTCAATTCTTTTGTTTCAAATTTTTCACAAGGAGAAAGGATTGTTCCTCATTCTCTTGTGTTATTGAGCAGTAATAGCAATCTAAAGAAGTACAAAATCAAGTTTTGTAGCTTCAAACTATAACCTTTACACAATACCGAAAAAGAGATCTAGCAATCTCGTTTTTAAAGCCGACGGTGCAAGTGTGTTGTGTGAGAGAATAGAGGGAGTGGCGTAAAAGGCTGTTCGTTGGCATTGGTGATCGAGATCTAAAGGCGGACAAAGCCATCTTAGTTGCTGGTCATCATCGGAATAAAAATCTAAAAGGCATCAAAAGTTGTAAGTTCGATAACCCTATAAATTGCATGTTTCGATTCTATCTTTGGATATGTATGGTATGTATGATAAAATTTTTGTTTTTTCCGCTGTGCTATCTATGATTATCATACCATGTTCATATTCCATCATTTGCTGCTAAAAATGGCTGCATTCTTGGGACAATATGTTGGGATCTCCCATTGCCTTAAAATCACCTTCTTGGAGCATGCCTCGGCAAAAAAAGCTCGATACTGCCCTATTTTCAATGGACTAGCCGTTGCTAAACCGACCTTCTAGGATTTCTCCCAGTGGTGTAGCACGCCTTTCGAAAAGTTCTTGCAGCAATCCTAGCATCTGCAGCAGCCACCCGCCTGATAGCTTTTTCTCTAGGTGTCTCCGTAGCTCTCCTCTGTGTAGTTTCAACCTATTAGGGGCGCATTGATTTTTAACTGACCCTTTTTAAGGTAGAACTGGATGCTCTTCCTTCGAATCGGTTTCACCCCTCAATAAGAAACGTTGTAGGGGATGCTGGCCTTCTGATAAAGGTTATGCAGCAGTAGACACCGAAAGAGGCTGATTGGGTATGAGAGATCGAAGTGCTAGCGAAGGGCATGGAAAAACTATACTTTTGAAGGAGGCACAAGCCTTCTCTTCTTCGACTTTCTCTTCTTCTCTAGCTGCACATTCTACCTCCATTGTTTGCCTTAGCTCGATCAGCTAGTTGCTTAACAACATCGTTCTCCCTTGGTCATCACACCTGCGGCTACGTCACAAAAATATAAGATAAGTTTTTTCCTCCAGCGAATATACCTTTCATAAATGTGCAATGCATAATCATCTATAATATGTATGCTTCTTCTACACTCTAATTACAATGCCCATACTCTGCGTTAATGGCAGCGTCGGGGTTCAGGTCCCCGATCGAATACTGCCCAAAAAGATTGATCGGACTGCTTGATCTTTCAAACCTTGCGGAAATGGCCGTACATTAAACAGCCACCTCATAGAGGATCCTGAAGCGGGACATGGCTCCCAACTCATTCGGATAAAGCTGATTAGGGCAAATTCTATAACCTTTGAGAATTACAGTCTCAACAGCATCAAAAGGAAGCCTCAACCCAGCATCCAAGCTCCATAAATGGCAAATGAGCCACTCTTTATTTTCATGACTAAAAGACCCCCTTGTTATCAACATGGAATTTGAAATAGGCCATCATGAAGATTTCTTATGGGAAGGTTGTATTGAGAAGAAATTTCAATTATTTCTCCCTCTGTGAATTATAAAGGACGAGTCTTGGTCTCACAATCTACATAAGCTCCAAGAAAACTCTTATCTATAGATTGGCTACTACTCAAAGTCATCTTTGGTAGAAAGAAGGGAAATAAAAAATGGCATTATGAATAAAGAAGAGAAATCAGAGGCAAGGATTGACTACTTACTTAGGGTATTCTTGTAGAAATTCTGAAATCACTAAAATGGCAAAGTCCACGCAGAAAATTTGGCAGGGCCTCACTAAGAATCGCTGAAAAATAAGAAAAATCAGCATAAGAATGTCTATTTATAGGCAAAAAACTTCTAGAACTTTCCAAACGCTTAAACAATTAATCAACCGCTACTCGTCTCCAGATCATTATGGCGGTTCCAGAAAATGAGGCGTCACCCTCGGCATACGCATCAACAATAAATGAAAAACGACTAAAATGAACATGCATGACTTAATGGATTCAAGCCAATTTGAAAACTCCCACTAAAAAGATTCCTCGATATGATTAATCTAATACTCAAGAAATAAGAATTAACATTCAACAAAGAGAGTCTCCCCTATTTTCCCCTCCATCTTTGGAAAAAAGGTACGTTTTTATTTATTTGATTGTTTTTAGACTTTGTTTTTTGTTTGCAGGTCATTTGTCTTATTCCGATCAATCAAAATCCTGACTAATGGATAATCCAAAGCCGATTGGATCCCCCACCGTTGGAATAAAAGGCAAGATCTCCTACCGAGCTATCGATCGATAGGCGAGCGACCCATCGCCTTTGATTGGCTAAAATATCCCCAAAAAAGACAATCTTCACAAAATAACCAAGGGCATTGAATGATCGGTCCGCATTGTACCAATCATTAGGCTTGATATAGCCAAAGAGGAGAAATTTGGAATCCATTTCACTTATAAGTTAAGTCCCTCTGTTAGGCCCATTTCGGGCCAAAGAGGCGAAGCACGTCGACTTATTCATTAAATAGTTCAATTCAGACCTAACATGTGAGCACCACTTGATTTAATTATCTTTTTTGGGCGCTTGATATGTGAAGTCGCCAAATCTTCAAAATAATGTAAAAATCGAAAGGTCATTCGCCATGCATGATTCTCCAACGAACATCCAATCGGCTAATACTTTGATCAAATTAAAGTACGAAAGGTCGCCTGCTGCACTTGATGAGATAAATCTAAATCACAACTCCTGATTAAAGGGAAATTATGTTTTAAAAGTCGATCGGATTAAACGATCGTCGATTGAATGTAGTTATGCACCGTGACATTCGAATAGCACATTAAGTTTCAGGAAGTATTCTCCTTAATCAATTTTATGAACTCTACATATATGATTTTAATTCATGGTTGATAATGTTTATTCTCCTTAGTTATCTCCATGACAAATTTTGCCTAAAATGCAAATTGCAATGCGAAGACGTAATTGAAATGCAATCGATTTTTATATATGAAGAGTTCTTACAAAAAAAAACTATGTTTCCGAATATACTTCAGAACACGATCGGCCAGAGACAAAAAATCCGACGACAATGTCAATTTTGAGGCTAATGTTGAGCAAAGTTGGACGTGTCGGCAACCTTAATAATGATGGTGCTCCTTACATTGAAGCAAAGTTGGACGTGTCGACAGCCTCGATGATGATGGTTCTTCTTACATTGACGCCGATTAGTAGAGCGATGGTATAATAATTGGGAAATGCACGAAATTTGGCCAAGATCATAGTATAAAATTGAAGCACACTGAAAGTGGCATGGTCCGAAAAGTAGTTTGACTTCTAAAAAAAATTATGTTGTATCGCCTCTGCAACTGTGTCTACAAACGGTGAATGAACGGCTTACTGCTCTCACATCCAAGAAGCCTTTCATTCATCACCACAGTGTTTGGACGCAACATCGCAGACACCTTTGCAGGAAGATTGTATTGTAAAGGGATATCAATCATTTTCTCCTCTGTGAGTTTCGAAGGACGACCCCCGGTCTCATGGTCTTTATGAACCTCAAAACTGCAATCTATAGACTTGATACCACTTGAAGCTATCTCTGATAATGGGAAAATAAAGAAAATGATGATGATATTTTGAATGAGGAATTACTTGGTTAAATCTCGAAGAGACTTCGAAATAGCCGAAATGGTGAAGTTTGTGGAAAAAGGCATGATAAGAGTATTGCTAAGGATCACTGAAAAGTCATCTATTTATAGGCTTTAAGCTTCTAGAATCCTCCAACTGCCTCTTTTTTGGATAATCGCCATATGGCGCCAATCGATTAAATACATAATAGAAAACAAAGTACCACCCTCGATGCATGTACCTTTAACGCGTGTGTAGGTACTGAATACATGACGAGGTAGAGCAAAGTGTCTTCTTCGGTGCATATGCAGGCATTAAATGCATAACAGTTGTCCCAAAATCGATGGACGTATCTCCTTAAGAGGGCACCCCCCGAAAATTAAAAAATCCTACCAAAATGATAAGTTAATACATCGCCCGATCAGACCAGTTGGAGGGGGGACAAGTGATAACTATGGCAAATACATTCCTAAAGGCCCAATCAAGGTGGCCCAACAACATTCGGTAGGGCCTAAGCCCAATAGCAAAAAGGCAAAGAGTGATCTGGAAGACAGCTCAGGGAACTGTGATGTCCGATCGGACTGATGGGATAGCATGTCTTATCATCCCACTGACACAAGCCAACGCCCATACTCTCCATCTACTTCCTATCACGTCGCCGCTCACCTACTCTGACTGCCATTTATCACTCTCCAAGGTACTCAAGTACCCCTCAAAAGAACTCCTATAAATTGCCTAAAACACAATGGCTCTAGATATTGAATATCTGAGACTCTCTCGCTCCTTTAAAATCACTCTTTCTGTAAAGCTACTAACTAAGCTTCGGAGTGCTAATGCTTGGGTTCGATTGGGCACTCCTTTTTGCAGGTCTAGCCATCCGACCGGCCCAACAACTGCCAGCGCTTCCTCTTACAAGATAAAGACTTTTTATGCTTTATTATTTGGTGCTTTCATTGAGAGCCATGGCAGATTCAAGATCGTACGAACGTGTAGCTCATAGAGAGCATGATCGCAATAACAAGGAAAGATTTGAACCCTCAAAGCTGAGAGAGAGATCTTTCAGATAACCAGTCAGAGGTGACCCCCTCCCAAATCTTGACGACGTCATTATACGACAACAGGAGAACGCCCCTATTACTGTAGGAGATATGCGTGCTATACTTGATCACCTCACTAAGAGCGTGGTCCAAGCCTTGGAAATGGGAAGAATTCCCAGAACTTTTGAAAGCGGTCAGAAAACGGTTTTAATGGCCAAAGACTTAGGAAGAAGGAGGAATAGAGGGATCTCCCTCAGAGAACCAAGTGCTCATGATGAACGAAGCGCAGGCACCAGAATTGCAAACAGATACGACAAGGGGAAGAGAACGATGTTCTTGAGCAAATATACTCCTTATATTCCTAGTATATCGTACGACCCATCTTTTGGCAGGCAGGGAAGATATGCGCCCAATCACGATTGCTTCCAAAGGACAAAAGAAGAGTTCACTCCTGTGACGATGAACAACGAGGATGAATGGTTTAAACAAAAACTCAAAAAGTTTGGATTGGCGGAGCCAATGAAAGGGATGTCTGAAGGGAACGCTTGCAACAACGCTTCCCCTTTTTGCAGGAAAATTATGGAGTTGAGCTGCTAAAAAACCGTTTTTACTTAATTAAATTGAATTTTTTCTCATAAAATGGATCAATATCCTATTTTATTCCAAAATCATACAAAAAGCTTTTTGTAAATATACATGCGAGGACCAATGTCCTCATCTAAATGAATTCAACTAATTTTCCGATTTATGTATGATTTATCTTTACATTTATTCTTATATTCTTTAGTTCTTTCATATGCATGCTTTACAGCATTCCAACATGCTTGAATGCACTTTATTTTTCTAGCATAATATCTCGTGTGACAAAAGAGATAAAATAAATTAATTATTAAAACTATTTATATAATATTAACCAAAGGTATAAATAGGTGTGAAGTCCGAATTATCTCTGGTTTCAGCTTCATAAGGTTAAAACTTATTTTTTAATATTTTATTGGATGACAACTCCATAATACCTACCTTGTGGTGCCCAGTAGATGCTCTCGTAGGCTGATCACCAGCAAGTGAATGAGGATATCTCGGGATACTGTCTCATGTCTTTTTAAGGCCTGAGGCACTGCGAATTGGGTTGAATCTTTATCTATTGCAAAGCAATCGGCCTTTGCAAGTTAAATCAATCTTTATTCGATCTCGAGTCTTAAAATTGAGCTTTAGAGAACAAGTTGGATGCCTACGGGGTTCGACGAGTGTGGCGATATTTTAATATAAATAAGATTTTTTTTTTTCTGAAAGTACCTTTAGATAATTTAATATAATTGAGTTTAAGGATTAAGATATTTTATCTCTTTTTGAAAAAATGCATTGTATTCGTGCTAGGGCCTTAGAATTAAGTTAGGCATCCCTCATTTAGTCCCGGTGCATTCCTAAAACACGATCTTACATTCACACAATTTAGGGAAGTGTTAGGGAGAACCACCCGCCCAAACCTCGTACCTTTTGGTATATCTAATGGTGATCCGATCGGTTGTGTAACACCCTACGTTCATTCATATTCTCCATATACTATATGCTATTTCTAACAATGTCTCATGATTACTATTCATCAGGTCTAAATTTTAGCAATATAATGGCTTGTAAGTTATACTACCCAAATCTGTAAATTGATAAAATTACACTCCCAAAAGCAACCTCCACCTCCATGACTTCATTTACATTCACAACACTTCTAAATCAATCATTATTCTACATCACAACACCATCATAAAATTTTATAAATATACATATTTAAATATGTATACGTATAGTTAAACTCACAATTCATTTATATCCAAAATGCAATGTTAAGTACTACAAATCAATTATGTAAAATCTAATACATGAGTTATCTAATCTTCGTGCCCATAATCGTATCACGTGTACATATCATTTTGATCCTGCTTCATCGTATCCTCAATTACCAATCCCTGAGCATAGTTAACAAACCACTCGCTAAACAACACTGTTGCCTAGTATGGATACTACTACATAAAATTTCATTTATTCATATTCATTTTTTTTTATTTTTCTTGTATTTGTTATTTTTGCTTGTCTAGTGAAATAATGATATATATGTATATAATATTTAAGTTACTATTTAATTGTATGCACTATTCCTTCACCTTCTGCTGTTTGATATTTGAGGCTCTTAAATTTTCATATTTAATTACCCTTATGTCTTTGTGTTCTTAATTAACTTTTTACCAATCTTTATCTATCCCTTAACTTAATTGTTTCATTTTATTTTACTTCTTGTTATACTTTACAATTTTATTTTACTGTATATACTAATAACGTAGTTTAACTTTAAAAATCATATAAAATTTCTTTCTTTACAGTCTGCTTAACATTTATTTATATCTAATTTCTTAATTTCTCATAACATTTTCACTATTGGTGTCATTCCCCTTTAGGTTTTATTTCTGTCGAAATAATCCTCAAATTTATTTTTGTTTTCTTAATATGGCATCTGATTTTTATGTTTTTCTAAATTAACATTCAAATTCTTTTCCTAACTTAATGGATCTTTTTGTTGTCTTCTTTTTTCCTTTAATTACTATTTTACCCCTCATTTCTTCTTTTTAATATTTTTTATCATGAATTTCTTTTCTTTTTATTCTAGTTCCCATATTTATTTCTTTTACAAAAATTAATATTTCATTTTTAATTTCTTAACTTTTGATTAATTTATAAATTTACCATATTTATACTAAATTTGTATAAACTTTCTTTTTGGACCACTCTTTGGTTGAGCTTTATTTTTTCTTCACCATTTTATTTTATCCTTAATTATTTCATTGTATTTTTATTTTTATTCTTTAATTTACAATTAAATTCCTAATATTCTTTATGTAAGATGAACTACCAATTTATCCCTTTTTGTTACTTTTACTTTCTTAATTTTACTACTTGATCCTTTGAATACTCACTTTTCTTATCAATTTTCCTATAATTATTATTTAAATGTCAAATTACAATTTAGCCTCTAAACTTTTAATTTCTTCATACTCATTTTAATTTAATATTGAATTTGTTCCTTTCTCTTTAATTACTTTTACATTCAATTTTTTTCTAAATTTTATATAATTTCTACTCGAATGCAAAATTAAAATTAGACCCCCTAAACTTTTTATTCATCGCATTTGACTTCATTTGTCTTCTCTTTTGGCTCATCTGACTTTTCTTATTTTTAATTTCCTTAATACAACTTTCTCTTATTTAATCCCGCTTATTTCTTTACCTAAGTGAAGAATTGCTATTTGGTCCTTATAATTTCTTTTTACCTTATTTTATCCTATTCAACTCCAATTTTGATCATTTTAGTTTCTCTTGATTTCTAATTCGCTTTAGTTGGTAAATTTATATTTTAATCCTTGTATATGCTCTTGAAATGGCAAATTATATTTTGATCCCTCTAATTTTGTTAATTATGATTTTATCCTTTTTGACTTATTTAATCAATTTAATTTCTTAAATCATTATATTGATATCAAAATTATAGTTTTGCCCCTGCATTATCACGCAACTGCATTTTTATATTTTTTAAGTTTATTAATCATTCTTTCCAATTTACTTCTCATTTAGTCACATTTATAGCTTTCTAACATACTTTTTAGCCGTTATTTTCCTGCATAATAAAGATTTTGCTCATATTAAACTATTATCTATATTTTTCATCTCATTTCTTATTTAGCAATCTTTATGATATTTTTCCTTGAAAATTTTATTCCTTCATTCTTACTTTATTCTATATTTACAGTTTTGTCTTTTATAGAATTATAAATTTCATTTTTCATATTATTTTTTATTTCATTATCCTTATGACACCCTTTTTACTTAATTTACTACTCAGTTCTCATTTTTCTCGTATAATTATCATTTTATCCCTAGCAATGCTCAGTAAAAATCCTCGAACCGGATATACGGGATAAGAACTCTAATGCTACTGATGAACTCATGGAACTACATACTTATAAGACTAGATTACTTGGCGTAACCCTGCATCCCTAGGACCAGATCACTTGGCGTGACCTTGCGTTACCAATCTGTGTGTGTGCCAGTAATCCCAATATAATGTCAGATCAAATTTTATAACTCTACTATGGTATAAATCTCTATGGCTAGCCATCATATCTACAGTCCTGGATTACCCACTAGGCTATTTATTTTCTTACATTATATCACATTCTCATATATTTTTCATACTAATCACATTATGCCATCAATGTTATTAACATATTTAACGATTATGCAAGCATGTCAACCATACGTCCATCATATATATGTTCAATATCATAAGAAAATAATTAAAACATGCCATTTATATTTCTATATCCATTTTAATCAACAATATGTTAAATTTCACTTGATTTGCATCATAATTCTTAAGTTATCCTTACTTCCATCCTTATGTTCATTTGTACATAATTATGTACACTTGTTATCTTTCATTCTAATAATTTCGATTGTATTCTTTATACATCAATTGTGTATTTCTCATTAATTGTGCCATTAATCATTAATGTATCTCATATTACCCTTTAATACATAATTCAACCACTAAATATGTCCTCATCTTTAACTTGTTTTCCTCACTAATTCATATTTAAATTATGTTAACTCATCATTTTATCAAATTATATTAGATTATTTCTCATTTCTACTCAAAATTATATAGTTACATAATGTTACATCATTAGGTACCTATAGTAAACATTATATTCATGTATATATTTCAACTCAAATCATTCTAATTAAGTTTCTTTAAATTTAATGTAACACATTTTATGCTTAAATTACTAGCTAACATCAATTAATCATTTTACACCACATTATGTACAACTTGGCCATGGTTAGTTTTCTCACTTCATGCTTGATTTCTTTTTAATTTCATACTTATTTCATTTTAATTCATCATTTTACTAGGTTTCCTTAAATTATTTATCATTGTTTCTCAAATTTCTATAGTTACATAAGCTAATTTCTATAAAAATTCAACAATTAAATGAAATTAAGTGTAGAGAATGTATCCACTAACCTTATTTAAACTTGAATTCACTTAATCTTCCCCTCATTTGCCTTCCTCCTCCTTTATTTTCCCTTTTCCTATAAATCCCTCTTTTAGCCAAATTTATGAGGGGAAAATTAGTAAGCTTTAGCTAAGAATTCAAACACCTAATTACTACTAAATAATCCTACTCATGATTCTCTATAAGTCCATAATAATTTTCCCAATTAAAACTAATAAAAACTGAAGAATTTACCTTGTTGAGGTTACTTTTTCTCACTAGAAATTCTCCATCTCCAAGCTTTCTCTTGCTTTAATTTAATTGTTAGGATGTATAGGATGAATTCTAGTGTGTATGGATGAAATTAGAGGTTGAGATCTGGTTGGAGGAGAACGAATTGAAGAAAAAAATTGTGGAATATACACAAATAGTGAAATTCATTTTTCATGGGAAAAGGGAGGAGAAATGCATATTTTTGGGGAGATTTGGGGAGTTTTCTCCACTTTTCTATTTTATCTTATAGTGCACAAATTGGAGGATCAATATTTGATCATTTACTATTTGATCTAATGGTTTATTTATAAGCCACTTGTCACCCCCATATTAATCCCTACAGATCCTCATGCTATGCTGATGCACATATTTGATTATGGCCCCCTTTTTAAATGATAATTGTGCCCTTAGATAAATTAAATATGGCAATTAAAGCCTTCGATTAATTTAATTTTGATTTTTCACCATTTTTATAAAAATAATATTTCGGTTGTCAGAATGCTCCAAAATTTTTCCCCGCGTGCACCAACAAAATTTTGCCCCGTGTGCACCAACACATGAAATAGTTCATTGTTAAAATTTCATGTCATTCCAATATCATTTCAATATACTTCTGACTTCGATGGCAAAGTCAGCTGGTTCGAAATTTCAAAACTGTCAGAAAATTTACTTTTCACTTTCAATAGCTCATTTATACTATTTATAATGTGTTTATATAATCGAAATAATTTTCGAACGTCTGTAGAATATTTTCAGTGAACCCTTTTCACCGTACCGAGTAAAATCTTCATTGTATGATTTAAGGGTCTATTTAAACTCAATTTCATTTCAAATTATACCATCGAAATCCATTTGACTCCTATTTTCATATTCCAATTTTAGATTAAGTTGCCTACCAGGTCACCCATCCTCGAATTTTCCTGGCTTAAGCACGTTTAACCTTTATATACCTTTAAATTTTCTATCTTATTCAACTTTGATTACTCTGAAAATTGTCCTAGGGTTACTTTTCGTGTTCTAAAATGTGCCGGACATGTCAAATTCTAGTTTAGGGGCATTACATTTCTCCTTCTCTAATAAAAATTTTATCCTCGAAATTTACTCAAATGGCAAAGCTGTAAATATTTCTATCTCAAATTTTCCTTAGATTTCCAAGTTATTATTTTCATGATGTGTTCCAAATACTTGATGAAGGGTATATGTTTGCTCCTTAATCGACTAACCCCTTTCAGTCAAACACTTGGAAATTTTTCATCAAGTGACAACTTTAATCAAAGTCAAACTCCTTTGACTTTTCTGGCAAAATCGTATTTAACCAAAATTGTTCTTGTTAACTCTAATTTATTTCGCTTTTGCTGTGCCACTCTGATATTTGATTTTGAATTACTATCATGCCCAATACATTTTGTTACTATCTGAACGCACAACTTATTTTGTGGATCTTATCAAAATATTCCCTTTAATAATATATTATCTGGTATACATATCCTTCTTTCTTCTTCTTCTTCTTCTTCTTCTTCTTCTTCTTTGTAATTTTCTTAACTGTATTCAAAATATAATAAGTATTTTATCTCTGTGAAACCTTTACTTGCTATATCCATCTAAATCCAAACTGTTTTGCAACTATAATATTACACCTTTAACCAAGGTCAATCTAATTTCCATAGCCTCTAAGGCTGCTAACATTTTAGTCTTGACTTGTTCTAATTACTACTATAGATTTTTTGAATAACTGGGATAACAGTTGATGCTATATCTATGAGAGAATTAGGGCCTACAATCACTGGTGTAGTAAACCCGCCACCTCTATGCAAAATATAAGGTGTATAACTGTATAACTATATGAATGGTTAATATATGAATATACTGTGTGAGTACGTTGTATGACTATTATCTGTATGTATATGTTGTATGTCCATATGTAGGATGAGATGCAAATGTATGTGTAACAAGCTAAAATATCAAGATGGTGGTGGTGTATGCTAGCTGAGTTAACGAGATTGATTAGTGAGAGTCTCGTAAACAGCTGGACTGATTGGGGCCCCACACTCGCCATCATTCACTAATTTACTCATTCGCATATACCCAAAAATTACAACTATTTCTTATAATACTCTAAGGGACAGGTAAATTCTAACTTGGAGTTCACTTATTCCTTTATGGCATGTATATGTATCAACCAGATATCCATCCCTACCGATATGTGTTTACTTCGATCATAGAATCGAATAAACCTTGCTCTGGTACCACTAAATGTAATACCTTATGTTCATTCATATTCTTTAAATACTGTATACTATTTCTAACGATGTCTCATAGTTACTATTGATTAGGTCTAAATTTTGGCAGTATAATGGCTTGTAAGTTATACTATCCAAATTTGCAAATTGATAAAATTACACTCTCAAAAGCAACCTCCACCTCCATGAATTCATTTACATTCACGGTACTTCTAAATCAATCATTATTTCACATCACAACACTATCACAAAATTATATATATACATGCTTAAATATGTATATGAATAGTTAAACTCACAGTTCATTTATATCCAAAATACAATGTTAAGTACTAAAAATCAATTATCTAAAATATAATACATGAGTTATCTAATCTTTGTGTCCATAATCGCATCACGTGTACATACCATTTCGATCATGCTTCATCCTATACTTAATCACCTATCCCTGCGCAGTCAACAAACCACACGCTAAGCAACATCATTGCCAAGCGATGGATACAACTATACAAAATTTTATTTAAATAAATTTATTCATATTCATTTTTTTATTTTTCTTGTATTTGTTATTTTTGCTTATCTAGTGATATAATGATATATATGTATATAATATTCAAGTTACTTTTTAACCGTATGCATTATTCCTTCACCTTCTACTGTCTGATCTTTGAGCATCTTAAATTTTCATATTTAATTACCCTTATGTCTTTGTGTTCTTAATTAACTTTTTACTAATCTTTATCTATCCCTCAACATAATTGTTTTATTTTATTTTGCATCTTGTCATTCTTTATAATTTTATTTTACTGTATATACTGATCATATAGTTTAATTTTAAAGCTCGTGTGAAATTTCTTTCTTTACAGTCTACTTAACATTTATTTATATCTAATTTATTAATTCATCATAACATTTCCACTCTTGGTGTCATTACCCTTTAGGTTTTTATTTCTGTCGAAATAATCATCAAATTTATTTTTGTTTTCTTAATATGGCATAAGATTTCTATGTTTTACTAAATTAACATTCAAATTCTTTTCCTAACTTAATTGATCTTTTTGTTGTCTTCTTTTTCCTCAAATTACTGTTTTACACCTTATTTCTACTCTTTAATATTTTTTATCATGAATTTTGTTACTTTTTATTCTAGTTCCCATATTTATTTTTTTTACAAAAATTACAATTTCATTTTTAATTTCTTAATTTTTATTAATTTACAAATTTACCATATATATACTAAATTTGTATAAACTTTCCTTTTGGACCTCTTTCTGTCTGAGATTTATTTTCTCTTGACCATTTTATTTTATCCTTAAATATTTCATTGTATCTTTTATTTTTATTTTTATTTTTATTCTTACAAGAAAATAGCCAAATAGCAACGGAATTCATTCCTTAGCAACGGAAAATAAACTCCGTTGCTAAAATTGGTTGAAGTTTTAGGGATTTAGCAACGAAATACAAAATGGTTGTATTCCATTGCTAAAAAGGAGGGAGATTTTAGCACCAAAATATAGCAACGGAAAATAATTTCCGTTGCTAAAAATGGCGGCACTTGACAACGAAAAAAATTTGGGATGAAAATTAGCAACGAAAATTAATTTTGTTGCTAAAATAGAAACGAAAATTAAATTTCGTTGCTAAAATAGCAACGGAATATAAATTCCTACTTATTACTCTATATGTTGTTTCTGGTGTCTTATGAACTGTATATGGTAATCATATATGTTAAATCTGCCTTGTTCTATAATAGGCTTGTTAAATCTTTTGAAGTAAATACATGGTCAAACACTATTTGTTTGCCATAATTGCTACGTGAGAGGGCTTCTGACTAGCAACTAGTCTCATTAAGCATATATAAAATTATGTATTAACATGGACCACTGGTATAAATTCAAATGACTACCTTATCACAAATTCCTGCTTGATTTCCACATTAGAACTATATTTTATTCCCTGAAAAGCATCAGAACTAGTCTCATTTTGTATATATGTAAAATTATGCAGCTTATGAAAAAACAAAATTGACTTTTGGTTGCTAAAATTAGCAACAGAATTGAAATTTCCGTTGCTAAAATTAGCAACGAAAATCAAATTAGCAACGGAATTGACTTTTTCGTTACTAATTTTAGCAACGAAATATTCAATTCCGTTGCTAATTTTAGCAATGGAATTGACTTTTTTGTTGCTAAAAAATTAACAATTCACCGAAAAATGAGTTGGTTGAATTTAGCAAAGGAATTCATTTTTCATTGCTAAATTTAGCAACGAAAATGAAATTCCGTTGCTAAAAAATAGCAACCGCCGGATTAATAAAAAATATCAATTTTCGTTGCTATTTTTCCGTTACTAAATTGCATTTTTCTTGTAATGTTGATTTACAATTAAATTCCTAATATTCCTTTATGTAAGATGAACTACCAATTTATCCCCTTTTGTTACTTTTATTTTCTTAATTTTACTAATTGATCCTTTGAATATGCACTTTTCTTATCAATTTTTCTATAATTATTATTTAAATATCAAATTACAATTTAACCCATGAACTTTTAATTTCTTCATACTCGTTCTAATTTAATATTGAATTTATACCTTTCTCTTTAATTACTTTTATATTCATTTTTTTCTAAATTTTATATAATTTCTACTCGAATGTAAAATTACAGTTAGACCCCTAAACATTTATATTCGTCGCATTTGACTTCATTTGTCTTCTCTTTTGGATCATCTGACTTTCCTTATTTTTAATTTACTTAATACAACTTTCTCTTATTTAATCCTACTTATTTCTTTACTTAAGTGAAGAATTGCGATTTGGTCCTTATAATTTCTTTTTACCTTATTTTATCCTATTTAACTCCAATTTTGATCATTTTAGTTTCTCTTGACTTCTAATTCTTTTTAGTTGGTAAATTTGCATTTTAATCTCGTACATGCCCTTGAAATGGCAAATTAAATTTTGATCCCTCTAATTTTTATTAATTATGATTTTACCCTTTTTGACTTATTTAATCAATTTAATTTCTTTAATCATTATATTGATATCAAAATTACAGTTTTGCCCTTACTTTATCACATAGTTGCGTAAGTTTATTAATCATTCTTTCCACTTTACTTCTCATTTAGTTACATTTATAGCTTCCTAACATACTTTTAAGCCCTTATTTTCTTGCATAATAAAAATTTTATGCTTATTGAACTATTATCTATATTTTTCATCTTGTTTCTTATTTAACAATCTTTATGATATTTTTCCTTGCATATTTTATTCCTTCCTTCTTACTTTATTCTATATTTACAGTTTTGTCCTTTATAGAATTGCAAATTTCATTTTTCATATTATTTTTTATTCTATTATCTTTATGACACCCTTTTTACTTAATTTACTACTCAGTTCTCATTTCTCTCATATTATTACCATTTTGCCTCTAGTAATGAACAGTGAACATCCTCAAACTTGATATGCGGGATGAAGACTCCAATGCTACTGATAAACTCATGGAACTAAATACTTATAGGATCAGATTACTTGGCGCAACCCTGCATCACTGGGATCAGATCATTTGGCGTGACCCTACGTCCCCAATCCATGTGTGTGCCGACAATTCCAATATAATGTCAGATCAAATCTTATAATTTTACCATGGTATAAATCCCTATGGCTAGCCATTATATCTACAGTCCTGGATTATCCACTGGGCTCTTTATTTTCTTGCATTATATCACATTCTCACATATATTTCATACTAATCACATTATGCTATCAATGTTATGAGCATATTTAGCGATTATCCAAGCTTGTCAACCATATATCCATCATATATATGTTTAATATCATAAGAAAATAACTAAAACATGCCATTTATATTTCTATGTCCATTTTAATCACCAATATGTTAAATTTCACTTGATTTGCATCATAATTCTTAAGTTATCCTTACTTCCATCCTTATGTTCATTTGTACATAATTATGTACACTTGTTATCTTCATTCTAATAATTTTCATTGCATTCTTTATACATCAAATTATGTATTTCTCATCAATTATGCCATTAATCATTAATTCATCTCATATTACCCTTTAATACATAATTCGACCACTAAATATTTCCTCATCTTTAACTTGTATTCCTTACTAATTCATATTTAAATTATGTTAAATCATCATTTTATCAAATTATATTACATTATTTCACATTTTTACTCAAAATTATATAGTTACATCATTAGGTACCTATAGTAAACATTATATTCATGAATATATTTCAACTCAAATCATTCTAATTATGTTTCTTTAAATTTAATGTAACATATTTTATGCTTAAATTGCTAGTTAACATCAATTAATCATTTTACACCACATTATGTACAATTCGGCCATGGTTAGTTTTCTCACTTAATGCTTGATTTCTTTTTAATTTCATACTTATTTCATTTTAATTCATCATTTTATTAGGGTTCCTTAAATTATTTATCATTAGTTCTTAAATTTCTTTAGTTACATAAGCTAATTTCTATAAAAATTCAACAATTAAATGAAATTAAGTGTAGAGAATGTATCCATTAACCTTATTTGAGCTTGAATTCTCTTAATCTTCCTCTCATTTGCCTTCTTCCTCCTTTATTTTCCCTTTTTATATAATTCCCTCTTTTAGCCAAATTTATGAGGGAGAAATTAGGGAGCTTTAGCTAAGAATCCAAACACCTAATTACTACTAAATAATCCTACTCATGATTCTTTATAAGTCCATAACATTTTTTTTCAATTAAAACCAATAAAAACTCAAGAATTTACCTTTGTTGAGTTTTCTTTTTCTCATTAGAAATTCTCCATCTCTAAGCTTTCTCTTGCTTCAATTTAATTTCTAGGATGTATAGGATGAATTCTAGAGTGTATGGATGAAATTAGAGGTTGAGATATGGTGGGAGGAGAAAGATTTAAAGCAAAAAATGATGGAATGTACATAAATAGTAAAATTCATTTTTCAAGGGAAAAGGGAGGAAAAATGCAGATTTTTTGAAAGATTTGAGGAGTTTTCTCCACTTTTCTATTTTCTCTTGTAGTGCACAGAATAGAGGGCGAAGATTCGATCATTTATTATTTGATCTAATGGTTTATTTTTAAGCCACTTGTCACCTCCATATTAATCCCTACACATCCTCATGCTATGCTAATGCACATATCTGATTATGGCCCCTTTTTAAATAACAATTATGCTATTGGATAAATTAAATAGGCAATTAAGTCCTTCGATTAATTTAATTTCAAATTTTCACCTTTTTTGAAAATAATATTTCGATTGTTAGTATGCTTCGAAATTTTGTCCCTCGTGCACCAACATATGAAATAGCTCGTTGTTAAAATTTTAGGTCATTCGAACATCATTTCAATATACTTCTCACTTCAAAGACAAAATCAGCCGGTGCGAAATTTGAAATTTTAAAACTGTTAGAAAAATTATTTTTCACTTTAATAGCTCATTTATGCTATTTATAATATGTCTACGTAATCAAAATAATTTTGGAAGATCTATAGAATATTTTAAGATCTAATCAAACTTTCGATCAACCATTTTTATGGTACCGAGTAAAATCTTCACTACCTAATTTAAGGGCCTTTTTAAACTTAATTTTATCTCAAATTATACCACCGGACTCCGTTTGAATTCTATTTTCATATTCCAATGTTAGCTCATGTTGCCCGCTAGGTCACCCATCCTCGAATTTTCCAAGCCTGAGGATGTTTAATCTTTATACACCTTTAAAATTTTCTATCCTATTCAACTTTGATTACTCTAAAAATTATCCTAGGGTTACTTTTCGTGTTCTAAAATGTGCCAGATATGTCACATACCAGTTTCGAGGCGTTACTGGTTGTCATGCTTATGATGAGCTAGATCCATTGGTAGGAACCATACTTGGATAGCCCTAAAGCTATATCACTAGACTAAAATCCATGTAATGGTATAAACACTTCAACTAGGGGCATGCTCCATAATACCTTGCTTATAAAGTGGGCCCTTATGTATTGAATGAATCCCAACAAATTTAAATGTCAGCTCATTAAAGACTTTCATGCCTTGATATGTGCATTTCAATTCACTCAGATCATTCAAATACACAATGGTCAAAATCTATCTGTATACGCTTTCAATACTGAGAGGTTATGCTGTCAGCTTTCTACCATACATCATGCATGTTCATTGGATTCTCTGTTTACCCATAAGCTAATTTCACATAGGAAAGAGATTGCATGGTCTCCTGTGGAGTGGCAATAAGGTTGGAAGAATTTTTCTTTCTTTCATATGTGTTTGTTTATGTTGTATATACATGCATGAATTTTTGATAAAATAACAAAAAAAATGGTAATAATAAAAAAATATATGCATTTTTGCTATGTAGACATCACATTTCCTCATGTTAGATCATGTGTACAAGGCAAATGCCATATATATTCTATGCTAAATTGCATGCCATGTCTGTGCATTTTATCACATCACACAATCCTTTTTCTTACTGTATTTGTACACACCATTATACTACACACCATTATACATGAGGCATATCATGAACATATATTTTATTCTTTATGGATTGTTATACCATGTGCTATATACAACCTATACCATGGACGTACATGTCATATATCATGAACACATATTTTTATGCAATATCATACATTGTATATACATCCCATTCATCATATGCTCACATGCTTATAACATGACATACATCATATATGTATGCTACTCACCATATGCATCCATTCACATACCGTGTCGTGTCTCATGCCATGAGTATTTTTTCATACATTTTGTATTTTTAAGCATTTGATCTTCTACCATACCATTAATGAGCATGCATCATCATGTCACATTTTATCCATCTTATGTCATATCATATACACACACTATCGTGGTGTAAATCATGTACATATATGCAGCATGTCATATGCATTCATACACCATGTCATACCATTATGCTTAAAACATGTCATGTACGTATACATTATGTGTAATGTACATTTATTCTTATGACTGTGCCTTATCCTATACACACACCCTCATTATACATATGTTATCCATATATGCATTGCTCGTCATGCCATATTAGACTTTGTTTTCATTTCTCGATTGTACATCATACATGTTTTTCACATATATGCAAATGCATTTTGAAAATAAAATGTAAGAAAATAATAAAGTTTGCACATCCCATTTTACATATGCATTTCATTATGTGTATATGATTTTGGGTGTAAATTTTTGGCCATGCATCATTCTAACCATTTGATTTTGCAGCCATCTTAGACTGCTCACCTAGGTGGTTAAGGATCGGGTGACCTCTCTATCAATTTTTTCAGAGAGATCAAAGTTTAGCAAGCAAGAACTGAATCCAAGGTTAGATTCGGACACAAATAGAGCCTTTGAGCAATCAATAGAGTGCTTGGTAGAAACTACAATGGCAAATCCCTTGTATAAAGTTGGTACCTCTGATCCTTACAATCTGGACAAAAGATTTAAAGACCTTGAAAGAAGAATCATGATGACAGTAGCTGAACTTTTAACTGCACAGGGTAAAAGAATTGATAAACTTGAAAGGAAAATTATTGTTGGGTTAATGACTAATTTAGCTTCAGTCTCTAGCACTCAGCCCTTGATACCAGATGGTGTAATACCCCCAACTTGTTAATTTCTTTGTTTAGATAAAGAATCAATGGATAATCATGAGTCCTTTAGGTATACATTTATAGGAAGCAGAAAGGATCCATTCCTTCAATTTAGTGGTAGAAATCACAATAGTGGCCATGGAAGCTATGAGATTGTTAGGACTAACAAGATGCTTAGTTTAGGCAGTAGTAGTAATGCTTAAAAGGTAGCAATGTTATCAGTCGCAAAAGCAGCTTAAAAAGTACTCTAATTTAGGTAGACCTCTATCTTGGATTTTGGAACTACTAATCAAAATAAGAAAATTACAACATTTACTATCAAAACCAGGTAGGAAACAAGGCTTGCCAGGTCATAGGGTTGATCAGTTTTATACTTTTCACTAGCATACTAACCACTTGATGAACTATTATCAAACTTTAAAAAGCCGAATCCAGGACCTTATTAATGCCAAGTAAATTGTAGACCTAGAGGATAAGAGGAAGAAATGAGTTGTGTTTTGCTACCACAAGTTTTTGTGTCTGACTCAGGCTTGTCGCAATAGATGTAAATAGCACTACCAATCTTAGAGGAATCATTCAAAGAAGGGGAACCTGAGATTTTGAAATACTTTTTTCTGCCTGCACTTGCAGTATGAAAATATACAACATAGACCATTTTTTGCTAATGTAAAATGTACATATGTTTCTTTAGCTATGTTAATAATATGAGTCTTTCTTATGTATGTTATGTCTTATTTTATTGCATCATGTTTGGCAATAATTATGGTTTAATTATATAAGACATTAATTTAATAAATATTACTTCATTTAATATCAGGGAAAAATAATATATTGATTGCATGCAATATAGCTTATGAAGTGAGAACAACTTGAGAGAATAAAAAATGAGAAGAAAAATAAAAAATAAAGAAAAGTCTTTGCCTGGACTTGATATGACATGAAAAGAATTGACAAAAACACTACAAGACCTGTTGCCTATACTCATTCGAATGATAGACCATTTAAATAGTAAATTTGAAGACTCATATCAGAAGGTAGAAAAGATGAGTTGAAGATTCCAAATGACAAGCATCGAGAAAACTAATGGGAAACCAAAAGTCCTATTAGCTTGAAGTGCCAAAATTTATTGAAGATGCCTCAAAGAAAGATCGGAGAATAATCTACAAGATGATTAACCTAAGTGGAGAATTGTACAAGAAATAGGCTGGCAAAAACTAATTAAGATAAGGAGAGAAAAAGGAAAGAGGAAAAAAAACTTATATAGATGCTTACACGACTGACATAAACGAAAAGACAAGATAGCAAGCGAAGTTTCAAAGATTGTTCCTCTATCCTTAACATTTAGGGACAAGCACAATGCAGCCAATTAAGATTCAGCCTCAACCATTAAATGTTATTTCAAGAGAGTTCAACTGTTAGAGTCAGATGAGCAAAGTAGAGTCTTCTGCAATTTAAAGGAAAACATCCTAGTCAGGTTTGTAAGGAAGACAAAGGCCTATTTAACCTTCCGAGTGTTGGGTAAAAGGTTATAATTTGGAAGAAATACATCGAATTAAATGTTTTAGATTATAGAGACAAAGTCAAACCTTTATGTTGAAGAAGCTACGGCTAGAAGGGGCAATCAGTTCTCATCAGAAAGATTAAAAAAGATTTAATAAATCAAAAAATGTTGATGGGTTGAAGAGGGTTCCATGGAAAATATATAAAAATAGATAAAAAGAGAATATAGCCTTGCAGGTTGAAAACTAAAATATGGTAGCCTTACTAAAATTGGGTTCCTTACTAAGGTAAAAATGTAATATGTTTTTTGCATTACATTTCTAGGTATAATTGCTGCTATTGTTATGTGATGCATGTAAATAGGAATGCATACATAAGCTAGGCAAAAACATATGATTAAAGTGTAAAAAGAAACTCCTTACATACATAAGGGCATATATTGAGGCTAAATTCTCAAGTGGTGAAAGCACCACCTCATATTTCAGATGCCTCTACTAATGTTCTTATCATCCTTATCGAGACACTATTTTAGTAGGGAAAAACCACCTTTTGGTCTCTAGATGCTTTTTCTTAATGAATGTTGCAAATGAAACCTAGTATGGGTCAGTAGAGATAAAGCTACATCAGTTGAACCAAATGAAGTAGAAATGCTTTTGTAATGTTTTTGGGCACTACAAGCACTCGGAGAAATAAAGGGTCATTGATAAAGGTAAGGCACAAGTAACCTTCTCTTTGAGACTCAGTTTTTAACTTGGGACGCAAGATAGAGTTTTAGAAGCAAGATGAAACTCCTCTGATGGCTACAAGTTCTTCAAGTAGAAGGCATAACTTTGAATGGGTAAAGTAAAAATGCAAAACTATGAGTCCTAACAGCTACTAAAGAAGATGCACAATAGATCAATCTCTTTGAGAAGTTACTAAATGAGTGTAAAGGCCAAGATGGAGTTTCTTTCTAGGTTTTAGGCACATCAGATGGTATGTACAATTTGTTGAGGAAGAGATTATCTTTTGTGAAATCATGAAAAAGATAGATTACCTACCCTGAGAGAAATAGGAATTCTCAGGAAAAGGGCAAGGCAGAAAAAAAACTAAGGAGAAAACACATAAGGTAAGCTTGCCTAAAGCTTACTTAAAAGCAGATTGCTGAAGAGGAATTTCTCATTTGATGATAGTTACCTGAAGCCATTAATAATGGGATTATAGGTTAGAAACACTATTAGCCTTGGGGGCAAGGATTGTAAAAGTGCCTAAAAGCTCATCATTGATAGTTACTAAGCTCATAGTGGATGCTCCAACATAGAGAAGTACCTGCTATCTTGTGAAAGCTATAAAAGATTGAGAAACCAATTTGCCTTTTAGGTCTTATGCCTAGAGCCAATAATTTATTAGCATGCACTTTGACAGCCTTAATTTCTTTGTTGAACATTTTAATAGAGGTGATCATATAGATTATGTTTCAAAACTGTTTAATCTAATTGATTATAGGGCTAGTCACCCATACTGTATACCTGAATGAGATAGTAAGATCACACTCCTTAGGACTCTATGTGCTAGATCTTCAGATGGCTCTATTTAGAGGAGATGACAGCTTGACATGATGCAATTAATAGAAGGCTACCTCCAAATGGGTAGAGGTTTCTCACTATAAATTATGGCTTATCAAGATGTCTAATATGGTGAATTGCAATCCAAAATGTGGCTTTGCACAACCTACGTAGGAATAGACATCCAGATTTCCCATCTGGAGTGGTAAGCAAAAATCTTAACCATAGACACATGAAGTGATAATAAGGTTAATCTTTTTGAATGTTTTTTTATCATGCTAAGCATATGATAAGCACTGGTTAGCTCCCTTGGGGATCAATGTTAACTATTAGATAAGATAGATCCGCTGAATAATGCCACCATGGAAAATTGGTATGCCAGTGAATGGTTATCCAGTATGTAGGTCAGGTCTTTGAAAGAAAGAGTAGCCTTGAAGTGCCACTTTAACAACTGCTGATGGAAGTTCCTGATGCTTTAATCACTTTCTATAGGAAGATTTACATACAATTTGAGCTAATGGGGTATCCTGAGTTACCATAAACCTATTAGGCAGGGGGCATAAATGCTGAGAAAAAGTATAAGATTACAAGTTTAGTGTAGCACAACACCAATTGGGATGACTACAGTACAATTCATGAGGAAATGGATTTTCTTTTGACAAAAGTGCAATGGCAAAAAATTGCTTACCATGAGAATAATAAGGGAACACAAAAAGAGGTCAAAGTAGAAAAGAAATGGAAAAAGATGATCAAAGGAAGCTTGCCTAGAGATCAAGCTTTCTAAGGAAGATATGCATGGATTATCAGTCAACCCACATCCGAGATAGGATCCCTTAATCACCTATGATGTAGGCCTTGTATTTCATGCATACATTCTTACATTTCATGCATACATTCTTGTATCTTTGCATGCATTATCGTATTTTTCGTATTTCATGTATACATTCATGTATTTTCTCATGCATCTTGCATGCTTTCTTTTGACATAAGTGCTCTGATGTATATAACTTCTCACATGTGTGTGCATACACACATATTTCCCTTTGCATGCATTTTATAGATGTTTCATATACAAATTTCTACATGTGTTAGTGCATATAATCCATTTGTACATACCTTACACTTAATTCGATGCATGTGTCTTGCATATAAAGTTTCTTATATGCATATCCTATATGATTTTGCTTATATGGCTTCACAATAATTCTTTATACACATATAATGTTATGTATATATTGCTACACATAACCTTGTAGGTAAAGTGAAAGCATACCCTGCTACTCTTCTCGCAATAATTCATTCGACCCTTCATTGCAAAGCTTGGAGGTTCAAGAATTTCTAGTGTCAAATGCAATGACTATCGCAACATCGTTCTCTTCCCAATTTCAAAAAGTGTTCTTACGGCTTGTACTTTAAGCTCAAATTATCTTTCCAAGATTCTGACATAATTATTTTTCATATTTGAAGGTCATTACCCTCCTAGTGCATTCAAGATGACCACGGCATTATCTTTTTTCCTGATTTCAGGGAGTATTTCTAACTTAATTTATCTTGCCAAGTTATACCTAAGGTTTTGACATAGGTTTCTTTTGATTTACAAGTTTGAGGGTTTGAAATGACTATGGCATTACTTTTCTTCCTAAGTATAGATCTGAGTATCATATTCTTCCTGATGCATACAAGATAACTACCATAGCCTGATCCTTTTTCTTAGATACGAGAAGTTTTCTTATTAAAATAATTTAGGCCTTAATTTTAATTCATTTTACCAAGATGTGTCTATAGTTTTAGCACAATTGCTTCTTATTAATTTACTTTCAATTTGAAATTTTACTTCATTCTGGCTATTCTCAGCTATGAATGAATTTGATCTTAATTTTAGAAATTTATATGTCATTCAAATATAAGCTGAATAGGAGATAGTCATGTTTTATCTCTGCTCGCTAAATTGCATAAAAGGCATCGCTATATCAAACAATTTCTAAACTTTAAACACTTTGGACCATTTTTAAAAGTTGAATAAAAAATTGTTTGCAATTGAAAGGATTGGGTAAAACTTAATAAAAGCACTAGAACCTTTCCGATTACTCGTTGAAGTAAACTCCAGATTAGATAAAACTTAGAAAATGATCAAGGCAGCCCTTCTTCGTATAGCTCTGTAAATGACTCTTCCTATCCAGATTTTATAGCCACTTGTTAGTCCATTAAGCTTTTATTTAAGCATGCTTAATGCGTGCTCATTTTATTGTTACACACATTAAAATGACCTCATAATCCAAAATGATTTTAGCTTCCCCTTAGGAAGATGACCATTGTGGAAAGGCCAATTCTACATTATAAGAATAGGGAGACAATTTTTTTTACCAATCTTTTATATAAATTCCATTTATAGAAAATTAAGGTTATTTAATGAAATATACCTACAAAAGCAAAAAGAAAAGAAAAGAAAAAGAAACAAAGAAAAGAAAGAAGGAACAAGTAAAGTAAAAAAAAGAAATAAAGAAAAGAAAGAAGAGGAAAATAGACCATAATAAAGTACCTTGGACCTTGGTCTATGAGAGAGAGAAGTTCAGCCCACAAGATTTAATTTAAATTAATTAACTATCTTGTATTAATTTAATTAATTGAGTATTAAAGCCTAAAAGAATTTTAATCAAATTAAATCACTTAAATGGAAATTGAAGTGACCGAAATTCCTAGATAAATATCAAGGAATTGCGGCACATGTATAAATTTTAATTAAGTGATTTATTAGATTAAAATGTCTTATGTTTTATTTCAAATTAATTTGAATTTTAAATTCAAAAGAGTTTGAATCAATATATATTACTTATTTTAAGGAAGTGATTAAGGCTAAATTTACTATCTTAAGGTAGTGGATTTCAGAATATCACTTACAAAATTAAATGATATATATTGGAAAACAAAAGAAAACCCGAGAAAGTGTGTGTGTGTGGCGTGAAAACACTCTCTCTCTCACACATTTTTCTCTTGGCCGAATTCACAAGGAGAAAGGATTCTTCCTCATTCTTTTGTGTTCTTGGGCAGCAATAGCACCTAAAAGAAGTGCAAGATCAAATCTTGTAGCTTCAATCCATTGCCATTACACAATACTTAATTAGAGATTTAGCAATCTCAGTTTTAAGCTTTGCTTGCAATTGTGTGTGTGAACATAAAGAGGAGTGGCGTAAAGGCTGTTCCTTTGACATTGGTGGTGAAGATCTAAGGCTGACATATCCTTCTTGGTTGCTGGTCATCATCAAATCAAATCTTGAAGTGCATCTAAAGTTGTAATTTTTAAAACCCTAAAATTGCATGTTTCGATTCTTGTTATGGAATTGTTTGGCATGTATGATCGAATTTTATTGTTTTTTCGTTGCATGATCATCATATAAATGCCATGTCATATTCCATCAGCATTTACCAAAAGATGGCCATCCCGCTCAAAGATAGATCTTCATAGAAATAATCATGCAAACCCAAAAAAAGAGTAAGAATTTTTTTCCATTATGACAATGCGCTAACATTAAGATTCTTTCGTAGGTACCTAAATCCTCTTTAGAGGTGGTATACTTATGAAAAGTAAAAGTAGTCTTGTGAGGCATTCAATTTATTATCTTCCCTGATCTTGCATGCCGATAAACTAGTGCTAATCAGATATCCTGATTAAGAGTTAAAACATCGATAAGCTAGCAGTAACTACTCAGTTGATCAAGGGTTAACACGTCGATAAGCTGATGGTAACTACTTAATTGATCAAGGGTTAAAACGTCGACAAGTTAACATTAAACCACCCGCTCTAACCAATCAAAAGTTAAAACATCAATAAGCCGATGGTAACTACTTAATTGATCAAGGGTTAAAACATTGACAATCTGACGGTAATCACCCAATCAATGGTTAAAACATCAAAAAGCTGATGGTAACTACCCCAACCGATCAATAGTTAAAATATTGACAAACTGATGGTAATTACTCAATTGATCAAGGGTTAAATATTGACAAGCCAACGGTAATTACCCAACCAAAGGTTAACACATCGCCAAGCTGATGGTAACTACCTAACCAAAGGCTCACTACCTCGAGTGGTATGTACTCAATGCAATCAGAAGCATGCCACCTCAGGTATGCATCTTCTATCTTTTACTCTGAACTTTGGCTAATCTAGGCACTAGTGCACTAAGTTTTTCAGAGTTGGAGGCAACTGTAGACACTAGATCCTAAGCCAACTCTTATTGGAGTTTTCCTTCTCTGGCTATTTTGGAATAGAAGCATGATGCTTTCTCTTTGGGTTTTATGTTTTTAACGGGAAATTATTTTTTCTTACAAAAAGATGATTTTTTTGCTGTTCTTCTTTGAAATTTTTAGTGCTTTAAAAATTATCTTTTTGGAGTTTTCCTTTTATAAAATTAAATTATACATTAATTAAAAATTATCATCATAAAAAATAATAGGAGTAAATAGAAAAGTAGATTAAAATAAGGGATAAATGTATAGCAAAAATATTAAAATATAGTATATATGAAAAGAAATAATAGAATTAGTTAATTCTAAATGATAATGAAAACAATATTTTGTATAAAAAATAAATTAGCTAACAAGGGATATATAAAAAATAATAATATAATTTTAATTTTATGGATAATCATGTAGGAAAAAATAACTAATTAAACTAAAAAAAATTAAAATAAGACATATTAAACTAAATCAAAAACTAATTTTATGGATAATCATGTAGAGTAACATACAATATAAAACAATTATATAGAGCAACTATAGAAAACGAAATTAAAAGAGAGTGAAAGGAAAAAGAAGATTGACACAACAATTTATAGAGGTTTAATTCTTTGCCCACATCATTTTCTTAAAACATCTCAAGAATTTATCTCTTCTAGTGTAACTTTATTTCATAAAGCCGTTTACATATAGAGCTGCCCAAGTCCTTTTCTCAATTAAGTAAAAGACCTACAAACATTTGGCTCTTTTGCCCAAAGTAAAAAAATCCAAACACTTGGCATTTTTCCTGAAGTAAAAGACCTAAACTTGGCGATTTTTCTTTATGCCCTAGCAATCTAACCTCATTTTTATCACAAGTATGTTTGGTTTAAAAGCTCACTAGATTATTATAATTGAAACTATAATCATTTTGAGGAGATAAGATCATGAATGCTCATGAAATGAAAACTTACAAATAACTTAAAGCTCAAATATAATCTTTTCTCTGGTTTTGCAGTTAAACATAAAAACCTTTTTTCATAGCTTTAAGAAAATATTACCGTTAGGTGTAAACACTTTTCAAAATCATTTCCATCTTTGATTATGATCAGAAATCTGATTTAATTCATTTAGGAAAAGATCTGTAACCATTAGACTAAAAACATATATACTTCCCTTTTTCAAAAATGTTTAGTTTAGGAAAACTCAATTTAGGAAACAAATCAAGTTAAATTGTTTACGTAAAACCTTTTTAATTTTGGAAAATATGTAAAGGCAACATTCAATCATTTGTGTGTTACTCCTCATTATGATTTTACAATAAATATCTAAATGAGTCTTGATCTTTAAATATTAAAAAATCTCCAAATTTGATACGAACAACTAGGGGTGTTCATCGGGCGGTTCGAGTCAACTCGACCTGAACAACCTGAACCCTAAAATTTTCCTTAAATCTCAATCATATCCTACCCTGTAAATAGTTCGGGCCCCTACCCAAATAACCCGTAAAAATTCGAACCCCATCCAAATAATTCAAACTTATTTTTTAAATTAAAAAAATAATTTTTTTCATTCAATTTATATGACAAAAATTAGATTAAAATCTAAATAAATAATTAAATAAAAATATTATTGTTCACAAATATAAAATAAAAATTACAATAAATAAAATATTTAAAAAATTTTCAAACACATATTATATAATAATTAACTACTAACAATTTAAAAATTCTTCAAACACATATTATATAATAATTTAAAAATAATTATCCAAACGCAAATAATAAAATTTATCATAAAGGAATGACACAGTTTTCGATCTTCAATTTTTTCATGTCCACCTAATATATAAATTAAATATAAGAAATAATAAAATATGAAATTAAGATAACGAGACGAGATGATAAAATATTTTTCTAATCAGAAAATTTAAATTTAAATTTTTTAATATTTTTTAAATATTAAATTGAGGGTATTTTATATAGGGTTCTATAGAGTCAAATTGAAATTAAAAAAAAAACGAACAAATTTTAATTTGTTTGATTCGATTATTTTCATTTTCGATTTGTTTGGCTGTAAATCAAAATTAAAATGTAGATAAATCAATTTTTAAAATTTAAAAATCATATAAATTGAAATTACCGAAATATATAAAAATCAGTTTTTAATAATATTTAATATTTTTTATGTCTAAAATTAAATCCTAAAACTAAAACTCCCTTCCCTGTCTGAAATCGAAATCCCTAACAACCACCTCTTCTCTTCCATGCGCTTTTCTATTCTTACACTTCTTCCTTCTTCCATTCGATTCACTTCTTCACTTCTTCTCTCCCATTCCATTCATTCCTTTACAAATCAAAATCGCCAAACAAACTTGCCTTAGTTACTGGAGTTCTTCGTGAAGGAGAAAACGAGGAGACAAGAAGAAATTAACCCCATTGAAATGGTAATTAACAAGAAATGTATATCTTGCTCAATTATTTTTCTTTTTACAATTGCTTGATTTTCTTCCTTTTTAATTTTTATAATTGGTTTTTGTCTGCTTTCGCTCAGTTGTTTAGATTGATTATAATTTGCCCTTTTATATTAGAAATTAGAACTGCCGTTTTTGTGTTTCAAGTGTGTATCAATCCACTCAACCATCATCACTTGCTGGTTTGGCTTTTCTAATCGTCAAGTAATCTTTTTTTGTTTTTGTTCATTTGATGATTATCGTGTAACACTTGAATTTTATGATTAACAAAAAGGAGAAAAAAGCAAAAACCTTGCAGATCAAGAGGGGAGAGATCAGATGCCGGTGATGTCTAATTGAACAGAGGTGGCTAAGATGCCGGCGGCATTTTTCTAGACAGAGGTGACTCAGATGCCGTGACATTTTTCTGGACAGGGGTGGCGACGAGGCGCGGATAATCGAGAGGGTGAGGAGAGGAATAACAAAGTAAAACGTAGCGTTTTGATAGAAGTATGGGTTATTTGGATGATTCGGGTTTACGGGGGTTTTAACCTGATCCGATCCGAACCTGGAAATACCAAATCTCCATCTATATCCTACCCTAATAACCCAATTCGAATGTCTTATTCGGATCGGGTTATTCGGATTTTGCACACCCCTATGAACAACAAGTAAAGCACTCTAACTGTGATGCTCTGTAGAGCACCTTTGTCAGGTATTGATTAAGCCTGTAAAACAAATTTAGTATAGGTCCTCACGTTATTTACTTCGGATTATTTTGTTATCCATCGAAATCAATATTGGGTTGAGTATGTAGCCTTTTAAGCCAACAATATCCTACGTGCATATTCTCATAAAATGGGGAAAAAAAATTAAGTGAATTTCACAAGGTATACGTATGTATACCCTATTCATATAGCCTTAATAAATGAGAGAAAAAAAATTCAAGTGAATTTCACTGGATATATATTTATATATCTAGTGAAATGCACTTGATTTTTTTATTTGATTTATTATGGGTATACTTCTACAACTTAAACTGCAGCAGGAACAATCCAGTTCTTTGCCATGGTGGAAGTAATTGTTTAATTAATTTTAGGATTAATCATTAAAAATACACAAACAAGATAAAATTTGTAATATCTAAAAATTAATTCAACAATACAAACAAAAAGCTTCTTCAGACTAGTTTAACTAACGAATTTAACTACAGATTTGAAGGATGAGAAATAAAAGATTTCATATAATTGCAAAAGGAAGATCAATATTATGAATTTATTTTCCGATAAATTTCGATGACGCAAAGCATTTCATATAATCTAGTGAAAGTCTGTTGCAAAACAACCTGTGGATTGATCAATCACATTCTGCCAAATGGTTCACTTCCAACTTTTGTGCAGAACTTTCATTTATTGTGCATTCCATTTATTTTATACCTCTCCTGTCTTTTCACCTCTTATGGATTCACCGTCTGCACCTTCCTTTTCTTCTTTGTGTCCCAAAAACCCCCATACAAATGCAAACTTAATCCCACCATGGCCAAGAACAAGATATCCAATAAAATACTCAACAATTTGTTTCGATAACTTCAAAAAAAAGTGGGAAAAAAATTCATTAATTGCTTCGATTCTGTGTATTAATGTCAATACTGTTACATCTAATCACGAGTTTCTCTTCTTCCCAGCTGCAGCTACCAATATCATGCCTGTGCCTGCAAATGGCAGCAGCAAGAGGCAAACAAAGGGATTGGTGAAGGACAATTTGTAAGAAAAGAAGAGAAAGGTTCCATAGAGGAGAAGAAGCCTCCTGTTAAGAAAGGAACTGTTGCTGGTGCAGTTGCTCTTATAATTGGTACTAGTATTGGTTCTGGGATACTTGCTCTACCTACCAAAGCTTCTCCTGCTGTAACTCTCTCTCTCTCTCTCTCTCTCCCTCCCTCTCTCTCTCTCTTGCTCTAACCCACACAAAAAGATGCAAACTTTACTAGCAATTCCACAGTCCCCATATATTTATAATTGGGGAAATGGCAAAAATTTAGATATCTTTTTATTCATACGATGACTTTAATTAGGGTTTGGATTTGCAATTCCTAATTTTTTACCCTGATTGTATTTCAAATTGCAGGGAATTATTCCAAGTTCAATAACCATAGTAGTGTGTTGGGGTTTTCTATTAGTTGAAGCATTATTGCTTATAGAAATCAATGTGGGTTTGAGGACAAAGAGGAGAAGAAGAGACCAAGAAGAAGATACATTAGATGTTATATCCTTAAGGACTATGGCTGAGGAGACACTAGGAGATTGGGGTGGAAGTTTAGCCACTGTAACCTATGTTTTCTTAGGTTACACTTCAATGATTGCATATGCTTCCAAATCTGGAGACATCCTTTTCCATTTGATCAATCTTCCTCAATCACTCTCAGGCTGTTTGTTTACTGCCCTTTTCACTTTGCTAATCACAATTGGTGGCACCACAACCACTGATCAAGTCAACCAATGGCTCACTGCTTTCATGATAGGTACACTAAAGTTATATGTTGTTTTGTCATGTAGAAGTTTGTGAATGGTGATAGATGAATGCAAATGTTGAACAGGTTTGCTGCTAGCTATTGAAGTTATAGCAGTTATGTGTGGAGAGTGGTCAGGAATTGAAGGAAGAGGTGACTGGGGAAGAGTTCCTGCTATGGTTCCTGTAATATTATTTTCATTGGTGTACCATGATCTGGCACCTGGTAAATCTATCAATTGTTTCAATCTCCTGTCTATTAAGCTGTAAAACAGTCTTATTGATGTTTCTTTCTACAGTTCTTTGTGCATATTTAGGTAACGATTTGGGGCGACTCAGGGTTTCAGTTTTTGTTGGAAGCCTTGTTCCATTGCTTGCATTACTTGTTTGGAATGCAATTGCTCTTGGTCTCTCAGCTCAGACTGATTCAATTGTTGATCCTGTAGAATTGCTCTTGAGGTCTGCTTCAGGGCTGAATTGCTTGGCCGTATTTCAATTCGAGTTAAGTTTGACATTGAATATCATTAAAAATGTCATGTTGTTGGTATAGTGTGAGATGGAGTGGAGTTTCATACATGGTACACGCCTTCTCTCTTCTAGCAGTAGGAACATCAGTAATTGGCACTCTCTTAGGCTTCTCTGAGTTCTTCAAGGAGCAACTAAAGAATCTTTCATGGCAACCATCCGCTATTAAAACATCGCTGGTATTACAATTTATACAGCAATGCAAAGTTCTGTTCTGCATAATTCTGATACTAATGGGAACACAAAAAAAATTATTTCAGGAACCAAGTAAGCGATCTTCGCTGAGCATTTGGTGGGGAAGAAATAAGATAAGCTTCATAGCAATGGGGATAGTTATTGGTCCGACACTACTAGTGTCAACCACAGTTCCAGATGCTTTCTTTGCTGCTACAGATATCGCGGTAAGTTAAGATGATTAGGCATGCAGGCACGAGCTGTGACTCTGATTATTGACAATTTGATTGACAGGGAGGCTATGGTATGACAATGCTGTATGGAATTCTTCCACCAGCAATGGCATGGGCAATGTATCACAGAGATGGTGAAAATATGGTATGGAAAGCAAGGCTTGCAATTGTTGGAGTAGGCATACTTGCTTGTGTGATATTGGTGGAGCAATTATTGCAGAATTTTTCAGAATTGCAACTCTAGCAAACAGAATTTACCAAAAATCTCATTTTTCTGTGTCTATAACATAAGCTACAGGTCATGTTCTTCCATTGAATCAAAATTGCATTCAGAAAGTGTCTTGAAAGCAATGATGATAGCAAAGAAAGTCTAGCAGTTAAAACTCATAGTGGATTTACACTTATAATGAAACTTCAGAACAAAATATCACAGAAACTTCAGTTCAGTTAATGCTTGTTTTTCTTCAAAATTGTCATTTACAAAGAGACGAACTTAGTTGATTTGTCATGACTCATGAATTAAGTTAAATAATAAATTGATTATAAAGTCAAAGTATTTGAATAATTATAATTTCTCAGTAAGTTCAAGACCAAATTGAAGTTTACTCCAAAAAAAAAAAATGATATTGCCATCTTTTTCTGTACACCACTAGAAATGCCACAAGCCTTCAAAGATATCTCCGTCGACTGCTCTAGGCCTCGGCTTCAACTTGGCTATATAAAATGGATAAACTACAAATTTGCATTTGTCTTTAAAGGTAAATGGCTATATTTTGGTGGCGAACGTGGACATACTTATAAAATGTTCATATTATTTTTTAGCTTCAAACGTGCAAAATATGAACAAATAAGGGTATTTTGTGATATTTTAAGTATAATATGACCATTATGGCCATGATTTGCATGGCCATTGAGCCCTCTCCTAAACTTCAAATAGCTCTTTTATGAGGATATTTCGCGAAATATCCTTTTTTTGGTTTTTTTTCAAAAATGCCATAGGATTTTTTTACGCATTTTATATTTGCATTTTCAGTTTCAAATATACCCATTTTTATTTTAAAAATTTTATTTATATGAAAAATACCCACTTACTTCAATATTATGTTCCCTCTAAACGTTTCAAGGCGATTTTTTATTCTAATATTTTACGGTTTTTCCTCTATATCTGGGGGTTTTCTTCTTCTATTCAGAAAATCTTGTGTTTAACTTTATTAATAATCTTTAAGTTGTTTGGTTGATATCGGCATCATATTGGAGAGTTATCGTGATTCATTGAGTATTTGTTTCTAGAAGTTCATTAATCTTTGATTCATCGCTAGTAAGTAAATTGTTTTATATTTTCACCTAATTATTTTTTATTTATTTTTTGATTAATATTTACATTCTTTTTTATTTTTTTTTTATGATTGTACTGATTTTTTGTTGGTGATTATTTATGTTCTATCACTCATTGTTGCATTGATTTTTGTTTATGTTGATTTTTGTAGTTGTTTATGACAACTTGTGATTAATCGATACATTTTTTAGATTATCGAAAGTGAGATGAATGGAATTTTTCATATATGTTTTGATTATTTGTAAGTTGTCCACACTGTTGATTGTTAGGTCGTTTTTTGTTCATATACCAATATTGGAAAATGCAATTTATTAGATTTTCAATAGATTGTATTAACTTTTGTCAAAACACTAAATATTATAGTGTATTTTATTTCGGAAAAATGAGGACAAAATATTAAGTTTATCATAAAGTCAATACAATGTATTAGATTTGAAAAAATTTCATTACACTATATTAGATCTTAGTAAAACTGAGTATATTGTTTTACATTTTAGTAAAACTTATTACATTTTTGTTTTTGGTATATTTGAGAATTACATACTAAAAATATTGTACTAGGTTTTAGTAAGTTTAATACTATGTATTAAATTTTATTAAAATTGAATACAATGTAATATGTTTTAGTAAATTTAATATCCTGTATTACATTTTGTTTTTAAACTTAATAAATTAGGTTTGGAAAAAAATTAATACAATGTACTTTAGTTTGAAAAAAAATGAATATAGTATATTAGATTTATCAAAAATGAATATAATGTAATTAAATTGATTAGATAACCATATATTTAAGCTTTAGACCAAAATTGAGTATGTGTATTAGGTTTTATTAAACTAATTATAGTATACTAGGTTTTATCAAAACCAAATACACTGTGTTTATTTTGAGTAAAAATGTATATAGTGTATTGTATTCAATTTAAGTGAAGTATAATACATTGTATTTATTTTTGGTGAAACTTAATACATTGTATCACATTATGGACAAAAGTGAATATAAATTTTTAAGTTTGTGATTTATTTGTTTACTGTTATATATGTGTGTTTTATTTTTCTATTTATTCAATTTTTATAGAATGTAATACATTGTATTGACTTTTGAGAAAATCTAATATAGTGTATTAGGTTTGGTAAAAATAAATACAATGTACTAGATTGTGGATAAAAGTGAATACAATTTTTTAAGTTTGTGATTTATTTATTTACTGTTATATATATTATGTATTGCATTTATGTGTTTTATATTTCCTGTTATATATATTTGATTATTTTTTGTTTTATGTTTGTTGATGAAATTTTTGGAATGAAATCATAAATGGAATATATGTTATTTTTGTAGTTTACTATGTCATCTTCTTCTTATTCTCCTTCTCGATCTTGCAAGACAAGAGGTGGTTCTGAAATATTAAGAAAAATGGAGAAGCCATTAGCACAGAAAAAGGCAACGATGCATACGTTGATCCTAAAGACTACTATATAGCGAGGATTTCTTTTTCCTTGGAGAATGATGTACTTGGAATAATTTCCACAACGTTAAATGAGGATCAGAAGAAGATTTTTAGAGAATCATGTTTTGACTATTTTTTGGACATGCAAAAAGTTATGGTTTAAAGGCAAGTTGTTCACTCTATTGATGAGGGAGATTTGTGCCATTAATGATGAATAATTATGTGTAAAGGTAAATGGTGTTGTTTTGAGATTTGGGATAAATGAATTTGCTATTATTATTGGTTTAAAGTGCATTGGAGAGTTTAAGTGGTCAAACTTATCAAGCGATAGTAGTGGTCTAATTGATAAATATTTTTTAGGAAATATGCAAATTTCAAAGGCTTTGATAGGTAGATTTTTTTTTAAGAAAAGAGTTTAATTCAGACGAGGATAATGTGAAAATTGCTATACTATTCTTGGTTCACTTCTGTTGTCTAGTATAAGGTCTAAGATGATGAGTAAAGAGAAAATTGCTATTATTGATAGTGGAGCGTTCAACGATTATCCATGGGGAAAGGATATTTTTGGAATGACATTAAAAAGTTTAAAGGGAGTTTTTTGAAATGGTTCATGCTCAAAGATGTATAAGATAAAAAGATTCCCATTAGTCTTTTTAGTATGGTTTTGTAAGTGTTGTGATCAAATTGATGAATGATTTTCCATATCAAATGGAAGAAGACTTTCTAGGATATTAAGATAGACTATTTCTCATTTTTATTAGTGGAAATATGTTGAGACTGACCTTTTCATAGAAGAGGTAATTATTTTATCAATTATTATTTATACTTTTTAATACTTTACAAAATGTTTACTCATTAGATTAAGAAAAGGTTAATAAATTATTTTTTAGGTTTCTAAAAATGTATTATAAATATTTATCAATATAGTGTATTAGATTTTTTAAAACTCAATACAATATATTAAGTTTTGGCAAAACTCAATGCACTATATTTAGTTTGATTAAAAAGTGAATATAGTATTTTAGGTTTATCAAAATGAATACAATGTTATTAAATTGGTTAGATATTCATATTTTTAAGCTTTAAGCAAAAATTGGGTGGTGTGTTAGAGTTTATTAAACTCAATACAATGTATTCAATTTTATCAAAACTCAATACACTATATTTATTTTAAGCGAAAAGTTCATATAGTGTGTTAGGTTTTATTAAAGAGAATAAAAAATAATTAAATTGCTTAGATATTTATAATTTTAAGCTTTATGAAAAAATTGAATATGGTGTATTAGATTTTATTAAACTCAATATATTGTATTTCAGTTTTGATGAAAACTTTAATATAATATAGTGCATTCAGTAAAAATTAAATATAATAGATTCTATTATATATATATATATATATATATATATATATATATATATATATATATATATATATATATATAAAATTTTTATTCTAACTATTATTTTTTTATTTATTTTAGTTTAAGGTAGAAAATATTCGACCAATAGATAATGGGATTGAACATTATGATTTAAAAGGCTTGGTCGGATATAACAATGAATTATTTGGTATCAATATTATCAAAAAGGAAGAACATATCGATTCAAAGAGTGAAAAAGGTTTAAGTAATCTCCTAACTCTTACACCAGGTGATATGCCAAACTGTACCGCTGATATTCCAAACCTTATCGATGATCATCCATCAAGTTTTATCCCTCGATCTTAATAGGAAAGTTGTGATTTCGAAAAGGATGTACCTTTATATGATATGAAGAAAGAGATGGAATTAATTTCATTCAGGCAGTTAGAAATTATGAAAGAGATTAAAATCATAAAAAGATATATATATATATATATATATATATATATATATATATATATATATATATATATATATATATATATATATATATATATATATATATAAATGAATTGAAGGTACAAATGGCAAAGATTTATGAAGCACTTTCTGCAATTTCTCAAAAACTAGATTGTGGTCTTAGTACTTAAGTAATATTTTGGTATTTGATACATATTATATGAATTTTAAAGTAATAATTATTAAATTATGTTAAATTATAAATTTTCAATGTCATTAGGGTTTTGCTAGTTCTTTATTTGAAGAAGGACAAAAAAAAAGAACAAAATGAAAAATATGTACATCCTATTTCTGTTGCAAAGAAAGACATTAATGATAATGAAGCAACAAAAACATATTAAGGTGCTGTAAAAAAAGTAAGTTTTATTTTTTTTTCTGTTTAAAGTTTTATTTTTTTGCTGTTTTAATTATATTTGCATAAAATTGAATATTTTTTTCAATAGTCATGTCATGCTCAATAGTTAAAAATTGGATACTATATTAAGTTATGACAAAAAAACATAGTATTATGTATTTAGGCTATACACTGAAGTTAATACATTGTATTTTGGAAGTTAATAATGTATGTTGGCTAAAACATAATAGAGTATATTGAGTTTTGGTCAAACATAATACACTGTATTAAGTTATGATAAAAATATAATAATATGTGTTTAGATTATGCAGAAAAGTTAATACATTCTATTTTCAAAGTTAATAGATTGTATCTGACTGAAATTAATACGTTGTATTTATTTCATATACAAAAGTCAATACAGTTTATTTATTTTTTATAAAGTTTATTACACTGTATTTAGTTGTGTAAAAAGAAAATACAGTATATTGCATTTTATAAAAAGAAAATACAATGTATTTATTTTTATTAAATACACTGTAATTATTTCATGTAAAAAAATTAATACGCTGTATTTAATTTTTATAAAGTTTAATAAAGTGTATTTAGTTTGTACCAAAAGCTAATACATTATATTTAGTTCGAGTACAAAAGTTAATACACTATATTTAGTTTTCATAAAGTATAATATAGAGTATTAAGTTTTATCAAAAATTAAAACAGTGTAATACACACTAATGCATTGTAATAAACTGTATTTAGTTCATATAAAAAAGTAAATAAATTGTATTAAGTTTTTATAAAGTGTAATACAATTTATTGAGTTTTATGAGAAGAAAATATAGTGTATTGAGTTTTATGAAAAGCAAATACAGTGTATTGAGTTTTTTTGTAAAAATAATAAACTTTATTTACTTCATATGCAAAAGTTAATATGTTTTTTTTCAAAGATAAGAGAAGGTATTTGACTGAAATTAATACACTGTATTCAGTTTACTAAAGTTTACTGAAGTACATTACAGTACATTGAGTTTTTGGTCAAACTGAATATTATAATGAGTTTTTTAATTTTTTACAGGCTATCGTGGAAAAGAGGCAATGTCTAGTTCATTCATGAGAAATAAGGGTGATGAGATATTTGATTGTATTGTTGAAGTTGCAATGATTCAACTTAGTGAGGAACAAGAAATAAAAGTAGTAAACTTAATTAAATGTATATTTTTATATACTTTAGTTTTTTATTGTAGTTGTATATTAATTGAGATACAATATTTTTTTTATGTTGTTACAGGATTTAGATTACAAAAATTAATAGATTATCATAGTATCAGAGCCTATTGATTATTCATTTGAAAGTGTGAAAAAACAAGAAAAAGATGACAAACATGTAGATCATATTTTTGAGATATAGAAGGATATGCATGTTAAGAAAGAGAGTGATGATAATGAAGGAAAAAATAGATCAAGATGTTGAAAAAGAATTAAGTTTTTTTATTTACTATTTTAATTATATTTGTATAAATATGAATAAACATTTTCAGTTGTCATGGCATGCTTAATAGCTAATATATTTTTTTCAAGTATAATGTATTTAGCTTTGCCAAAACTTAATATACTATATTGTGTTTAATAAAACATAATATACTTTATTCAATTTTTGCGTAAAGCTTAAAAATTTGAATATCTAACTTAAATAATTACATTGTATTCAATTTTTACAAACATAATACAATATATTAACTTTTTTATCAAACTAAATATAGTGTATTGAATTTCGCCAAAACTTAATACACTGTATTTAGTTTAATAAAATCTAATACACTATATTTAATGTTTGCTTAAGTTTTTATAAAATTGAATACAATGTATTACATTATTGAAAAAAAATGTAATACTATAATGAGTTTTTAATTATTTTTTGTTTTTTTACAGACTGAATTAAAAGAGAGACAAAAATCTAGTTCATTCATAAGAAATATAGGTTATGAGATTGTAACACTTTTATACCACTCTACCAAATGTACAGTGATCGAATATCATAACAAAATGGTAATAACAAAAATGTCTACATTAAATAGTCTGCTAAATTTTTTTATCACTAATACATTCGTTCCATATAACATATCCATCTGGTAAAAATACTAATAATAAAATATTACTTAAGTATAATTCACATTCTATACCTTTCATATACACATATAAACATGCCATGCCAACAATCATCCTTGAACTTCGTTTTGAAATTTGATCAACATTGTAGCATCAGCTACCAACTTCCTATCTTTCTAACCCACACGTAATCAAAAAATTATGCGCTGAGCATCGAAATGCCTAGTGGTAGATACATATCCCAAATTTTTCACAAAACTATCATTCATACATACACATATATGCATGCATATGCACATTCATACATACATGCATGCTTCCATGAGTATTTTTTTAACATTAACTATTCATTTTATTATTTTGATGTGTATCATACAATCATGCACACATGCATTCAAATATGTAAAACTCTTTCGATCATTCAGTAATATATGATTGTCATTTTCATCTTTATGCTTATCTTTCAGCCATTTACCATATTAACTTTCAATTATAATTACTTACTTTAATATTAATAACTGATATTATTTATACATTTTATTTACTGCTTATTATGCAGTTTATAAATTTTGATCCCTAATATACTATTTTCTTATCATTTTACATTTTAATATCATTGCTTTCCATGTTTTACAAATACATTTACTCATCACATTTCATTTTCACTTGGGAAATTATTTTCATTCTTTTATTCCTTACATAATTATTTGATCACTCAGATATGCATTCATTTACCCAGATATTTAGACATTTATCTAATCGCTTACATTAAACATAATCTTCATATTTTGACCACATATGCTTTTAAGGTTTAATTTTCTTGTTCTTTCATTTTTAATACATGTTATGGTATGAACAATTTCAATTTAGTCCTATTTTAACTTAAGTGTAAAAATTTTACTTTTGATCCCTATTTTACCATATAATAGGGTTTATTCACAGTTTCATTTTTCAATTACCATTCTACTTGCTATATTATAATTTAGTCTTTGTACTTTCGTTAAATTATAGTGGTGCTTTCTTTTGTCATTTATTTACACTAATACCATTGCTTATCTTTACTTCACACTAATTTGTTTATTTGATATGTAACTTATCATTTAATTTCAAATACACAATTTTATGGTAATTTGTATGTAGATTTCTTAATTCTTCAATTGTTTCCAAAACTGTCATTTTACATTCTATTTACAATTTTGCTATCAGTTCATTTATTTTCACTTTAATTTTTTTATTTTGCATACAAATTATCAATCAGTCATTGTTTTAACGTTTTCATGGCAAATTGTATTATAGACCTCCAAGGCTATAAGGGATTACTTTTAAGCTTTTCATTCATTATTTTATCATTTTGATACATACTTGCATTATTTTATCACCCATTAAATTCATTATTTGGGTAACTTATCATTTTGATCTTAACTTTTCATTTCCTTTTATATAAGTCCTTTTTCACTTTCATTTCCATTCATATTTCACATTTTGTACTTTTATGTCATTATTAACATTATGCCCCTAGTACACTCCCGACAGAAATCTTCAGATCAAATATACAGGACGTAGATCTCATGAGCCCACAACAGTATAGTATAGTAGGGGATGATCCCAAAGGACCAATCCATAGATCATAATAGAGCAGATAATTAGACAGAAATTATGAAAGGTCATTACAATCCTACCATAGTAAAGCAAGTCGCCATGACTTACACTGCTGTATAGGTGTTCCTATGGCTAGCCAATTATATCCTGAACTAGATTTGAACTGCCAGACCACTACTAAGGGTAATATTCTTTGCTCATTTCAAAATCACTTTTCACATTTCTGACATTTTCATTTGCTTTTGTATTGCAGTACACTATTCATTCAGTTTTTTCTTTTCATTTAAGTACATCTGACATTTTCACTTGCTTTTACATTTTCAATACATTAGCCATTCCACTTTTGTGCAGTTTATGAATTATCTCACAATAATTCATCATTTTCATTTCACATTTTGACTTTTTCATTGGCTTTTCATTTCAATATGTTAGTTAGTCAATTTTTTTTTCCATTTCTTTTACATATTTTGGAATTATCTTATTATATTCCACTATTTTCTCTCATTTTATGAGTTATTTCACCATAATTAAAAAAATTCATTTTAATATAATACAATTTCATGCTCAAAACTATTTATATAAATTCTATACCAATTAATACTATTATGTTGGTATACTTTTCAATTTAGTCCTTAATTTTTTCATTTAATTACAAAGTTGCCCTTTTTACACTTTAATTATAAAATGGCCACTAATTTACTTATTTTTACTTCACATTCAATTTTTTGACATGCAAAATTATCAATTGGTCCTTATTTTGATTTTTTCAATAAAATTACATTTTAGTCCTTTCACTCACATAAGTTCATTTTTACGCTGTTGGTTCACCAAATTTTCATTTTACCCTTTTTAGTCATTACTTTATCATTTTTACTCATTAATCTCACTATTTTATGAAATTACCATTTTGCCCCTAAAATTTTCATTTCTTTTCAATTTAGTCCTTTTTCATTCTAAACTTTATTTTTACTTTTCTTTTTATGCATTTTTAGCTCATTTTTACATTTACCATTATTTCTTTCTTTTTCACACTTAAACTTTTATATAAGGGAAAATTTCTGTTTAGTCCCTGAACTTCATTGCTTTACAATTTTATTTTTCTATTTCATGTTTATTTATAAAATTGCCATTGATTTTATATCTTATATTTTTAATTCAGTATACTTTTATGGAATTACATTTTAGTTCCTAAAATAGTTAAAGTATCACTTTATCCTTTTTCCTAAATGCTTAGCAAAATTTCAATTTATCTTTAAACTTTCAATTTCTTTCATTTAAGTCCTCTATCATTTTAATTATATCATTTTCATACTTTTCATTGCTTTTATTTCTTCTTATGTAAAACACTATTAATATGCATTTGTCATTCATCAATATTTGGCATATTTCCTAGTTTATTCTTAATATTCATTCGATCCATTACAATATAATCCATTTTAATCATTTTTATGATAATTTAAGTATTTAAATCACTCGCTCTCATGCTCAATATCATAATTCCATATTTAGTTAACATAAATATCACAAGATCATTGAAATTTTTCTAGCATACCATTCAGCCATAGTGAGATTTCCACTTAATTTTTATTTTCTTTTTACTTAAATAATTCAAAACATCATTTTTCATCCTTTTAACCATTTTTATAATAATTAATTCAATTATTCATGCATTAATCATATACATGCATATAAATATAATCACAAATATCATCCAAATCAATGGAAATTAGGGGATATTATATCCACTTACCTTATATTTATTTCCTCCACACTTTAATCTTCCTTTTCTTAACTCGACTCCATCAATTATCATCATTTTCTTTAAAAATTCTAAATGGCCAATTATGTAAAGGTATAAAATAATCATTTTCTTTGCTCCAAATTAAATCTAACATCATAAATGAGCTCTACATGCCTTAATTTATCTATATAAACCTTTAAATAAAATTATAGAGCTTGATTTCTCATACCTTTAATTTTTGATATAAAAATTTCAATCTTTGATTTTTCTCACTTTTACTCCTAAAATTAAAGATTAGAGGCCGCTATAATATGATAGAGAGGCTGAAATTAATTTAAAAGGATTGATTTTAGAGAGAGATTAGAAGAGAGATGAAAAAAATGGTTGTTATGGAGGAATAAAGAGAATTTGGCTTCAAGAAGAAGAAAAAGAAAGAAGAAACCTCATGATTTTTTCTGGTGATCTATAATATTTTGGCTTTTAAATATTTTGAATTTCAGGCTGGGTTGGTCCAACCAAGGTGGTTGGGTTTAATTCAAGCCTAAAATGGATTTTAAGCCCATTTGTGTACTCTAAATTATTTCTCTATTTTTAAGCATAAATTCACTCAAAATCAATTCCATAATTCTTAAAATATATAAAGCAAAGTCCATTTCTAGTTTGGTTTATTAAAATTGGTTCGATTAGGCAATTTTCAGTGTTACCGTAAAATTAATTTTTTCACCATCAAATAATTTTAAATATTATCTAGGGTTTAACTAAAAGTTCCTATAATTTTTAAAGATTATTTAATATTTTTAAAGCCACTATCAAACCCACAATTAATCAGTTACTATTTAAATCGAAATCATCATTTTTCTCATACTTCTTATTTTCAAAGCTTCCTAAAAATACTTCCAAAATTTTCAAAATATATTCATTAGGCTTTATGAATATTTTCAAATTAATTAGAGACTATTTTTTGATCTGGTCCACTTTTACTAATTCGATAGGTAGATTTTTCGTGTCGCGAAAAAATTTTTGCTTACCATATGATTCTACATCTCATCTAATGTAGATCAAATTTTTTTTTGTATTTTTAGAGATCATTTGCTATTTTTAAAGTTCTGATCAAATCTTAGTTAATTCAAGCATTATTTGAACTGAAAGTGTGATGTTTTTCTTATTTTTAACTTTTGAAGACTCATTTGACCTCATTTCAATTCCAAATTTGAACCCTAGGCTCTTGTTGACATATTCTTTCTAATGATCAATTAAAATATTTATCGACTTCGGGAGGTACTATTCACCCGATGTTATTATTTACCATCAAAAAATACTATTTTTGACTAACCCGATATTTAGACCATTACAGAGATAGTTGATTGAGCAGTGATGCAAACTAATAAGGTAGAAGAACTCAAAGTTAGTAAAATTAATTAAACATATATATATATATATTGTAACTATATATTGTAACTATATATTAAATGAAGCAAAATCTTTTTTATATTGTTATAGGATTTAGCTGCCCAATGTGGAAAAGTTATCTTTACACCAGAGCCTCTTGATTATTTTAGTCTGAATGATCATAAAAAGAGTATCAAACCATCAATGGTTATGCAATCTCCTTTTGTAAACAAGTTTGGGTCAGATAATGCTACAAAGAATAAAGATTTTAATCATCAATTTATCATTGATGTTGAAGAAACACTACAAAAAAATGATTTTTGCAACTAAATTTTGCAAAGGATAAAAAATCGTCGCTATTTTATGCCGAAATAGCGACCAAATTAAAGATTAGTCATCAAAATAAGTTTTTCACCAAATTAATGTGTTTTTCGATGAAATAGAGATGCAAAGTAGGAAACACATGCTAAATTATTGAGATAAAAATTAGCATTTTTTTGCGACTAAATTTGCGACGAAAATTTCATTGCTAAATTTTTTTCACTTCAATATATTTTGGAAATTGATATTTTTTAATTTAGTGATAGAATTGTAGTTGCTAATTGCTTGGTTATGCTTGCAATAGATTAGAGATAAAATAATTAGTAGCAATTTTTTGGTGGGATTATTCGGCAATTTTTTTAGCTAAAATTTTAGTGACTATTTATTCCATCGCTATTTAAAAAAATTGTAATTTTAACCTTTATTTTGTGAAAATCATTTTATGACTTACTTTTGTTTTCTCTGACCAAATTGAAAACCTAAACCTAAAAGCCATAATTTCTCAAGTCCCTCTCATTTCGGATCGCCGCCGACAACAATGGCGGAGATAGGAAGCAAATTTTAAATGCCAGATACAAGAGGTGAGCTCCTTGATTTCATTCATTAACTTTCTTCGCATGTGTAATGGTTTATATGTTGCATGGGTTAGATGTTATTTAGTAGATCTGTTTAGATGAGACTTCATTCATGGAAAATTTTATCTTTGTGAGGTTTTTGGCAACATTTAAGAGGTGAAAAGAGGAAGACTTTCATTCTATTCTGCTGCTATTTTCTTCTACCGTTTTTAAGTTCTTTCACCTGGCATGTTTCTTTTCCTCTATGTTAATTTTCATGTTATTCAGTAAAATTTGATGATGCTTGCCACATGTTTGTATAATTATGTCAAGTGTTTGTATAATTGTGTCTTAGTATAATTTCAAATGAGTAAAAAGAAGTTGAGCTAGTTGGAAAGGAAGTTAAGTGGGTAGCCACATTGAGTCTCTACCCCTATAGCATTGTATCGGTTGGGAAGTTAAAACTCTGCTATTTTATACCATTCAAGGCATTGAGTAGCACTAAATTACCATTACCCAGTATTTGTAATCTCTGCATCATCTAAGGGGAAATAGATTGAGTGAATGATTAGTTCTTTTAGGACTTATTTCAAAAATTTGAATAGCTTATTTACTTATGGTTAGTGTTACCTCCGCACCTTGTCTAGAAGTACCAGTTCACCAACCAATTTGATCCTTTATTCCCTTTGATTGCAAATCTCCTTGCATTGTTAGCTTAAGCATGCACTTATTGATACCCAAAATGTGAATTGAATGCCTCCAAGCATTGCAGTTAAATCCCTAATAAACCACTGTGACATCCTCTTTCAAGTTTTAACTAACCAAGGACAGTAGCTGCAATGAAACCATTCTTGAAATGAAACATAATTTGAAGTTACACTGGTTGGAAACCTAGCAATTCCATAAATATAAGAAAAATAAATAACTAATATTTGAAATTGAAATTTCAAACCCAAAATGACAATAAAATATACATTTCATTCATTCAAAACATATTTTTTTCCACAGACCATTCAATTATATCCATTATAAATTGGTGCTTACTAAGATTTGATTATATGTAGTTTACCTTTTGAAATTTATATTTTCTTGACTTGCTATATATTAAGGTTAGTGATCGGATCATCATCAAATTTTATTGGCAAACCATTCTTCAAAAACTAATGGATCGATGAAAATGGAATAGTAGGGGTAAAGGCATCACTGGCTGACTAGCATGATCATGCAAGATGACTACAGCATTTCTTCTGGAAGTATGAAAGCTTAAGCCTCAACTCTAAAGACAAATTTAAATTTTTTTATATGTATAATTCCATCCTTTCTTTTGCCTATTTTGTTGTGTATAATTAATGGACATGATGCTAACAAATTTTAAGGAGCAGCTCTCCCTCTCTTCATTTTCACCAGTAGAGGAGCAATGCTATTGTTAAGGTCTCTGCTAGTCTTAGCAAAGACAATGCAAATGCAGGGGTTGTTTTTTTATTTTATCCATCCTTTTACTCGCTCCAAGTTAGTCTGCAAGCTCTTTTTCAGCTTTACTTTTTTATTATTTTTTATATTATGATATGACTATTATTAGTTACTGTCTTTGCTGACCCTATTTGTATAGAGTCCAAGTGTTTTAATTTTGCATAGAGGTGTGAATATATTTTCATATGCTTTTAGTGGAATCTAATCTATATCAATTGTATTTCACGTTATGATTTATGGAATAGTATACCATTGAGGAAAAAGTGATTGATAGGGCTTATCAAAAGCTTACACTTGATTCTTTAGTGATTCAACAAGGATGGTTAGCAGAGTAGAAAAGTAAACAAATATGCACATTTAGCTTTGCTGATATTGGTGGTTTGGATTGTTACTTATTTTTTTCGAGTGGTTTGAATTATTTCTTGTCATATGATGCATTTTCTTCCACTTTTAGGCATGATTTCCAATTTTTCAACACCCAAAGATTGAGTAAGTTGTATGAAAAAGAAGTACACTACCTTATGGTGGGTAACATTTAGCTAGAATATCAGTTTCTCAGTCCTTTGATATATTCTAGTTAAACTTCTTTATGTTGATTTCTATTCCTCATATCAATTCAGCAAACACATCAAAAGAATCAGTTGAAAGACACAATTGATGTGGATGAGCCTGAAGGTAGGTTTTACGAGGTGCTTCTTTAGATTGTTCCTTGCATAGTTTGTTAACTGTTGACTTTTTCTTCCAGCTTTCAATTTATTAATTAGGTTTAACTCCACTCACTGGCGAAGATATGTTGATTTCAATGGTTCATATTTTAATTTTCATAAGATATTATTTTTAAAACTTTTAACACACTAATATAAAATTTTTATATCAATTAATTCATTCGACTGTTAGTACTAAATATGTATTTGTTATGACATTCAATTAATTTTCATAAGATATTATTTTTAAAACTTTTTCTACTTATATATATATATATATATATATATATATATATATATATATATATATATATGATAATTGTGAATTATATAATATTTTTAGTATGATTTTAGGTGTTTTATTAAGTTTAGTTAGCTTTAATTTGGTTGAATTTTAGTTTAAATGTTTAATTTTGTATTTTAAGAGCTAATTGTAAGTTTTGGTATTTTCAGGGTTAAATTGAAGGAAAAAGGACTTAATTTCAAAATATGAGATGTCATGTGTCAAATATGTAAATTTGGGAAATTAAAGATAGAAAATCTTATGTGAAGTCCATAGAAGTTTTACATTACCACACGTAAAATTGTCTGAAGTCTTAAATGGCCATGTAAGAAGATGAGTCAAACATGTTGAGTATAGTAAGCATATGCGTGGCCGTGTATCTGAAGAAGAATTTTGTTGTGTGGCCGTGCACTTTATTCATTGCCCATACACAAGGCCAAATCTTATTCGTGGCTTAATTTAGCAAGTTTATAAGGTCACTATGTCTTGTTTTGGCCATAAATAATCGACAAAATACCAGAACAACATCATCAACTAGGAGAATCATTAGCAATAATTTATTTATTTAGTTTTACATTTTTTTGTTGTGAAAAAACAAAACTCTGGAGCTGGAGAGTTTCCTTGGTTTTTCTGTACAAGTTAATTAAGGTAGCTTCTGTAACTCTTTATTTTTTATTCTTCTCATTAGTTTAGCATTAATTTTTAGTATGAATAGTGAGTAGTTTCTTTAATTTTGATAAAGGTTCCTTAAAGCCTTAATTTATATTGTGATGACTTGATTAAGCTTTAATTCAATATTAGTTAGTTATTTCTTGGTTTTAAGTATATTCTTATCTTTGATTGGGTTAAGACTAATTGCTAGTTTATTGGCTTAATGTTTGAATATTGGTTTAAGCACTATTTTTGATTTTCATGTTTTTAGGTTAATTTTTATTGTCTATGCATGATTATTTTTTGATTTCGAGATGATTATATATTGATAATATTGGTTAGGACTAAGAGAGGACGAACTAAAAATAAATTAGAGTTGAAGTTTCTATAAAAGCATTCAATGAATGTTTAGGAATATAAACTGGATTTTTATGCTAAGTGTTAAATTATTCTCAACTGAGAATTTAGTGCTTAAGAAAGGTATTCTTGATTCAAGATATCAGGCTTTATTTTATCTGGTTTTCCATAGTCACTAATATTTCTATTGAATTTAAGTCATTACAATATGAATTAAGGTGGATAGTTCTTTAGAGAAAGTTGTTTTAATCTTTATATTTTCTCTATCTATTTATTTGGTTTCATTTAAAAGCTAGTTTAAATTATATGAGTTGTTTTAATTAATTAATTATTTTTCTGTTTTTAGTTTTCATTAAGCTTTCAAAAATCATAACCTCTAGGATTTTTCTTCTTTCTTTTACACATGAACTTTCATTTAAAAAAAATTCAACATTCTTTTATACAAACACAAATTTCCCTTGGGTTTGATATTTCAGGATCATAATTATATTTTTCTATATTACTAGATGATTTAGTATACTTGCTAAACACCTGTCGAGTTTTTGGCACTTTTGCTGGGGAAACATTGGCATTTGTTTATTTATCTTGATTTTTAAAGTGGAATTTTATGTGTTCTTCTTTCTCTTCTTTATCTATTTTCTGATTTTATTGTTTTAATTTTTCAGGTGTGATTGGTTTATGGTGAGAAATAATCCAATTCTACCCAGAGATCCTGAAATTGAATGGATAATCCACCACCTATGAATAATCTACCACCTCCTAGGATGGAAGAGCAAAACATACCTCATCAAGCCCCAGGGAATAGGTTTAGATCCAGGATCATTAGGGACTATGCTATTCCTAGGATGGAATGAAAAACATAGAACTATTAGGATTCCTCATCACCAGCCATTTGAAATAAAACTTGCTACCATTACGATGGTATAAAGAAACCAATTTCAGGGTTAGATATAGAGGATCCCACACAACACCTAAATATGTTCTTAGAAGTTAGCGATACTGTGCAAAATCTGAATGTATCAACTAATGCTATTAGGCTTAAAATTTTTCCTTTTACATTCATAGGAAAGGATAGAGATTGGTTACAAATGCTACCTAATCAGTCCATTCATTCTTGGCAACAAGTGCAAGAAAAATTCATGTGCAAAATTTTCTCACCTACTAAAATAGCCTCATTAGGAAATGAATCAATGACTTATAGTAATTTTATGAGGAGCCATTCCATAAAGCTTGGGAAAGATTTAAAAGACTTTTAAAAAGCTATCCACAACATGAATTTCTTGTTTATAAATTAATGCATATTTTATATGTAGGAGCTAATCAAGCAACGAGGTCATTATTGGATGCACCATCAAATGGTAGTTTCATGAACCAAGTTCCTAAAAAAGCATTCCTGCTTTTTGATGAGATGGCTACCAATAACACAAAATAGGGAGTACATAATATAGATGAAATAGCGATGGTAAAAGCTCAAATGGAATTAATAAGAAAATAACATTTAAGAGAAATAAATGAGCTTAAAATAAAAAAATGTATCTATATTGTCTAATGAATGTGATGTTTATGCAGGAACTCAAGGAGCATCTAGAATGAAGAATGGTGAAGGATTGGTAGAGGAAGTAAATGCCTTGAACTCTTATAGTAATACCTATAACTTGGGATGGAAAAACCATCCAAATTTTTCATGGAGAGAAGAAAATCAAACATTCACCTTTAACCCTCAACCTAAGGCACCATTTAATTAGAACCAAGCCTCCCAAAACTAAAACCATCCTCATTACCAAAATCAATTCCAACTACATTATCCATCTACATATCATCATCCACCTGGATTTCAAAAACCTCAACCCCTACCCCAACAAAAAAAGAAATTTAGTATAGAGAAAATGATTGCAAATTTCATGGCTTCTCAAAATTTAATTTTAGCTAATCAAGATGTTAGGTTGAAATCATAAGATATTTGGATGAGAAACCAAGAGGCATCCATTAGGAACTTAGAAAACCAAATGGGATAACTTGCTAATTCATTGTCTAATAGAACTCAAAGTATATTTCCATCTAATGTAGGCCATAATCCTAAGGAGGAAGCAAAAGCAATCACTTTGATAAATGGGAAAGAGGTATAAGAAGCCAACATTGGTAAGAATTCTCCAAAAGTAGTGGAACCAACAATAGAGGTAAGTGTTCCTAACTTTAAAAATTTAAATGAGGTATCTCTAGTTGTTGAAAAGGGTAAAGGTAAAGAAAAACTCATTTATATTGTTCTTAATGAATATCAATTACCTTTTCAATCTCTAGCTGGGAAAAAAGAACAATGAACAATTATCCAGATTTTTAGACATGTTTAAAAAGTTGCATGTAAATTGACCATTTGTTGAAGCTCTGTTGCACATGCCTAAATATGCTAAATTCATGAAAGAGTTATATTCTAATAAAAAGAAGCTAGAAGGTATAAGTATGGTCTAATTATCCAAAAATTGTAGTGCCATTTTAATGAAAAAAATTCCTGAAAGATTAGAAGACTCTGGTAGTTTTACGTTACCTTATAAATTAGGATGGAATTTTGTTGGACATACATTATATGAATTAGGTGCTAGTATTAATTTAATGCCTTATTCAATTTGTAGAAAATTGAACTTAGATGATCTTAAGGAGACCAGAATGACATTGTAATTAACAGATAGATCCATAAAGAGGCCAAAGGGTATCATTAAAGATTTATTGGTAAAAGTAGGAAATTTTATATTTCTAATTAATTTTATGGTAATGGTATGGAGGAGGATCGAAAAGTGCCATTAATAGTAGGATGAACATTCTTGAATACAACAAAAGCTTTAATAAATGTACATTGACAAACAGTTACTTTAAGGTTTAATGAGGAGAAAATGGGTTTTAATGTTAATAAAGTGATAAAACACCCTTCTTATGACTTTGAAGAAACTATTTATTTTGTAGACAACATTCAAGAATATGTAGAGGAAAAGCAGGAAAAAATTCTGTTAGATGATAAGTTATAGGATTGTTTGATGCATTCGAGGAACAAGGAGGACATGGAAAAACAAGAAAAAGAGCTGATACACGAATTAGAAAGAAAGAATAGTGAAGGAATAAATGAGGATGAATAGTCCCCTCCTAAGGAAAAAATCACTTTGAACTCAAAACTCTTACTTCATATTTAAAATATGTATTTTTGGAGAAAAATTCAAAACCTATAACTATTTCTTCACTTTTGTCAAGTATGGAAGAAGAAATGTTAGTAGAGATCCTCAAGAAGCATTAAGGAGCAATAGGATGGGAGACTTCATATTTAAAGGGAATTAGCCCTAATTATTATACACACTGAATTCCAATAGAGTTAGTTTCAAGCCGGTAGTGCAACCTCAAAGAAGACTTAACCCAACTATGCAAGAAGTGATGACAAAGGAGGTATTGAAACTACTCGATACATGTATTATCTATCCCATTTCTGATAATAATTGGGTAAGTCTTGTGAAATGTGTATCTAAAAAGGGAGGTATGACTGTGGTGACTAATGAAAATAATGAATTAATCCCAACATGAATTGTAATGTGATGGAGAGTCTGTATTGATTACAGGAGATTAAACAGTGCCACTAGAAAAGACCATTTTCCTTTTCCTTTTATTGATCAAATGCTAGGAAGATTAGCTGGCAATAGGTTTTACTATTTTTATATGGTTATTTAGGGTATATGCAAATTCCTATAGCCCCAGAAGACCAAGAAAAGACCACATTTACATGCCTTTATGGTATATTTTCCTGTAGAAGAATTCCTTTCGATCTTTGTAATGCCTCAGCTACTTGTCAAAGATGCATGATGGCCATATTTTATGATTTTATTGAATAATTCATGGAAGTTTTTATGGATAATTTTACTTTATATGGTCATGACTTTGATTCATGTTTATCTAATCTAGCATTGGTTTTGAAAAGATGTGAGGAAACTAATTTGGTTTCATTTGGGAGAAATGTCATCAATGGTAAGGGAGGGAATTATTTTAGGGCATAAAATTTTTAAAAATGGTATTAAGGTTGACAAAGATAGAAAATCTTACGTGAAGTCGAGAGAAGTTTTACACTGTCGGGCATAAAATTGTCTGAAGTTTTAAAAGGCCGTGTAGGAAGATGAGTGAAACAAGTTGAGTACAGTAATCATATACGTGGCCGTGTACCTAAAAAAGAATTTTGTTGTGTGGCCTTGCACTTCATTCATTGCCCATGCATAGGGCCAAATCTTATGCATGCCCGTGCAAGGCCAATGGAGAAAGATGCACGGGAGTGCATCAAATAAAGTTGTATTTTGAATGGCTTGCAAGAGGGTTTGATGCTTTGACGAAACTTCCACTTTAACCAGAAGTCTTTTCCTATCCTAATTCAGGAAGTTTAAAAGGTCACTATGTCATGTTTTGGCTATAAATAATCGACAAAACACCAGAACATCATCATCAACTAGGAGAATCATTAGTAACAATTTCTTTACTTAGTTTTACGTGTTTTCGTTGTAAATGTTTTCGTTGTAAAGAAACAAAACTCTGGATCTGGAGAGTTTTGCTAGTTTTTATGTACAAGTTAATTAAGGGAGCTTCTGTAACTCTTTATTTTTGATTCTTCTCATTAGTTTAGCTTTAATTTTCAGTATGAATAGTGAGCCGTTCTTTACTTTTGCTAAAGGTTCCTTGAAGCCTTAATTTGTATTATGATGACTTGATCAAGATTTAATTCAATATTAGTTGGTTATTTCTTTATTTTAAGCATATTCTTATCTTTGATTGGGTTGAGACTAATTGTTAGTTTATTGGTTTAATGTCTGAAAATTGGTTTAAGCACTATCATTGATTTTCATGTTCTTAGGTTAATTTTTATTGTCTATGCATGATTATTTTCTGATTTTGAGATGATTATGTATTGATAATATTGGTTAGGACTAAGAGAGGAGGAACTACGAATAAATTAAAGTTGAAGTTTCTGTAAAAGAATTCAATGAATGTTTAGGAATATAAACTGGATTTCTATGCTATGTGTTAAATTGTTCTTAACTAAGAATTTAGTGCTTAAGAAAGATATTCTTGTTTCAAGATATCAGGCTTTATTTTATCTGGTTTTTCATAATCACTAATATTTTTATTGAATTTAAGTCATTATAATATAAATTAAGGTGGATAGTCCTTTAGTGAAAGTTATTTTAATCTTGATATTTTCTCTATCTGTTTACTTGGTTTCATTTAAAAGCTAGTTTAAATTATGTGAGTTGTTTTAATTAATTGTTTATTTTTCTATTTTCAGTTTTCATTAATCTTTCAAAAATCATAACCTCTGGGATTTTTGTTCTTTCTTTTACATATGAACTTTAATTTAAAAAGAATTCAACATTCTTTCATACAAACACAGATTTCCTTTGGGTTTGCTATTTCATGCTCATAATTATATTTTTCTATATTACTAGCCGATCTAGTACACTTGCTAGACACCGGTTAATATCACTTCTTCTAAATTAAAATTTGTGGAGTTCTTATTTTACTTTATTTTTTGATTTGAGTTTCTTTTTACAATTTGCTTGGATGGAAGTCCTCCAGCCTACAATTTCAATAATGGGTTTGGTATAGGGATTAATAGTTGGTTAATTCTCTTTGAGATTTGTATTCTTTATTGCAAATTTTTAATAGTTTCTATCAGAATATATATATATATATATATATATAGTGTTGTGACTTGATATGTGGAAGGTCATGGGAAAGTCTATTTAGTATTATGATCAATAATTTCGAAAAAAGATATTTGCACTTCCATTTGCATTTGAAGAGCTTGAGTAGTCTGGAAATTAAGTTTGAAGTTGCAAAGTAGCAGGCTAGCCTATTTTCTTTGTGCTTAGGCTTAAATATCAATGATTTTGTTTTTCTATTTTGATATAATTTTGACTATGCATATAAATGATAGGTTAGATAGCCTTAAATATCCTTGCTCTGCTTTATTCTTGTTGTAGAAAAGTCTTTTACTTTGGTCAATAAACAAACAATTCTTTCTTTTTATGAATCCATATTTAATTAGTAAAACAGGTTTTCCTACTACTATCCATGGAATTTTAAAGCTATCCATTAATGGTGGACTTTATATTAAAATTCTATTCGGTACGTGTACTAAATCACTAAGTCATGTAATCAAGACCATTAGATCTTAATTTTATTTTGCACAGTATTAGATAGTGTTTATCTTTCTTTATGATGTTTAGAGCTAATAATATACATGCCCAAAATTTTGCTTCCTACGTTGGCAAATTTTATATTTTGTATTTCCTAGTGTTTGAGTAAGGGAGCCTATCGAAACTATCATAATATGGTGGTAGATCTTTTGTGTTAGATCAAAATCATTAATTCTCCAAAAATTTATGTTTGATTTTTATTATAAAACTTACCCTATTTAAATTATAAGTAGATAATTGTCCATTCATGGGTATATTATTGATATCCAATAGTTTGGCTCTTGTTATCAAAATAGAAAAGAAGGGAATATAATAGAATTGTTAAATTTAGAAAGTAGTAATTTCTTAGAATTTCCTTGTTAGTTTAAATAAAACTTCATAATGTTAGGGAATTAGCTATTATATATATATATATATATATATATATATGGAAATTATTTGTGGTTTACCACTAAAAATAGGTAATAAAAGAATTTTGAGGTAGGTAATTTCAACAGGGAGAAATATTTCATGAGATTCACATGAACCCTATTTAATAATGCTAAATCTATAATATTTTTTTCCAAGTCATATATATGATTAGTCTCATCTCTTCCTAATTAATATATGTATATATTAATGGTATGAACATGATTTCTTAATTAAGTGAAAATCATCTACTATTAATTAACACTTTCTTATATATTAAATCCTAAACTAGTAAGATTGAATCAAAATTAATGTAAAAAATACTCCAATTATATATGTTGTGTCTTGTTGCTTGTATATTCTTATTGTGTATATCTATAACAGTAGGAAAGCATGGGTAAATTATTGGTCATGAAAGTGAATGGATAGGGATAATCAAGTCAGAAATAACAATTGGATTAAAAGAAAGACAGTTGGAGATAATAGCCTGCATGTATAATTAGGCATGCCCTTAGCTATCAATACTGTGTAGCAAAAAATTGTTTGGAAACACATATTTAATCTTCTGTAGTTGTAAGTGCAATAGTACATTATTTAGTTTTTGTGTGTTTTTTGTTAGGTTTAATTTTTTAAATATTATGCAATTTAATGTACCTGTGTAATATTATATTTTTTAAATTAATAGTATTGGAGAATTTTTTTTACAGTAATTAAATTATATAAATTATGATTCTACATATAATAAATTAATTTATTGATTATACGGCAGTAAACTAAATACAAAATAAAAAATTAAATTATGTTATAATTTTGCGACGGATTCGTGACAACAAAATTGTCACTAATATGCAATAAATTAAAAGTTGACACAATCTGTATTCGCGACGGATTTCGCAATGGAATATTTTGTCGATAATAGTTAATACTATATTTATGATGACTAAATTAAAATTCATTTAGCGACGATAATATCACTTTTCGCAACTGTTTTTTCCATCTCAAAATTAGCAACTAAGCTTTTAGTGAATGTTTGTTTCCTAGTTGCTAAAAACCATTCGCGATGTAAAATAGCCAATTAGCGACGAAATTTGCCATCGCGAATTGGCAATTTTTTGTAGTGAAAGGCAAGATTTTGCGAAGTTAACTGAATTTACTAAGTTGGTTGACCTGGGTTTGCTTAATAAGTCCACTAAGTAATTTGAATAAGAACTTTGATACTTCTATTTAAAGTTTGTTTATGTAGTTATAATTTATTTTTGTTTGTTTCTTATTAGGGACAAAGATCAAGTTTATACTAAAAAGTATTCAATTTTGGATGAGAATTTTCATTTTGGTATTGAAATTGTAAAGGACAAGACATGGTGGTATCATTTGGCATACCCTGAAAAAAGAGCTTAATAATTTGGTATGTGCATGTGTGTGCATGTGTATCCATTTATGAAAAGTCATGTCCTTTTGAAGCATTATTTCAATTTCAAATGCATAAACTTCTTCTGTCACACCTGCGAAGGATGTCATATCCTCTTATTTCACTTTCTTCTTCTTCTTCTTCTTCTTCTTCATCTTCATCTTCATCTTCATCTTCATCTTCATCTTCATCTTCATCTTCATCTTCATCTTCATCTTCATCTTCATCTTCATCTTCATCTTCATCATCATCATCATCATCATCATCATCATCATCATCATCATCATCATCATCATCATCATCATCATCTTCTTCTTCTTCTTCTTCTTCTTCTTCATCATCTTCATCTTCATCTTATTCTCTTCTTCTTTTCTTCCTAATTTACACTCATGATGACTGTCATGCTCATGATAGGACCTTGATTTCTTACTCAATTTGCCTTATTTTCCTTTGCTCTTTCTCCATTTGCTCCTACAATAACACAAAACAAAACAAAACAAAACAAAACAAAACAAAACAAAACAACAAAGATACCAAATTCTAAACAAAATAGCTAAAATTAAACATTTACACAACAATTCTAAATGCAAAATGCTAATGAAATATAGACTATTCAAGCTCATATCAAGTCCCTACATTTAAATCTTTACTTATCCCTAGGCAAAAACTTAAAATGCAAGACAATAAAATAAAAACTCAAAGCACAACTAAACAACAACATAGAGCTTTCATACTTTATAAGATACTTGGAAAATAAAACAAAATAACTTCCATTCAACAATTCATTACTCTATATTAACAAATTCTCAAGTAATAACATAAATTATAAAACTTTAACACCCATGTACACCTAATTAAAGAATCACAAGAATGCAAAACAAAAAAATATAAGTACTTTAAAAATCAAATTTCTTACAATATGTATCAATCATTTCAAATGTCACATTGCCTAAAGTAACTCTGTCTCAAGGCAAACACTTTTTCTCACATCACTCAAGTATTTATTAGGTTAGTGTTTCACTCAATCCCTTAATATACCAATACATGCCATAGGCTTTTAAATGAGTAGAAATCTCCACCATAAGCACAAATTAATAAACAAAATCAAAGGGTCTCAAGAAAGTTTATAACTTGGCTTAGGTTAAGGTAGGGATAGCTTTAGATAAGTAGCTTAAAATGTGGAAAGGAAAAGATGCCATCACATCATATGAGACTTACAAAGCATAAAAACAAAACATCACTCATTTGAATTCAAAGATTGTATCTCACTCTAGGTCTATTTATTCATGACCAATGCTTTTCTTTGATATTTTCTTTTTCTTTCTTTCTTTCTTTCTTTCTTTCTTTCTTTCTTTCTTTCTTTCTTTCTTTCTTTCTTTCTTTCTTTCTTTCTTCTATACTTATATACTTTTGTATTTTTCCTTGTCTTTTTCTTTAGGACATAGATAATGAGGGAACAACAAGTGTGACATAATAAATTAAGTAATCAAATAACCAAATGAGTAAGACATATAGATATCAAGTTGTCTCATATGACACAATAATAACCAATCCTCCCATAATATTTTGCCAAAAGAAAATTTAAGTATTTAAAATTGGATTTAGGTTGTAATGTGCTTATTAAACAAGAAAATGGCTAATGGTTCAAACTTGGCTCCATAAAGTCAAAAGGGTGGCTCTTTAAGCAAGTTAAAATGGGTATTTCTAATGCCTTTATCATGTTTCATGCACAACCTATACTAAATGTAGTCTTGAAACTTACTCATAGTAAGTTCTAGAGAGTATAGATATAAAAGGCTCTTTTATAAGAAAAATATATCATCATTAGGCTTAAAAGCTTACAATTTAAGGATTAAGTCACTTTAAGCAATGCTTCAATCAAAGTAATCAAAGATACATATATGAAGAAAAACAACTTAAAAAAACCTACATTAAAGTGCTTTGCCTATTCATAACCCCATAAATGCACATAAGATCCTAAAGCAAGTTTATCCTACAATATTACTCAAGAATTTTATTAACTAGACTAACAATTGCCAAATAGCAAGAAGTTTCATAAAATTATTCCTAAAGATCATCAAATATAAAGGCTCCAACAAACACAACCAAAAACAATCTAGCTAATAAATACATACTATCACATACATACCAAACATGCAAAAAAAAAACCTAACTTCCCCACACTTAGAAGACACAATGTCCTCATGGTGTAAGAAACATGCAAAACTAAAAACATAACAACAAAAATAGAACAAATAGAACAAAATAAATAAAAAAAATAAATAAAGTAAAGGAATATACCCTCAAAAATTGGCATTAGGAGATCTAGGTGGAGAAGGTGTAAACTCAATGTTTTGCTTTAAAAAAAACTCATTAACTTACGATTCATGCTCTTGTGGCTCCTACTCAAATCATTCATGTGCATCTCCATATTGCCCACATTTGCAGCTAAAGTCTAGTTTGTAGCATCCATGGCATCCAAATGAGTAAGGACTTGCTGCCAACCTATTGAACTTCCTCTAGCACCAACCTCAAATTTTGACTCCTTATCTTCAACATCCTCATCCTCATTAGAGACATCATTTGGACCACCATCAGTTGTAGTGGCTGGTGCCTTACCTTTGCCTATGCTTGACTTTGTAGTGTACTCCATATAGGAATAAAACAGTGTAACCATCCCTTTCTCTTCAGTAGTTGAGAATTTTTAAAAAATTTTACATCCATCATTGTAATCATCTCATTCTCCTTAGGCTCAAATCCAGCCAATTGACCAAAATACCCCAATACAATGCCAGTCACTATATGCCCCATCCCCACTGACTTTATCTTTGAAATGGATATATTGTACAAGCTATAAAAAATGAATGAGATGGAAAATGGGGTCTTCTTTGCCTACACCAAAGATAACACAAACAAATCCTTTGCTCGGACTTTATTGCTCTCAACTCGTCCAAACAAGGCATGGCATAAAAACTTATGGAATAAAAGCCAAGCTTCATTCTTAATAAGCCTATTGGTTGAATTTTTAGTGTCAAAACTACCTAACCCAGTAATTCTCTTCCAAGTGTTAGAAGGCACAAATTGTTGAGGAATAAAAGTTTGGCCATTTAAAGGAAACCTAAACCAAGCATGCATTTCATCAAACCCAAACACATACTCATCTCTAAAATGCCGAAATTTAAATAGAATTTTCCTTTCATCAATATATTGCAATGTCACAAAAAATTTAAGGCTCCTAATAGGCAATTGAAAGTATGCAAACAATTCCCATTTCATGCATTTTAAATATTTAACAAATTCCTATGCAATGCCTAGGGTTTCAATTAAGTCAAAATCTACATGCCATATTCCTTAAATTTCTTTTTTAGCAAAAGATTCATACTTCTTACCCTCATCTTTAGAAAATAGAGGAAAAGGACATTTATAATGGTAAGATAGAATGGTAGTAGCTATTTCTTATGAAGAGGTGGAAATGCCTTTCCTTTGACCTTGATCTACCACTTTCTTCAATTGAACCATTATTGAAGTTGATGATAAGAACAAGAACTCAAAAAGAAAAGGAAGAGGAACAATAAAAAAGTTTAAGAAAAAAAAAGAAATATGTCAGAAGAAGAGAGAAAGTGGAAAATCTAAAGAAGAATATAGAAGAAAATGAAGAGCATGAAGTTGAATAGTTGCAAAAATCAATTTACATTAGTGTTTAAATAGGTGCAATGGTCAGAAAAAACCCTAAAAATTCAAAATTGTCGCTTTGTCGTGCTCTCTACAAAGGGAAAATTCATGAATTCCTTGCATGGTCGTACCCACGACAAAAGTCATGCTCGTGATAGAGACAAATGAAAACTATAAGAGTAAAGTTTCATGCTTGTAATGGAGGTTGTGCTCACAATAGAGACAAAAAAATTAAATTTTTGAAAAATTAAAAAAAAAACTATGCTAATTTTTAAAAATCTGAATAAACTTTATGGAAAAACACACACACACATCCACACACACACACTTTATGACTAACATCAACTAGATATAAAAATAAAATTAAAACAGCATAACTAAATAAAAATTAAAATAAAAAGACTATATAAGTAGAGTTTAAACCAATTTCATCAACAAAACCTAAAGAGATGCATGAAACCTCTCTACCATGAAAATAACCTTCCAAGTAAAGCTTACACCTCTGGCCATTGGCCTTAAATAACTTCCTTTTATCATTATTGAGTTCTAAGTATCCATGATCAAAAACTTGAGTGACATCAAATGAACCACTCCAACGAGATTTAAGTTTCCTGAGGAACAACTTTAATCTTGAATTATAAAGAAATACCTTATCCCCTACCTTAAAACTTTTATGACATATATATGCATCATGCCTTTTCTTAGTTCTCTCTTTATATATCTTTGCATTTTTATAAGAACTAATATGTAACTCATCTAATTCATTTAATTGCAAAGACCTCTTAGAACCAACCAATTGTAAATCAAAATTCAAAGCTCTAATTATCCAAAATGACTTATGTTCTAATTCAATTGGCAAATGACAAGCCTTTCCAAAGACTTTCCTATAAGGAGACATGCCAATAGGGGTTTTGAATCTTGTATAATATGCCTATAGTGCATAATCTAACTTATGTGCCCAATCTTTTCTTGAATTTGAAAGTCTTTTCAAGGATCCATTTTGATTCCCTATAGCAAAGCAAAAGAATGATTAATAAAATATGTACCTGTATCACTTACAATGTCCCTTTGCACTCCAAATCTAGAGAAAAACATTTTTAAGAACTTAATTACCACTTTTGAATCATTGATTGGTACTGCTATTGCTTCCACCCATTTGGAAAAATAATCCACTCTAACCAAGATGCAATTTTACCTACATAATGTAATAAAAGAACCTATAAAGTGGATTCCCAATACATCGAATATTTGCACTTCTAAATTATTTGATAGTGGCATCTCATCCCTCTTCCAAATGTTGCTAACCCTTTAGCATCCATCACATTGAGCAATAAAAAATGCATATCTTAAAACAATGTAGGCTAATAAAAACCACATTCAAGCACATGAGCTGCTATTTTAGTGCTTCCATTATGACAAAAATACAAAGTTAAATGACAATGGGTTAAAATATTAACATATTCTTTCTTACCTACACATCATCGAATAACACCAACGCCATAAACTTTGAACAAGAATGGTTCCTCCCAAATGTAATGCTTAACATCCAAAAAGAACATCTTCCTTTGTTGATAAGTCATATCATGAGGCAAAATACCTATAGGAATATAGTTAGCAAAATTAGCAAACCAATGAATACTTAAATACCTTACCAACATCAAAGCTTCATCAGGAAAATCTTCATTGATTTCATCCAAATCCCCCATAGGACCTTGATCATTCTCCAACCTTGATAAATGATCAACCACTAAATTCTCAAATCCTTTTTTATCTCTTATTTCAATATCAAACTCTTGTAATAAAAGGACCCAATGAATAAGATAAGGATTTACATCTTTCTTTGCAAATAAGTATCTAAGAGCTGCATGGTCAGTATATACAATAACTTTTGACCCCAACAAATAAGAACAAAATTTATCACATGCAAACACTACATTAAGCATCTCTTTTTATATTGTGGTGTAGTTTAATTAAGGATCTGATAATGTGTGGCTAGCATAGTAAATAACATGCAATTGTTTATCTCTATGTTAACCTAAAACACAACTAACCGCTAGGTCACTAGCATCACACATGGTCTTAAAAGGAAGACTCCAATAAGGTAAAGTAATAGTATGAGCACTCATAAGAGCCTTTTTCAAGCTCTCAAATGCTTCTATGCATTTAATAGAAAAATGGAAAGGAACATCCTCCACTAAAAGATTATTTAAAGGTTCAGCAATAAAAAATCTTTAATTAACCTTCTGTAAAAACTTGCATGACCTAAAACAAGATCTAACACATTTAATTATAGAAGGTAAAGGTAACTTCTCAATCAATTCGATCTTGGCCCTATAAATTTCAGTGCTTTTTTTAGAAATTTTATGACCTAATACTATTCCGTCTTTAACCATGAAATGGCACTTCTTCCAATTGAGTACCAAGTTGGACTCCTTATATCTAGACAAAACTCTATCTAAATTATGCAATTATAACTCAAACAAGTCACCATACATAAAAAAATCATCCATGAATACTTCAATAATTTCTTATATCATATCACTAAAAATTGTAGTCATACATCTTTAAAAAGTAGTTGGTGCATTACACAACCCAAAAGACATTCTTCTATAGGCAAATATTCCATAAGGGCAAGAAAATTTTATTTTCTCTTGATCATTAGGGTAAATAAAAATTTAAAAATAACCAAAAAAATCCATTAAGGATATAATAATGAGAATGACCAGCAATGCGCTTTAACATTTGATCAATAAAAGGTAAAGAAAAGTGATCTTTTCTAGTTGCTGAGGTTAACTTTCTATAATCTATACAAACCCTTGAACTAGTGGTGGTTTGTGTAGGAATTAATTCATCATGCTTATTTTTAACAACAGCCATGCCCCCTTCGTAGGAACACATTGAATTGGACTCTTCCAAGTACTATTTAAAATTGGATAAAGTATGCCAGCATTAAATAATCTTACTACTTCTTTCATAACTAATTCTTTCATATTTGGGTTAAGTTTCATTTGTCTATATGCCTTAGGTTGATACCCATCTTCCATGTGAATTTCTGCATAACTACATATGGGCTAATTCCCCTCAAATCAAATATTTGCTATCCTACGCTTTTAATTCTCTCCCTGACAACTTGTAAAAGTGAATTTTCTTGTATCAAAGTAAGCTTTCTAGAAATTATAATTGGTAAAGTGTTAATAACACCAAGAAATGTGTATCTCAGATGGCTTGTTACAATAGATGGTGGAAGTGGTTCCTCACTTCTATGCAAAATCTCAGGTTGATTATCAACTTGCTCTACCTTCTATTGAGCCTCCTAACTAATGCTTGCTTCCTCTTGATCCTTATTCTCCAAAATTTTTAACACACATTCATTGGTTAGATCAAGTTTTATGCATACGTTTTCATTTATAGGATACTTAAGTGCTTTATCCATATGATACTCAACACTATATTCTCTTACTATCAAAATTAAATTTCTTTTTGAAACATCCATTGATGCCCTACTAGTATTCATAAATGGTCTCCTTAAAATCAAAGGGTAATTTGTATCATATGCAAAATCAAGTATTACAAAATCTACAGGTAAAATAAACTTATCTTAACAAACACATCTTTAATAATGCAATATAGTTTTTAATGGATTGATCAGCTAGTTGGAAAACCATAAAAGTAAGTTTGACATCTTTCAGTCCTAACTTTTCAAAAGTAGAAAATGGCATAAGATTTATGCTAGCTCTTAAATCATAAAGATACATTGGAAATTCTATGTCCCCTAACTTACAATGTATAGTAAAACTACTAGGGTCTTTTAATTTTATTGGTAAATTATTGGTAATTATGGAACTACAATTCTCCGTAAGTGAAATAGTAGATATATCCTTACAATTCCTTTTCTTTGAAATTAAATCTTTCAAAAATTTTGCATAATTATGAATTTAAGATATGGCTTTAATAAATGATAAATTAATATGCAATTTTTCAATTTATCAAGAAAATTTAAGAATTGCTTATCCGTATCTTTTTACTTGAGTCTTTGAGAAAATGGTGGATGAGGTTGGAAAACTTTGGCCTTGGTAACCCCCTCTATCGTGCCCACGAGTGGTGTCACACTCGTAACTTTATCTGGATTCTCCTCTATTGCACCTGTGGTAGGTGTCATGCTCACGATAAAAAGCATGGCAGCCTCCTTGTCACTTTTATTCTCGAAAACTTCATCCTCATTAGTCGCAACAAAATCGTTCAAATACTTCTTACCTGACATTAAGGTTATTGCTTTCATTTGCTCTCTTGGATTATCTTCCGTATTATTTGGAAGACATTTTTGAATCCTTAAAGGTAAAGCATTTGCAAGTTATCCTAACTGAATGTCCAAGTTATGAATAGAAGATGCTTGATTCTTTGCTATTTGATCAAACTTTGATTTAACTCCCTTTTGATCTCATCTTGAGAATTAATCTTAAAGTTGATACCCTCTAGAAATCTATCTATCTTCACTTCTAATGCTCCAAAATGATATTGTGGCTATTGAAATCACATTGCACCTCTATTTTGGTTATTACCCCATGAAAAATTTGGATGGTTCCACCAACTAAGATTATAAGTGTTAGAGTAAGGGTTTACTCAACCTTGGCCTTGAACAAAACTGACATGCTCCTCCACACCGGTTGTTCCCAATCCATAATCACTAGTATTATGCCATTTTTCACCACATATAGTATATAAATTTGATGGAGATTCTTTGATGTTCAAATTGTCAATCTTATGAGTTAATGCTGCCACTTGTGCTTGTAATATAACAACAAAATTAATAGAATGAACACTTTTAATGGGAAAAGAAGGTGATACCTTTACCCTCTCAATTGGCCACATGTAATTGTTTATAGTCATCTCCTCAAGTAACTCTGAGCCACATCCATAGTCTTTTGCATAAGGGATCCACCTACAGCAGCATCAATTATTCCTTTAGTTGTATGATTCATCCTATTATAGAATGCGTACCTAAGTAACTCCTTTGGAAGGTTGTGATTGCATAACTACACTGAAGTTTCTTAAATCTTTTCCAAGCTTCATACAGAGATTTAGTTTCACATTGAATAAAAAAAGTGATATCTTTCATTATTTTATTAGTTTTTGCTAAAAGGAAATATTTTGATAAAAAAGCTTATGCTAATTGGTCCTATGTGGTTATAGATCCTCTTGCAAGGGAATTAAGCCAAGCTTTAGCTTTATCTTTCAAAGTAAAAGGGAAAAGCCTATGCTTAATTGCATTTGCTGATACACCATTTTAAAAGTATCACAAATCTCATGAAAAATTGTTAAATGAGAATTTGGATCCTTATTTGGCAATCTATAGAATTGTATAATATTTTGTACAATTTGCAACAATGATGGCTTAATCTCAAATTGGTTAGCATTTACCAGAGGATGAACAACCTCTTGTTGAGCCTCATTTAGTGTGGGTGTAGCAAAATCAATCAATCTTGGTTGGATTGCTTTTGCCATAATCAGTCTTTTTTGTCTGATTTTTAGTTTTCTGAAATAAATCTTTCTATCTGTGGATTTAACGGTTTAAGTTTTTCTTTAGATTTCCTTATCTTAGGCATAAACTCAAACTATCAAATCCATGAAAATGAAATGAACAAAGAAACAACAACTAATTAGATATTGTAATCCAAAATTTAAAATCAAGTATAAGAATGACAATAAACATAAATCAAGTTCCCCAACAACGGTGCCAAAAACTTATTATACTAAATTCATAAGTGCACGATTCTCCTTATAGTACTTAAGATATCATTTCTAAGAGGAAATTATTAGTTACTACTCACAATGACTTTATCCCCACTTTGTTTACATAGTTCATTATTTTGGTTGCAAGATTAAACTATTGGTATTATACTAAAACTAAGATATTAGTCAACCTTTGTGAGACCCCTTACATGACCCTAATTGAAATTTTCATGATTTGAAAAGGATTTTATTTGATTAAGATTAAATTAAAAATGAAAATTTCATATAAAGTATGAGAAAAGTGATAAATTATTGTGTTATTATATTAATTGCATGAAAATAAAATTTAATGTTATAGTTTAATATTAATTGAGGGTATAATTGAAGTATAAAGTATTAATTTGGGGTAAAATTGTAATTACGGCATTTTAGGGATCAATTGTGAATTGAAGAATAATTGAGAGGCCAATTTAAGGAAAGGAATAAATGGTGGGGTTAATTTATGAAATAGATTAAATGGTGGGGACAAATTATAGCATGCAAAGAAATGTGTGTTTATGGTGTGACATGAAAAATCTTGAAGGACCAAGAAGGATATTTACCATGGCACTATATATAAAGGTTAAAAGTGGAGAGAGAGAGGTGTGTGTCGGCTATTGAGAGTGAAAAAATCAGAAATTCTTTATTCCTATTCTCTCATTTTCTTTGAAATCATTCAAGAAACTAAGTGATGATTTATGATGGTTAAGTAAAGGCAACTAAGTGTACAACTTTAAGGTAAATAATTTTTACTGAATTTCATCTTCTTCTTCTCCTTCTTTTTTTCATTTTGTTAAGATAATGGTAGAGTAAGGTGCTGGAAGTTAAGTTAATGAATGATGATGTTGGTTGTAAAGGAGAAGAGGAGGGTAGAAACAAGTAACGGAAAAGTAGTTGCAAAGAGTAGAGAGCAAGGGGATTTTGGCCAAAGGTATGGGATCTAGGGCTTTCCCTATTGCAAGTGCATGTTTTTGCTGGAACATGTGGTGTTTGACTTGAAATCTTGATGAAGTAAAAGAGAATACAAGTTAAGAAAAGTACATGAAGTTATAGTGTGATTTCTCTGACCTATTGACTAAAATTATAGTGTAAGTTGAAATAGAGACCTAAAAATGTAATAATTCAAATTTATATAGTTACACAAGACATATACCTACAAAATTTTAGAAGGAATCTAGCCCTAATTCTACCTCTAAATAATTCTTATGATTTATTGAATTTTAAGTGAACTGTTGATTCCGGTCCTGGAATAGTTTGTGGTTAAATTGAGATAACTTTGTGTAAAATGATCAGAATAATGTAAGGTTAATTTATATGGAAATTAGACTTCTAATTATACATTTCATATTAAGGAAGTAATGCCTAATTTTGTTTCCAATTATGTCAAATATTAGCATGAAATTCGTTGAATCTGTTTGTACTGTAAAGGTATAGATTTTTGGTATTTTGGGCATAAGTATTAGTAGAGAATTCAAAATCTTATGCTGTAAAATTCTGGGTAAACTAGATACCTGGGAGCATGTTTTTTATGAAGAAATTTTTGTCTAAATCCCTTTTAATTTTATGCTATGAATTTTTATAAGTGACAGCAAACACTATTTTGGTTATATGAACAGCCTATAATATTTCCCAAATATCTTGAGCTATAGGTAAGATATTAAGGTGAATTTTGATGCTCTAGAAACTAGACACATAGGGGAATTTGATTGTAGAAGATTATTTAGCATAAAAATGACATTTTCAAATTCATTTGTGGCTCACAAGTTGAGTCCAGAATGCTGGCCCATGCAGATTTTTAATGTACTTTATCTTATGGTTTTTAATTAATTGAGCTACATATATGTTTATGTGATTACAAAATGAATTGGATAGGGCATGTAATATGACTATTACTACAAGATTATATTTATAAATATATATTCACACGTGTACATGGGTAAGGACTTGTGATGAATATATCTAACATATATTTGTGATGAAATTTGTGCATGATTGATTTATGCAATTAATCTTACATATTCATACTCTAATGATAGAGTAAATTATATTTGAACGTGCACTTATATTGTGAAATAAGAAATACTATGTTCATGTGTGATGCCAGAATGATAACATAATAAAGTATATTATTATGATGTTATATATTCATATTCACTAGGGATTATGTATTTGTATACATGATCACATATATACGATATGCTATATTGTAAAGTATTAATAATGAACACTTGAATAGGTATGATGCATTACTTGATTAACATATCATGATTATGCTAATATGAGATATCTAATGATGGTATGTAAAAAGTAATTGTATCATTAAATGAACTTACATATGCAGTTATGTTATAGTAACAATATAGCTATCATATGATTATATATGTGCAAAATGAACACTATAAGTGCAAGCATGATATATGAAAAGAAAGATTAAATAGAGTTTTTCCTGCAATTATAGTTCAATTGTGGATAGATAGGCGCCTATAGGGAATTGCAGCTGCCACAGTCGACCTTTTTAGGTCCACAGTATAGTTGATCCTACTGGATCTTGCACAGCCCATTTGGGTTGTTCCTTAAACCCGTTTGGGTCCTTGACCGGTCCATCGTACAGTTGGCCCTGATTGGTCCATAGTTTTGATATCTTCGAATATCCACCGTTTTGATACCCTCGGGTATCCACTGATCCCGTTATCCACCTTTAGAACTTAAGCAGGCTAAATTAAAAATATAAATGTTTCACAGTTAAATCACAGTATGATTTGTGCATATGATATATGGATTATCATGTTTAAATGTAGTTTCAATTACATGTATGGATATTTATTTATATTATGTACATATCATCTATAAATTGTTTAGTTTCAAATATGCTGATTTAAATGAAGAGTTATATTGTTGCTAAGATATTGTGCTTTGTTTTATTTTTATTACTATTATGTAAACTATATTATTTTCTATTTTATATATATTAGATATTTCTGGCGAACACTGTGAGTAGTGATCTTTCATGTTTAGTTTTTCCCACTAAGCTTTATAGCTTAGCATAGGTTATTTAATCCGTGTAGGTACTGCTGTAAAAGCTTTTGCTCAGGAACGATCTCTGCATCAGGGCAGACCAACAACTAATTCATAAAAGTTGATGTAGGATTCTTTTTGGTTATTTTGGTACAAGTTCTTTTGCACGTTTAATATGTATAAAAAGGGCTATTAAATATATATATGTAATATGAAGTAAGTGATGTAATAAGTTTAGTAAAAGAATGCTAAAACATGCATGCATATAGTAGCTAAAATGCTTAGTCATAAATATGCTAGATCAATTGATAAATGTTATGCATGATAAGATATGAAGTTAAGACAGTTATAACTAACATGAAAATGATGAGTATGTTATAGAATAAGCCATTATGCATACATAATTAAGAGATTGAAGTTGTGGAAAATACCTAATTGATGCATAGGATACCTATATAAATAGACTATTTGATATGATAAATGTATACAACTTTGGGTTAATAACCTACTATTATATGATTGAAAGGTATAACTTGATACATGATAAAAGGCATTAGATTAGGGTGTTTCAATTTGGTATCAGAGCTTGGTTTAGCCTTTTCTGGGCAATGTGAGTATATGATCTTTTAATATGTGATAGTGTTGTATTGGCCTAATGTAGAAGTTCCTGTTTTCTTATGGATTTAAAATGGAGAATTCCTCTAGGGATGCTATAGAAGAATCGGCTGAAAGTAATTTGCCAGTTAGGTCAAATCCTCCTAATCTAGTGACTTCATCATCACATCGAAATGAAATTCCTACTACAGTTACTGGAGAGGCCTTGTTAAAAATTTCTCAAGATATGGCCCAGATTCTATAGAGAATGACTATGCCCAAGGCTCTAATATCTGAAATTAGAAAGCATGGGGCACAAGAAGTTATGGGCACTAATTTAGAACAATCTGAAGAAGCTGAGTTCTTGTTAGAAAGGTTGGAGAGGATATTTGATGAAATTAACTACCTTGCAAATCACAAGGTATCTTGTGTTGTGTCCTTACTTCAAGGCATGGCTTATGATTGGTGGAAGTTGATTTTGAGACAACTTCAGTTACCTGATCCACTTACTTGAGAATTCTTTAAGGGGGAGTTCAGAAAGAAATATGTTACCGAGGCTTACAATGAGGAGAAATTGAAGCAGTTTCTGAGTCTGAGACAAAAAGTTTTATCTGTGGCTGAATATGAAAAAGAATTTAGCGGGTTATTCAAGTATGTTCCCAAGGAAATGTTGACACGAGAATTTAAATGCAGGCACTTTGAAGATGGGATAAATGATCGAATCAAAGAAAAATTGTTTGAATTCACATCTCTAAACGTGGTAGATTTTAATCAACTGGTTACAACTGCTATTAAAATTGAAAAGTATGAAATAGCTAAAAGAGAGGGGGAGCACAAAAGAAGTGGTCCCAGGGGAGGATCATCTACTAGAAAAAGATTTAGAGGAACTCAAAGAGGTCAGCCTACAGAGTCTATTTTTAGTTCTGTTAATCAAGGAAAGAAACAAGAATCTTCTACCAAGTTTAAAAATGAGAAGGAAACTTCAGAAAGATAGAGTGAGGGTCAAGCACCTGAGTGTTCACATTGTTCCCGGCATCATTGGGGTAATTGTAGGAAACTGGCTGGAGAATGCTTTAGATGTGGCAGTGCTGTTCATTTTATGGCAAATTATCCTTTAAAATTGGATCAAGGTTTTAAGCAACAGAATAGTAGGGGAGCTTCTAATGTACCCCTATCTGGAAGAGGTAGAGGCAGAGGAAGGGGTTGATCAGCTCATCATAGATCTCAGTCCCTGAATATGTTAGAAACAGTTGATAGACCTTTTACTCAAATGGTTGCTAGACGGGCTTATGCAATGAAGGCTCGAGAGGAACATAATGCTCCAAAAGTTATAGCTAGTACTTTTTCTCTTTATAATTGTAACATACATGCACTCATTGATCTTGGCTCTACTCACTCATATGTTTTTATTGGGGTTTTGGGTAAAGATATGTTTAAAACACAACAGTTAGATTTTGATGTATGTGTAACTAGTCCATTGGGACATAGTATAATTGTTAATAAGGTGTGTAAAGACTGTCCTATAGTAGTTCAAGGGAGAAAGTTTCCAGCAGATTTGATTGTGTTGCCTTTTTATAAGTTTGATGTAATTTTGGGAATAGATTGGTCATCCAAGCATCATACAGTAATATTATATCAGCAATGTAAGCTAGGCATTGTCTTAGAAAAGGATGTGAAGCATTTTTAGCTTTAGTCCTTGACTCAAAAAGGGATACAGTAAAGCTTGAGAATATACCGATTGTGAAAGAATTTCTAGAAGTATTTCCTGAGGAATTACCTGGTCTTCCTCTAGAAAGAGATGTTGAGTTGGCTATTGATCTGTTACCTATTACAGCCTCGATCTCTAGAGCACCATACAGAATGGCTCCATCTAAATTAAATGAGTTAAAGGTTCAATTATAGGAATTGTTAGATAAAGGCTTCATCAAACCTAGGGCGTCACCTTAGGGTGCTCCGATTTTATTTGTTAAGAAGAAGGATGGGTCTATGAGAATGTGTATCGATTATAGACAGTTGAACAAAGTGATAGTGAAGAATAAATATCCTTTACCATGAATTGAGGATTTATTTGATCAGTTAAGTGGTGCTGGTGTGTTTTCAAAGATAGATTTGCGATCAGGATATTATTAGCTCAGAGTTAAAGATGGGGATGTTCCTAGACTGCATTTAGAACTCGTTATAGACATTATAAATTCTTAGTTATGCCATTTGGGTTGACTAATGCACCTGATGCATTCATGGATTTTATGAATAGGGTATTCAGACCCTACTTGGATCGATTTGTTGTAGTGTTTATTGATGATATATTAATTTACTCCAGAAATAAAGCTGAGCATGCTGAACATCAGAGAATTGTATTGCAAACTTTGAAAGAAAATGAATTGTATGCCAAATTGAGTAAATGTGACTTCTGGCTTAAGGAAATTTCTTTCCTAGGTCATTTTGTATCTGCTGAAGGTGTTAGGGTTGATCCAAATAAAATTGAAGCTATTGTTAATTGGAGACCACCTAGGAATGTACATGAAATTAGAAGTTTTCTTGGGTTGGCCGATTATTATTGTCGTTTTGTGAAGGGTTTTTCTGTCATTGCTTCACCCCTCACTAAGCTGTTAAGGAAGAATATTAGGTTTGAATGGTCTGATCATTGTCAATCAAGCTTTGAAAGGTTTAAAAAGATGTTGATAGAAGCTCCAGTGTTGACTCAACCTGTGTTAGGGAAAGAGTATACGATGTACAATGATGCTTCTAAGGTTGATTTTTTACTATATAAGGAAGAGGATAAAGCATGATGACAATTTATGGTGTTCATTTACCATAATTGATAGCCTTTTTAACCAAACTCTACAAGAGAGATACACAACATACAATAAGAATAACAAGGACATTGCATTTGTAAATGTTGGGCATTTGCTAATTGAATACATTATTGGTACCAGGTTTTTCATGGTCTGTAATACACCATAGCTGGAGTTGGACCATACAATTTTTTCCAATAAATGTATCTAAGTTACATTGGATTTTGGGCAGGCTATCAGTGAAGGAGAGAAAGTTATTTGTTTATGATTCATTACGTTCAACATGGAGGAATTTGGATGTACATAATTATAGAGATAGATTTGGTCTTTTATTATATTTGTATATGATAGGTAAGCTATAAGGAACTATTGAGAGTGATACAAACAAGGATCAAATGAAAATAGATAATGAAAAAAAGGCGAAAAGAAGGAGATTAAACAAGAAAAATGTGAAGGATGAAATAAAATTAGATTAGTTTTTTCAAATTATTGTTCATACAATTATTTTGTAATTATTTTTTTATGTGTACATTTTTTTGATTTCTTGTTTTATATTTGAAATTTTACTAAAAATGTATCATTGCATTTAGTTTGTACACATAATTTGTTTCATTCAATTATTTAAAAGATAATGAAATGTATTGCTCAAAAATAAAATACCGATGAAATGTATTTCAAAAATAAAATACTAAATTTAATTATACTAAAGTGTCAAAATTGAATACAATGCAATAAAATATAGTATATTAGGTTTCATTAAAGCAAATACAATGTATTAAGTTCTTGCAAAACTCAATACATTGTATTTAGTTTGAACAAAAATTGAATATATTGCATTATGATTATTAAACCTAGTATATTGTAATTAATTTGGTTAGATATTAGTATTTTTAAACTTTTAAGCAAAAATTGATTATGGTGTATTAGGTTTTATTAAATCGATACAGTGTTTTAAGTTTTATCAAAATTCAATACACAATTTATTTAAAGCAAAAAGTCCATATAGTATATTAGATTTTATCAAAAAGAATACAATGTAATTAAATTGCTTATTTATATATATTTTTAAGATTTAAGAAAAAATTAAATATAGTGTGTTAGTTTTTTTTTATTAAACACGATACATTGTATTTAGTTTGATAAAAAAGTGAATATAGTATATTATCAATATATCCAAATTTACATATAGAATTGAAATAAATATTGGAAATTCTGAATCTTTTATTTCTGTGGAATATCTCTACATATTTTTCTATTATGGCCATGTTTTCCACATTTTCCACACTTTATTTTTTCATAAGTTTCCCAAATTGCTTTGATTATTCTCTTTTTTAGTCTGTCAGATAACACTCTTCTGTTTGGAGTTGATACAACTTCTGCCTGAACACTTATAGGTATGTTCCATGTAGATTGATGTTGTATTGGATTAAAAAATTTCTTTATATGTTGCTATCATTTTATCTTTGGTGTAGTATGGGGAGAAATATGCATAAGGATCCAAGTTCTTATCTTTTATCACTGCTAATGTATCAAGATAAGGCATCTCATCTAGTTGAAATTTGTTGTATGTACATATTATTTCCTCGATATTCACCATATAAGTGTTTTGAAAATGATAAATAGTAAATTAAACATTGTTGGATGGCTTCACTTGTATTTTTATAGATGTATTCAGTTTGAATCAAAAAATAATACACCGAATTAAGTTATGCAAAAAGCTAATATGACTTATTTAGTTCATGTAAAAAAATAAAATAGTGTTCTCAATTTTTTATAAATTCTGATGCAATATGTTAAATTCTTATCAAAAGCTAATACCCTGTATTTAGTTCATGTAAAAAAGTTAATAAATTATATTTAGTTCATGTACAAAAGTCAATAAAGTGTATTAAATACAGTGTATTATAAACTATAATATAATTATCCAGTTTTGTGAAAAAAAAATACAGTGTATTGAGTTTTGTTTAAAGAAAATACAGTTTATCATGTTTTGTGAAAAGAAAATAAAGTGTTTTGAGTTTTTTCAAAAGAAAATACATTGTATTTATTTATGTATAAAAGTAAATACACTATATTTTAGTTTTTATAAAATTTATTATAGTGTATTTAGTTTGTATCAAAGTTAATACATTGTATTTAGTTTAGGTTCAAAAATTAATATACTGTATTTTATTTTTATAAAGTTAAATACAGTGTATTGAGTTTTATCAAAAGTGAATGCACTATATTGAGTTTTGTGAAAAACAAATACAGTGTATTAAGTTTTGCAAAGGATAATACACTATTTATTTAATTTATAAAGGACAATACATTGTATTTAGTTTTTATAAAGTTTAATATAATATATTCAATTTTTATAAACTAACATACAATTTTTTTTAATTTTGTAAAAATAAAATACAGTGTATTGAGTTTTATTAAAAGAAAATACAGTGTATTGAGTGTTATTAAAACTAAATACATTGTATTTATTTCATATACAAAAGTTAATACACTGTATATAGTATTTATAAAGTTTAATACTGTGTCTTTACTTTGTATCAACAGCTTATACACTGTATTTACTTTAATTACAAAAGTTAATACACTGTAATTCAAACAGAAAATGCATTGTATTTATAAACTCTAATGCAATAAATTTAATTTTTATTAAAAGCTAATACATTCTATTTAGTTAATCTTAAAAAGTTAATAAAATGTATTTAGTTTTTATAAAGTGTAATGCAATTTATTGAGTTTTATGAAAACAAAATACAGTATATTGAATTTTATGAAAAAATATAGTGTATTTAGTTTCATCAAAAGATAATGCACTTTATTTATCTCATGTACAATAGTTAATCCAGTGTAATACATTTTAGTGAAACTTGATACATTGCATTAGTTTTTATACAATACAATATTTTTATAGCTTGAATTAGAATGTGTTAACTTTCGTGCACATGTTTGTTCAGTTTGTACAATTGTTAATATAGTGTACTATAAACTCTAAAATAATTTATTCAGCTTTATAAACTTTGATGTAATACATTAAATTCTTATCAAAAGCTAATACACTATATTTAGTTTATTTAAAATAGTTAATACATTCTATTTAGTTCATATAGAAAAACCAATAAAGTGTATTAAATATAGTGTATTATAAACTCTAATACAATTTATTCAGTTTTGTGAAAAAAATATAGTGTATTGAGTTTTGTTAAAAGAAAATGTAGTTTATTTTATTTTATGAAAAGAAATTACAGTATATTGAGTTTTGTGAAATCAAAATACATTGTATTTTTTTATGTACAAAAGTAAATATATTGTATTTTTATTTTTATAAAATTTAATACAATATATTTAGTTTGTATCAAAGCTAATACACTATATTTATTTCAAGTTCAAAAATTAATATACTGCATTTTGGTTTTTATAAAGTTTAATATAGTGTATTGAGTTTATCAAAATATAATACTTCTATTGAGTTTTGAGAAAAGTAAATACAGTGTATTGATTTTTGCAAAAGATAATACATTGTATTTATTTCATTTGCAAAGGATAATACCTTTATATAGTTTTTATAAATTTTAATACAACGTATTCAATTTTTATAAATTGACATATATATTTTTTTTAATTTTGTGAGAAGAAAATACAGTGTATTGAATTTTATAAAAAGAAAATATAGTGTACTGAGTGTTGTCAAAACAAAATACACTATATTTATTTCATGTACAAAAGATAATACACTGTATTTAGTATTTATAAAGTTCAATATTATGCATTTAGTTTGTATCAAAAGCTTATACATTGTATTGAATTAAGTTTTCAAAATAGAAAATACACTGTATTTATAAAATCTAATGCAGTGTATTGAATTTTTGTCAAAAGCTAATACACTTTATTTAGTTCATCTTAAAAAGTTAATAAAATGTACTCAGTTTTTATAAAGTGCAATATAGTTTATTGGATTTTATGAAAGGAAAATACAATGTATTGAGTTTTATAAAAAGAAAATACAGTGCATTTAGTTTTGTTAAAATATAATACACTATATTTATCTCATGTACAAAGTTCAATACAGTGTAACATGTTTTAGTAAAACTTGATATATTGCATTAGATATTATACAATATAACATTTTTATAAGTATTAACTTTCATCCTCAAGTTTATTCAGTTTGTACAAAAGTTAATATAATGTATTATAAAATCTAATATAATTTATTCCATTTTATGAAAAAAGAAAATATAATATATTGAGTTTATTAAAAGAAAATACAATGTATTTATTTATATACAAAAGTAAATACATTGTATTTTAGTTTTTATAAAATTTAAGATAGTGTATTTAGTTTGTATTAAATCTAATACAATATTTTTATACTTTGAAACAAAATGTATTAACTTTTGTGCTCAAGCTAAACAAAATTTAATATATAATATAATGTTTTAATATTTCAGGTTTAAGAAACATACCCTCATTTTTAGTGCTAAAATGTAATTTTTGTGTAGATCATCTTTGTGGTTCTTCAGTAGTGTTGTGAAAGTTGTTGATGCTAGGTTTCTATTAATGCAACTCCATTCTTGGATTAAAGCACATTTGTACTAAATTAATGGTACGATTGGTAAATCTTCGTGTTGATTTCATTGCTGAATTCATAGACTCAGTGCATTCCTAGACTTCAGTAGTGTTGTGCTTCCTAGTTCCTATTACCATGTGTACTATCTTTCATACAAATAATTCATATTATATCTCATTTGTTTACATATCATAATATTCTTAATAATACATGATCATATCAATGCATTAGGATTAAGCTATATAAGAGGAATGTTTTTGGTACATCATAATTGTAATAATATCATTCTTTACATTGCACCATTATATTACACTTTTCATAGCAAAATATGAAATTTACAATAAAAAAAATGGCCAAAAATATATCATCATATGCATACTTTGACTCTTCCTAAAGCTGTTATTAACTTTACTGTTGTTGGATTTTTTCTTATTGAAGATTCATATCTTAAGCACCTATATGAATGAACACACGTGCTAAGTTATATAGCTTAGAAGGGAAGAATAAATACTGTCAGTGGTAATTCACACACACAATATGTAATAGTAATAAAATGCATTTATATTGATTAGAAATCATACCATAATTAGTTGAGAAACATTACTGCATATATAATTTACAATGTAAAATTTATAACGTATATCATGTCATCATTTAATATCAAGTATTTAATATCCATTTCACTATTCATTATTTCCTATGAATACCTACCTAAGTTCTATAGGTATGGGTAACGGATGTTGTGGATACACATAGGTATCAGCCATATGAATACTCACAATTTTTTAACCCGTGGGTACACAAAGGTATCAAACCTATGGGCTTAAATAGGGTTAAGGTTGTGGTCCCAAGCGAGGACTAACTGTGAACCTAAATGGAACCAAATTGTAGCAACTGCATTAATACCCTATAGGCATGCATATCTATCTATATGTGACACATACCGAGCCCCTTAGGTATTTGATTTGTTCTCAAAAGCCTGCTTTTAAGACTCATGACAAGATCAATGATCATTTAACTTGTGAAAATTAATCACTTCACAATAAGCAAAGATTTAACCCAATATGCAATTCCTCGAACCTCGAAGAGATGAGACATTATCCGAGGTATCCTTTCTCATTTGCTAACTACCAATTTACAAGGTATTTGCTTCGTATCATAAGGAATATATTTAGGAGTTGCCACCCAATAGAACATTGAAAAAGTGATTTTTTGTAACTTGTGACATTAAAACCAGAGATGGTTCAGATTTCACTCCTATTTATACATTTGTTTAATGGTATATAAATGAGTTTTAGTGATTCATTTTATCTCTTTTCTCACATGGATTACTATGTGTAAACAAATAAAAGCGCACTAAAGCACGTTGAAAGCTGTAAAGCATGTATGGAAAGCTATAAAAGCTTTATATAAAAAACATTAAAGAATCAAAGAAAATTGTAAAGGTAAAATTATACATAAATTGGAAACTTGGTTTATGATGTCCATTTTGGTGAGGACATTGGTCCTCTCATGCATATTTACAAAAAGGTAGCATTTTAAGTGTATTTTAGATAAAATAATGAGATAATTAATCCTTATAGCTTTGGAAAGAGAATCATGTTAGTCAATTTTTGATAGAAAATTATTTTTAGTTATAAAGAAAATTCTTAATTTACATGTTATTTTGGGTGAAAAATCAGGAAATTGGTCCTTTTATTATGAAAAAATTTCACTGAAATTTGTATAAAATATTTAGTGAGTTTCTAACTTATCATTCGAATGAAAACATTTATTTACAATAAATAAAGATATGAAAAATAATAATACAAGTATAACATGCATAAATCGGGCTATGTGTTGAATTAGGAATATTAGCTCCCTCATGTATATTTATAAAATTATTTTGTGTGATTTTTGAAATAAAGTAGGATATTGGTCCATTTTATTAGAAAAATCCAATTTATTCGGTAGAAATATTTTAAGGGTTATTTTAATTAAAGCATGTAAAAACTATTTTTTATTAACTATTATAGGCAATTAAATAAAAGGCATACAGATATTATAGGCCTAAATAATGAATAACCAAGAAAATAAATTCTAAAACTGCCCTACTTTGCCATATCTCCGACCTTATCCGGAAGGAAGTTGTGTATATAAAAAATATAACAAGAAAAAATCATTAGTGCATGCTGATAAAAATGATAATAAAAATAAAATAATAATATTAATGATGATATTAAATAATAATAATTATAAATATTATCATTAAAATAATAAAAATTTTAATAATAACAATATTTGCAATAATAAATTAACAAAAATTAATAATACAAATAATAATAATAATAATAATAATAAATAATTAACAATATTAAAATTAATAGTAAAAAATATTAGTAAAATATCACTAATAACCATAATTATGTTAATGTAATATTAATAAATATAACATAATAATAAAAATAAATAATAATAATGACAATAATAATAGTACAATAATAAATTCATAATTAATAATAAGAAAATAATTAATTAAAATAACAAAAAGAAAATAAAAAAATTGTTAAAGGGATGTTACCGAAGCACAAAAAGACAAAAAACAAGATGGGAACGTGAGAAGAGTGAGTGATGGAGGGGAGGTGGCAGACTGAGACTTTTACCAACGGAAGCTTCTAACTTTCGCCACAAACTTTTATCGCTAAAAGTTCCAGCAACAACAAAAGAAATTAAAAGAGAAAACTTTTTAGCGACGGTAGAACCCGTTTGTTACTAAAAAAACTAAAGAAATCATTCACGTAAGGACCAAAGGAAAAAACAATTTTTGACCCAAAAAACCTTAAAAATCACAAATAATAAAATACTAATTACAAAGCATAATAAATTATATAAAATAGCAAATAATTTAATTAAACTCATACAATTAACTAATTATCAAATTAATATATTAAAAATACAAGAATAATGATAATCATCTTAATATTAACAATAATACCAATTAATTAGTAAATAAGAAAATTAAAAAAATAATCAACAACTAAAATAATTAACAAATTAACATAAAAAAATAAATAATTAACAACAAATTTATATAATGACATAATTAATTTATTAAACAAAAATAACAAATTAATCCATCAAATTTGTTAATAAATTTACATATTTTACAATTAATTAACAAATATGTGAAATTGACAAAATATTAGGATAGATCTACAAAATTAACAAGAAAAAAACTAAAAATATTATTTACGCAATTAATTAAAAATAGTTATTTAAATTTATGGGTTTTAGGGTTTGAGAATATTACCTTCAGTGTCAGTTTGTCACGGGGCAATGATTCGATGCTTTATGGCTTTTCCCAATTTTTGATAATTTTTTGGAATTTTTTGAAATTAAAAAAGTTTTTTTTTTTCATGGGAGAAAAGAGAGAAAAACAAGAAGAAGAGAGATGAAGAAGAAGATCATTAGCATGAGAGAGAAGGGATAAGCCTCACTTAAGGGTTCAAAAACCCAAGTAAAATATCCTAAACATGATATTTTTTAGGGGATTTTTTCCTAGGCATTTTTTCCTAAATCTAGGAGTATTTGCCACTCTGGAAGTGGGTAACAGACCCGATCCATAAGTGAACTAAGGACTGTTGTCTTTGAATTTACCCCTTTTCTTAGTCAACTAACATTTTATTTAAAATATTTTACCATTTTTGGCCCAAAGATGATATTTTTTCAAACAGATGTTTTCTAGATATTTGTATACCTATGTATTATATTTCCAATGAATAAAAAAATTAACTCAATTTGGCTTTGTAGATTTAGATTTATGGCCAAAATACTTATAGCTTTTCCTAGGAAATTTTCAGGGACAAAATTGGTATTTTGACTTTGAAAAATCATTAGAAACAATGGGTTTTAAATTAGGTCAAGATCTTTTCTTAAAAGTTTGTCCAAATGTTTTTTTATATTAAAATTGGATTCATCTTAATATGAGCTATGTGGAGGAAGTTATGCCTGAATTACTAGGTGTAAGGATAGATTTAAGTTGTTTACGTTGAAGCCTAATTTTGAGGATCTTAAAGGCTGAAATAGGCTTGGGTGTACCATTAAATTATATATATATGTCTTAAGATTCAAATGGATTTGGAATCACCTAATTATAAGGTCTGTAGTCTGAGATAAAGCCAAAACACCCTAGATTGCTTCAAGTTTTGAAAATCATTTTTCTCATTTTGCACCATTTGAAAGAGATAAAAAGGAAAAATACTCTAAAAAGGATTTTTAAAATTTAAAGCCCGCCAAAGAGATGAGAGAAATTTTAAAAACATGAAATATAGACAGAAAGCCTGGCACCTTTGCTCCTTATCTATTTATGAGAAAATATTTCCTCATCAGGTTACTCTGATTAAGAGCTACCTCAAGATCCAGTATCTATAACTGCCCCTAATTTTATAGGAAACTTAGTGCATTAGTGTCTAAGTGAGCTAAAATTCAGAGTAAATGATAGAAGATGCATACCTGAGGTAGTAAGCTTTCAATTGCATTGAACACGTACCACTTAGGTAGTGAGTAATATTTTAACTCTTAGTGGGGAAATTAAATTAAAGAAGATGACATATGTTTGGCTCTAGTTTTGAGATACGTAAAATTAGGGAACATCTAATTTGGCTTCAGTTTTGCAGTGCGTAAAATCAAGGAACATATGCTTTGGCTCCAATTTATTGGTGCATAAAATCAGAGTGGACATTTGATTTGGCACTAGCTTTTTTGGCATATAAAATCAGGGAACATATGATTTGGTTTCAGCTTATCAGGGCATAAAATCAGAGAGGAGCACATCTAATTTAGCTCCAGTTTATCAACATATAACATTAAGCAACATCTAATTTGGCTCCAGCTTATTAGGGCATAAAATTATGGAGGAGGACATATGATTTGGCTCTAGTTTATCGATGCATAAAATTAGGGAACATTTTATTTGATTTTAGTTAGTTAGCATATAAAATTAGGGAGGACGACATCTAATTTGGCTCAAGTTTGTTAGCATGTAAAATTATGGAACATTTAATTTTGCTTCAGTTTGTTGGTGTATAAAATCAGGGAGGATGACATCTAATTTGGCTTTAGTTTGTCGGCATGTAAAATCAGGGAATATCTAATTTGGCTTTAGTTTGTAGATATATAAAATTAGGAAGGATGATCGGCTAAATGCCTTGTAAGCATTCCATTTGCTTGTAAGGACTTGCTGCCTCTTGAGGGGACTTTAGTACTTATAAAAAGTTTGGATGTTAGTATAATGTCACAACGAAAGAAAATTCTTACCCTTTTTATGGATTTCCATGATTGCTTTAATAAAGATTCATCTTTAAGTAACGGGGTTATCTTTTGATCAATGTCCCGAAGCATGGTGCACAAAATGGTATTGCTTTAGGGAAAGTTCTTTTTTCTTCAATTAGATTGATCTATCCCATAGAAGTTTTCCTTGTTGTTTAACTACTTGTTGCTTGGAATTATCTTGTGACCAACCTCGGCATGTGGAATCCCTCTTTATTTCCTTGCAAGAAATTGCTCACATGAGTAGGTGAGGGAAATTATATAAGTTCAAGACATGTGCAAAATTTATATGAATTATGTGCAATGAATGCTATACATGTGATGTGTGCAAAGAGTGACTTGCAAAAAAGTATCCAAAATTTGAAGTAATTGTGACTTATCAAATGCCTTGAATTTAAACCTTACTCATCCTTGAATAATTGAATAAACCACATTCTTAAATAGTTTAATCTCAATAAGAGAAATTAAGGGCTTATTCTCAATGAGGAAACAGGAAAATAGGCATGTTAATACTAAGGCCTATTGAAACAACACATACCGAGCAATTTTTATGTATGTGTGCTAAGGCCAAAACATAAGTTTTGTCTTTTGAATGAAAACTCTGGATGCAAAGTTAGGAATGAAGTTCAACTTGAATACATAAATGCATTCATGGCTTCTCGTTTGAAGCTCAAGAAACATCACATGTCTATTCTTACATATCGAACCTTATTAGAAGGTCATCCTCACTAGAGTGGATGAGACCGAATCTAGAATTAGGAGGTCTTACATTGGTTGTAATGTTAGGCTTGGGTGAGTGGCTATCAAAAAAGGTTCAAGTCGCTAGAAGAAAATGACCACTATATTTTCTCAATTGATGGAAACAATATTATCTACCTATTTCCCTCTATCTAAGGACATTTAGATTTGGCTTTGGTAATTAACTCACTGGGTATTATTTGAGAGATAAAACCTTAAGGTCTCCCTTTTCCTTTTCTTTTTTTTTCCTTATTGTTTTGATGTTGACTTTGACTATTCTCATTCCCCTTTTCTTTCTTTTCCTTTCTTTATTTTTTTTCTTTCTTTCATTTCTTTTTTTCCATTTTCCCTTTTTTCCTTTCCAGGTTTGTTTCATCTAACAATCTTAATTTCCTATGAATAAAACTCATACAAAACTTTGGTAGAGATTAATCCCTCTATTTTTGAAATGTGAAATTGGCCTTGTCATAGTGGTCATCTTCCTAAGAGGAAGCCAAGATCATTTTAGGTTAAAGGTTATTTCAGTACATTTAATAATAAAATGAGCACGCATTTAGCATGCTTGAATAAAAGCTCAAGAGGTTAGCAAGTGATTATGAAATTAGGGTAGGAAAAGAAATTTAGAAGGCTACGCAAAGAAGGATTGCAAAATTATTTTCTAGATTTTGTCTCATCCTAGAGTCATTTTGATGGGTAATAAGAAAGATTCCAGTGCTCTTATTGAGTTTTTCCCAATCCCCTAATTTGCAAACAACTTTTTACTTTATTTTTAAAATTGGCCTGAGGTGCTCAAATTTTAAAAATTGCAAGGTATTGCAAAAGCTTTTATGCAATTTAGAAGGTAGAGATAAAGCATGGGTATCTCCTATTCAACTTATGTTTGAATGAAACACAAATTTCTAGAATTGAGATCAAACTCATTTGAAGTTGAGAACAACCAGGATGAAGTAAAATTTCAAATCAAAAGTACATTAACAAGAGACAATTATGTCAAAACTTTGGACATTACATGGCAATATAATTTAATATTAAGGCCTATATTACTTAATTTATGAATACTCCCTGTATTTGAGAAAAGCAAAAGTGTTATGGTGATAATCATGGATGCATCAAGTAGATAGTGACCTTTGAATTGAAATTGGCAAAAAAAAAATGATGTTACAGCAATCATCTCAAAAGGGAAATAGCGATCCTCGAGTTCACGATCAGGAAAAGGAGGTAATCTTTGAACTTGAGACTAGTAAAAAATGATTATGTTAGAACCCTAAGACATAATTCGATAAGGCAAATTAGGCATAAGGCCTAAGCTATTTTAATGGAGGGTACTTCCTTGAGATCGACAAAAGAATGGCATGGTAACAATCACCCTAACTACATTGGGGAGGTGGTGACCCTTGATTAATTCCAAAGAAAAGGACATTGCCATGGCTATTTTTGAATGTATCAGGAAGGTGATGATTCTCCAACCTATAAATTAAAAGGAAATTATGTGACAACTTTGTGCATAACTTAGCAAGAAAAATTATGTTAGAAATACTCCTTCAAATTGGGAACAAGTTGAAACTGTGACCATTTCAAATGCACTAAGGTGGTGATGATCCTCAAACCTATAAAATACAATTATGTTAGAATCTTAGCAATACAGACTAAGTTAGGAATACTCCTTGAAATTTGCAAAAATACAATGTTATAATGGCTATTGTATTGATGTGAGAAATCCTTAATCCCCAGGCTATTGCATGTGAAGGCTCTGGTGAACTATTAAGGCAAGGGTAGTGGGCTTGACCTCCATGTTACTTATAGAGTCATGCATACAACAACATATACAAAAGATTATGTGCAAGGTGTATAAAAATACATGCAAGCATATGATGATATTGCATGCAATACATTGGCCTACAAATAGGTGGTTGGGGGATCCCATTGCTAATGATCCACATATGTCTTCCTTAATGGTTTTGGTCTCCAATCAAGCTTTCTCTTATTATTTACCTTTAATTTTTTTTGCTTTGTTGTCTTTTTTAACTCCCTTATTATTCTTAGGATAAGACATCTGTTGCTACTGTATTTTGAATAAGAGAAAATCCATTTCCTCACAAACTATGATCTAGTAATCCCAATGGGTTTTTTATTGAGCTTGTAATCCTACACTTCACTTAAAAGCTATACCCCTACTTGAAAGGTTTGTGGTGACCCAGAATTCCTTTTCTTCCTTTACAATCATAACATTACAAAAAAATCCAAAATAGTGACTAAAATTTACTAATGGAAAAATTTTTATCGGTAATTACTAATAGAAAACTCATTACATAAGAAAAATGGTAGTGAAAAATTTTAGGTTACAACGGAATAAGAATTTCGTTGTAAAAACTGAAGGGAAATTTTACCCCAAATATTACTCGACAAAAATGAAAATTTCATCTGTAAATTGGTGTCAAAGTTTCTCAGCTAAAATTGGACACTGAATATACTAATGGAATGTCATTTTCATCGGCAATTTAGCGGCGAAATTGAAATTTCGTAGGTAAATTACATACAAAATTATATTTTCGTAGGTAATTTACCTACCTAAAAAATTTTAATTCCATAGGCAAACCTTTTCTATATAAAAAAATTGCTTCCCTTCTCTTTTTCGTTCTAAATTAAAAACTTCAATAGACATAAATAATTAAGAAAAAATTAGGAATACTTAATTTTTAATTACTCTATTAATTCTATTTAACTATTTTATTAAAAAAAAGCCCTTAATTTTTTATAATAAATAATTAAATATCTTTGTATACATATTTTTGCCTTCTTGCTATGAAATTGAAAAAACAAATAGACGTATGAGAGAATTAGTGGAAGATCAAAGCTGATCAAGCAAGGCCCCTATTTAATTATTTACTATACCTTAATCTCTATAATTTTATTAATATTTCAATGAAAATATTTATCTCACCATAAAGATAATTGGAATAAACTAAATTTTTGGTTTATATAATAACATGTTCAATTCCTGAACATGGCAATTTATACATTTTATATAATTCACATTCAATTTATAAAATTAGCCAATTCGATTATTATAATTAATTTATTTTAACCTATTATAAAATATAGAATTATAAAAGAACAACAATTTTAATAATTTAATTAACATGTTTGATCAATCAATCATATACACTTGCAAGTTACAAAATTTCCATATATTAATTATTTATAAATTAAATAAAGAAATAAATAAATGTGATGGGTGCATTATGAATTGGATATCATTTAAATAATTTATTTTATTAAAAAATATATGGGAACTGAAATTGAAATAAGGGTTAAAAATGTAGAAAGACCCTAAAATCTAATTCTATACTCTATTACTCTTATTGCAGTCCCATTTCCCTTTTACTTTTCTTTCTTCTAACACACATTTGCCCTTTCTTTTCCTCTCTTCTTCTTCTTCTTCTTCTTCTTCTTCTTCTTCTTCTTCTTCTTCTTCTTCACTTAGATTTTTTGTTCTTCCATAGATCTACCTTCCTCTTTTACGCTATACCACTAAGAATGCATCAAAGTTGAAGGATTTAAAAGATTCAGAGGTTTGTTTCTTATCTCATTTATTTTCTCTCTTCATTCTCTTTTTTATCTTGTTTGATATCTTTTTGATGAAATGTTTCCTTCTTATTCTTCTTTAGCCAAAATCCCTCTAAAATCTAACATTATAAAACCATAATTTCCTATTTGTTGATCTTAGGCCGAAATTCCCCTTTTTCCTAATTTTTTTGCCACTGTGAGCTCTTTATTTTGAATCTCAGAGATCCAAAGGTACTTTCTTTCTTTTTTTATATATTTATTTTTCGTATTTTTTATTAATATTTTTGCCACTCATTTTACATAAAATCAAACACAATATATTATAGCAAGTATTGTCTTTGTAGTACTTGTATTTTTTTATTATTATGATGTTGAACCATAAATCACTAATAAAATTTAATTCATGCTTCTAGAATTGTATTTTGTTGGTTTCTTTTTTTTTTAATTCATTTTGGTATGTTCTTTTTTTGAGTGCTTCATTCTAGATGAATTTCTTATTTATAGTCTACAGACCTAAAAAGAATTTGACCCTAGGTTGACCAAATGTAGGGATCACAAAGTAAATTATAGGCCAATTTATTGTGCATATTTCTAACATACAACTTAGAATGCTCATCTTTTATTAGATTAAACTCCTACAGAAGTACTTATGTACATGTTTATCTTTAAGATATATATAATAATTCTTTTGAATAGACAATATCTTTTGCATATTCAACATGTTTTTATACTTTCCTTAAAATCTTTTACCTTTTTCTTCTAAAATTAAGAGCTTGAGATTGATTTGCTACAATTTTTATGGGTTTTATATGAACTAGAGGAAAAAGCAAGGATAATTTTGGATGAAAGAGGTATTTTTTATGATTGACATTGAATTTTTATTTCTATATAGGGCATAATATATATATTATTGAATATATAACAACAGTGCTTAGAACTACATTACTTTTTATCAGCTATTTGTTGAAATAATTATTTTATTAAATTGGTAAATAATAGGTATGAGGGTGAAACATGATAAAGGCTATATTATTGGATTGAGTAGTTCAGAAAGGAACAACTGTTTGAAGAATTTGAAGTGTAAAATTGAAAGATATTGTTGACTTTATATTTTGCTAGTTTGGTCATATTCTTATCAAATTGTTCATGGTTATCTTGGAAAAAACTTACTCTTTGGTTTATTACCTTCCCTATGTTTGATAAATAGGTGGCTGAGATATCGATTGTTAAGGAAGTACTTATTTTTACTTTTCTTATTGATTTGGTTTAAAATTTTTGCTATAGATTCACAAAATTAACTAATTTAAACACTTAAAAACACACTAATAATATAATATAATTCACAACTATCAAATACCCCATAGTTAATCTTTGCTCACCCTCGAGCAAATTTGAACAATTCAACTCCTCAAAATAATTAAATTTTAGTCTAAAATTATGCATTTCAAAATTAAGTTTAACAATTAACTAGAGCACCTACCAAATCTCTAACTAGATTAAATTCCAGCAAGATAATATAAGTTAGTTTCTATATGTGTATGTGTAAGACCAAAATATTTTAGTATTTTCAAAAATCAAAACACCAATGCAAATTCATAATCAAGCTTAAGAATTAATATACATATAAGTGTACAAATTGTTTTGCACTTAAAACTGTAAAAACACCATAGGCCTCTCCTTTAATAGCAGAACCCGAAAGTTATCTCTACTAAATAACTCAAAAGCAAAACTTAAATTCACTTAGGTCTTCATTGGGTTGTAATCGGGTTAAGGTATTGGCTATTAAAGAATGGATAAGAGAAAATAAAAAAAGAATAGCCACTTTATACTTAAATAGACCAAACTTTGAAATATCAATCTTATGAGTACAACCCCTTTTTCTATACTTGCTTACTTAATCTCATACATATTAAGAACTTTTGAGAGAAAAGAACAATTAAACTCCTCTTAATTTCACAATTCATCCCTTTTAGAAGTAATAATTCTTTCCCTTATAAATACCACACACTTAATATTTTGCTATATATGCTAGCTTTATTTCAAAATTTCTTTCTTTTTTCTTTTTTTTTTTCTTTTTTTGGGTACTAGCTTCATTGCTAGCAATACAATGATAAAAAGGATAATTACAAGGTAAATCTTTCACTATTTTCTTGACTTTAATTACAAACATTAACAAAAGTAATCTAAGAACCTTCTTTACTACACTCTTCCATTAGCTAACAAAAATTAATCTATCAAATTCTAGAGTGATCAATTCTAAAAAGGAAAGATAAAGGCTATTTAAGCTATATGGTAAATAAATGAGTGTAACAAGAAAAATAAATATGGCATGCATTAATCATACCTCATTAGGCTCAAAATGGCTAACAAGAGACAAATGTATCGAAAAGGTGGGGATACAGTCTTAATATAGCTCAACAAGAAAATATTACCTACACTACAAGAAAATTGTAGAATAGCGACAAAATTTAGCGAGTAAAAGAAAAATCGTTGCTAAATCACTGATATAGCGACAAAATTACAATGACAAATGAATTTTGTCACAAATGTTGGTCGAGATGCAAATGAACATATATTTTGCAACAATTTAGCAAGAATATCAATAATTTGTCGCTAATATTGGTGCCTAAATTTTGGCACAAACTTTAGTGACAATTTAGCGAGGACAAATCCCTCACTAACATTTAGCGAGGACAATAATCCTCGCTAATTTAGCGAGAAAGAAAATCCTCGCTAATTTAGTGAGGAAAAATCACTCGCTAACGTATAAGATGCATATGATAGATGAAGCATTTAGCAAGGAAGAAAATCCTCGCTAATTTAGCGAGGACAAATCCCTCACTAACATTTAAATAAGATGCATATGATAGATGAAGAATTTAGCGAGGAAAAAAATCCTAGCTAATTTAACGAGGACAAATCCCTCGCTAATTTTTAAATAAGATGCATATGATAGATGAAGCATTTAGCAAGGACAAATCTCTCGCTAACATTTAAATAAGATGCATATGATAGATGAGGCATTTAGCGAGGACAAGAATCCTCGCTAATTTAACGAGGAAAAAAAGCCTCGCTAATTTAGCGAGGATAAATCCCTCGCTAACGTTTAAATAAGATGCATATGATAGATGAAGCATTTAGCGAGGACAAAAATCCTCGCTAATTTAGCGAGGACAAAAAACCTTGTTAATTTAGCGAGGAAAAAATCCTCGATAATTTAGCGAGGACAAATCCCTCGCTAACGTTTAAATAAGATGTATATGATAGATGAAGCATTTAGTGAGGACATATCCCTTGCTAATTTATCTTGGAATATAGTCCTCACCAATTTAGCGAGGATATATCCCTCGCTAATTTAGCTTGGAATGTAATCCTTGCCAATTTAGCGAGGACATATCCCTCGCTGATACTTAATTTTTATATTTCATGTACGGATTAACTAGTTAACGAGGAATTAATCCTCACTAATTTAGCTAGGAATGCGGTTCTCACCAATTTAGTAAGGATTAATTCCTTGTTGATGGTGTTTTCGTGGATTTATTTGTTAGCAACGAAATAATACTAGCTAAATTAGCTAGGACAAAGTTTCTCACCAAATTAAGCACAAATTATAAATTAATAATATAATTATATATATTTTGAAATACTTATATCTATTTAAGGGGTCAATAATTAATTTAATTGTATTTAATGTATGAAAAAAATTAGCTAGAATAGAATTGTTGCTAATTTAGCTATAACTAAATTCTTACCATTTAAAATTGTTAGCGAGAATATCTTCCACGCAAATTAGTAAGGTAGTTTTTCCTTGCCAAATAAAAGATTTAGCAAGGAAACTTTCCATGCTAATTTAGCATGGTAAGATATGTAGCCAATCTCCTAAAATTCTAATTCCATATTAGAGCGGGATCAATAATGATTTTGGCGGTATCCCCATTTTTAAGGCTCTTTGTACTTAAAACATTGTTTCTCCTCTCTCTCTCTCGTTCTCAGTTATTCCTATATCCCAAAGTCATGAAAACTAGAAAAACCTAATTCCTAATAATTGTCGATTTTGGATCTACTGCTGTGGCCATTTTTCAAGTATTGTCAGTGGCTCAGTTGGCGATACCACCTCTAGTGGTTCTCATGCATACATGGTAAGTTTACTTCTCATTTATTCCACACAAACATGTCGATCTTCTTGTTTCTTCTTGTTTGGCGATACCATCTCTGGTGGTTCTCATGACTTGGTCTTTTTTTTCTTCTTCTTCGATTAGGTGTCGAATGATTAGGTTTGGTTTGGATGGTAAAGAATAGGCAGAGATCTACATAATCTATCTGTTACAGTTGAGTTTTGACCTCTGTATGTCTCTTGTTCCTATTGTTTAATCCTTGTCTCTGATGTTCGTGGATTGCTTTTTTTTGTTCAAGCTCATTAGGTTCTTCCTTGTGGCGATAGATGGCTTACCTCACTCTTATGCTGTTTTTTGTTAGGCCCTGGTATGGGGGCTTGATACCTTACTCTGCTAAATGTTTTTTTGTTATTGTTTTCTTATTCGGGCATCCAACTATCGTCTAACATGAGATGAATAGATTATGGGATGGGTAGTTTATAGATGTGAATTACAGTGGATTTTATTGGGGTCTACACTGTGTTCTTTCTGGTTTTTTGCTTTTTCCTGTTATTTGAGTAAGTGCTCTGTTTTGTTTATCAGTTGCTGATGGAGCAGGGTGACTTATGTTTTTTTTTTGGTAGTTGCTTCTGGACATTTAGCTTGAAAAATACGAACAGTTGACCTATCATACCGGGCTAATTGGAACAAAAAGTAAGTATTTCACTTGTTAGATTTGTGATTTTGATGGTATCTTTGCTATTGAAACTATTTTACTCTTAACATGCAAGTGGACATGGTGTAGAAAATGACTTCCTTTTGCACTTAAAAAGTTTAATTAACTAAACTATGAACTTTTGATATACCTCAATATTTTTTTGGTCATTGTATGTTTGCAAACAATGGAGAGATTGTTGAAAATTAAATGTGTGTCAAATAAATGGTTTAGAGCTGACATTTTAGGATGACGATGTCTTCATTTAATTAAGTGTATGGGCTATTCTATTGGTTGAAAATTACCAAGTCAGTGTTGTACTAAGATCAATTTGGATGCAGCAGTATTTGAAGACTCTGGCCTAATTATCTTTGATTGTTTATCTATTTTTTTTCTTAAAATGTAAATCTTAAGTTTAGTTTTGTTAGAAGGCAAATTGGGTGGCTCATTTATTAGTTAAAGCATCCATCTCTATATCAAATCTTATGTTTCAAAACACAATTGTTTGGAAATAATTTATAAGTTTTAAATTTATTAAGTCTTATTGGTGAGAAAGCTACATCAAACACAAAATATCTTCAAAATTATGTAAAAATTTTATATACCAATACTAAATAGCTTTTATTAAAAATATACCAGCTGCTAGTCAAAAGATTTGCTAATGAAATTTATATATAGAGCTGTTAATCCTCATTGGGATTAATTTTGGTATCAACAAGTGTTTTATTGACAGTAACCAAATAATGGGATTAAAGCTTAGTTGTTTTATTAATTATTATTGTTTGGATATGTATATATATTGTAGAATATTTTATTGAGAAATGTTTACACATTAGCACAAGAGAACTTCATAGTAATGCTTTTGAGATTGTCTACTATAAATGGTATGAGACTTGCATTTTATTGTTCCTTTCATGCTTTCTTTTATACTTTGTTTTGACAACTACACTAGTATAGCATGCTATGGGTGTAAGATGCATTCACAGGGTAGACTATGTCATCGAGCATTGACTTAAATAATTTTGATTCTCAATTCCTGCTTTTATCCTTATCTTTTGAAAGGGTTAAGAGCTGATTCTTTTATTTTTGAAGTAATATGCATTCACGGGGTAAAATCACTATTTTTTCTACTGTATTTCTACACATATAAGAGTAGGAATTTTTGGGAGTTTATTTATAAGCAATGATGGCTGATTTCTTAAAAATTTTCATTAAATTGGTTATATTCCTTCTCAAGCCTATTTCTTCCCTCATCTTAACTTTCACGGCTTTGGCCACAATACCAGCTTGATATTCTATGTAAAGTATTGTTGCTTTATATTATTTGCAGACCTATTTTCTCATATATATATATATATATAATTTAAGAATAGCAAAAGACCCTAATCTACATTAAAGATAATGTACACTGAAATAGGCATAAATTATATTTAGTGAATATCAAATACAACTACTGGTATGATTAACTGCATATATACTCTATTATATGTTGATAAATAGCATAAAATATTTATATAATTGATAGCTAACATGTGTTTATAATTAGACGTGAACCCTCTTCTTCAATTCTCAAATCCCATTCCTTTTTAAAATAATTATATTTTTTATTTTTCCTTATTCTGGTTTTTGCACTATATATTGTTCTTTACGTACATATATAGTATAATGATATCTTTATCGGGTAATTAACAATTATAGTATATTGTGCTACTTATTAAAAAAAACTAAGGTTATTTTTATATTTCCATGTAATCTTAGATAAAATTAATTTCCTTTTTAATTGCATACTTTTCTATGGCAGATTCATAAATGTATAAAACTAGTTAGTTATTCTCAGTTCTTAATTGTATGTCATGATGGAGGAGAATAACTGATTTTATGCTTTGACTAAAAGTAGGATGTTAGAAGATCATAAGTATAAGGCAGTACATACATATATCTTTTTGAATTGTGAGGAGGTCTTGCCATTTATAATGTAATAACGACATACTGCTTAGCCTGTTCATTCCATAAATGGGTGTATTGAGTTCTTAGTACTTCATTGTGCACTCATATAACATTTTGTTGATGGGCTAAAAAAGAAACAACCTCACATCACCGATGAGCAGATTGATGAAGTTCTTGACAATGAATTTGCTAACTGGTTTGAGGAATTTGTGAGTTTTATTTTATAATTAGGAAGTTGTTCAATTGTAAAAAAAAACAAGTTTTGTAACCAATATTTGTCACTTAAATTAAAATTAACTCATCTCTTTTTATTGTTCTTAATAGGCAAGATATAATGACATGGGTAGTAATTGCTTGCGACAGTTGGCTAAAAAACCTTTGAGATTTGTCAATAGATACAAAGTCTATTTTGTGAATGGTTATAAGTTTCATACAATGGGACATGTTTCTACAAAAGATATAATGAATAGCGGAGTTTACATTCAAGGTTCTAACTATAGTGAATCTATAGTAGAGGACTTTTATGGAAGAATAAAGGAAATTTTAGAGTTGGAATATCCAGGATTACCAATTAAAAGACTTGTTTTATTCAACTGTGAATGGTTTGACAACACCCCTAATGTTGGAACTAAGGTCCACCAAGGATACAAGCTTGTTGATGTACATAGTCGTCGTCGATACAATAAGTATGAACCGTTTGTGCTAGTAATGCAAGTAACTCAGGTATATTACATGTCATATCCTAGTAGACGAATGGATAAGGTTGATTGTCTTGCAGTTGTGAAGGTAAGGCCTAGGTCAATATTTGATTTTCTAGAGGGTGATAAAAGGACACATGTTGTTTTTCAAGAAGATGAAGTTGAAGCACATGAAATCGATGTCACATATTTGGAAGAGGAAATGCAATTCCTTAATGATCCAAATAGAATTTTATTAGAACTTGATGAAGAAGTTGAAGAAGAAAATGAGGAACCAAAATTGATCTCTTCAAGCGACGACTCTAATATTGATGAAGGGAATGATTATCATTCCATTAAGGATAGTGAATAATCTTGTATGTGTTAGTGTAGTGGGCAATGATTGCATTTTTTTCACTAACATTAATTTATATCTAATATGTTTTATTTTATTACAGATATGTCAAAAAGGAAACACATTATCATGCCATGTTGGAGGGTCTTTCTTTCTTGCCGTGCATATGAAACGTTTGGTAAGTTGACATTTTTTCTTAACAATAATTAATAAATTGACATAAAATTTGAGTTTTTAGCATTATATGTTTGATGTGATGATTATATGAGTTGTTTTGGGGCATATAAGTGGTTAAAATGGTTGTTATAAATGCATTGATTTTTATATAAGTGTAATTGAAATTTGAGTTATACGATAAGCAAAATATGTTGGATGTGATTATTATGTGTTGCTTTGGGGCCTAGTTGAGGGATCAAAATGGTTGTTTAGATGCATTGATCCTTATAGAAGTGTAACTATGAATATTTTTTCAGGTTTGATAATTTGGATTTGTTTTATTTTTAAGGAAAATGCTGCCGAATTTTCGACAATACCTGAGTCTATTTTTATAATTTTTTTATAATTTTTCTTGTTTTATTCTATTTTAGGCAAAAAAATGACTGAGATTCGTACCCAGCTTCGTGCTGAGATTCATGTTGAGCTTGAACAAGAGTTGGAACAACAAATGGTGCAGCGGGTCGGATAGATCCAGCAACAGATGCATGTATAACAACTTTTCTCGTAATGAATTGAGGAACAGATGAGCTTATTCACTTCTTGTACTGTTTATACTAATGGTTCAAGTGCTTCACTACATGATCCACACATCGGATCATAGATACTTTTTACCTACATTATATATATATGTATATATTTTAGGACATCTTGTATATCTTTTGTTATACATGTATATATTTTTGATATGTTCCTTCTATATATGCATGAATATATTATTTTGGATATGCAATGATTTGCACTTGTAAATACTAGTTTATTTATGGATATATATATTTTTATATTAAGTATTGAGTACTCTATAAATATTATTATTATTTTTTAGTTTATTATTTAAATAATAAAACCTCCATAGTCAATTAAAAAAATTCATTTTAAATTTAGAAAGTGTAATAAATAATATTATTGTCATCGTGATGCTCAAAATAATGTTTAGCGAGGACCAATCTCGTACCAAATTTAGCAATAACAATATATGTCACAAATTTGATGCTAAATTTATAAAGGAGTTTTTTGTTGCTAAAATGAAAAGTCTTAGCAAAATTTAGCGAGGATTAAAGTCCTCACTAAAATTTAAATTCCTCGCAAAATTTAGCGAGTAATTCAGACCTCACAAAAGATAGCGACAAAAAAGTCCTCTCAAACATTACCGAGGGCTTTACCCTTACAAAAATTTAGCGAGGATTTTAGTCCTTTCTTTAGTTTATAAAGCATCAAGCAAATAAGATCAAATTCACACTTAAACAATGAAAGAAACTCAAGAATCATAAATCTATATTAAGTTCAACTAAGTTGTAATTTCCTTACCTTAAAAACCATATGAGCTCTTTAATTATCCTAAAGCACTTACTAATTCAAATACAATTATTAATTACAAAAATTATTAGAAGTAGCTTATTTTTAACCCCAAATCTTAAACTCATGAATTAAATGACAATAAACATCAGAAAATATGAATTAAACTATAAAAACTTATGAAAAAATAAGATAACAACTTATTGAAAATAACAAACAAAACACAAAACACAAAAAAAATTAACAAAACATTAAAGATAAGGGTTAGAGAAGTTATGGTTTATTGAGTCCTATCATCGACTCATGTTACTCTCTAGAGGTCGAGTTTGTGATCCAAATATAGGTCTCTCCAGACTTTGCTCCTCATTTTCTCCATTAGTAGAAGAACCAATCATAATTTACCAAAGCTGAAAATTCCATATCTTTAATAAAATATGACTCCTCATTTGACTCTTTAAATACGAACTCTACCGGCTCTTCTAGCCTAAATAAATTCTTCAAATGGATTAAATTCAGTGTTTCCACTTGAGAATTGAAAACTTCCTACTTCATTGGTGATAAATCCTTAATAAGTGGTTTAAACACACCTTCTAAATAAACACATGACTTTCCTTCCCATATGAATTGCTCCTTTTATTTTTCATGCACCTTAAAGCTACATATTTCCTTATCCACCATTAATGAGTGATTTATTTCCTTTTACTTACCACCATCACCTTGAAATTGCATTGAAACACTCAAGAGTTATAGTTTTGATTCCAACTTTTCAATGCCCTTTTCTGGATCCCTTAATAAACTCTATTGACTCTTGATTGTTTTATCTTGATCTCTTAACTTCTCTTTTGAACTTTAAACTTTTCCTCATAAGTCCTTAACTTCTCTTTTGAAATCTTAACTTCTCTTAAAATCTTAACTTCTCCTTTTGAACTCTAAACTTTTCCTTTTGAATTCCTAATGTCATGTCCCACTCTTCCTTTTCAGTTTAAAATTTATTCTCCTTACTCTTATGCAAGTCAAGAAGGACTTGATTTTTAGAGATATTAGCCTCTAGCTAATATTACAGTTCTTACTTCTCTCTCATCAATTCTTTTTTTTTTGCTCTTAAAACCCATGGAGAACAAGACACTTTAAAGGATGGTGGTGGATAAACTGTTGAAGCTTGATATGAATATTTCAGTTAATGCAGCTCCCTACTCAAATCTTGTAGTTCTTGCATCTGTTTCCTCAAAAGAACTAATCCATCATCTTGAACATAATTATGCATCATCTTGAAGAATGTCTCAAAATTTTTTTACAAAGAATAATCACCAAATAAAAAATAAATAAAAAATCTCAGACTAACTTAATCAAAGATATTAAACAAACAATACCATTATTTTCCGACAATGGCATTCAAACTTGACCGATTTCTAGCAAATGTACTAGATCAGCTAGTAATATAGGAAATTATAATTAAGAGCCTAAATATTATACCCAAGGGAATATGAATTGCTAAGTAAAATATCAATATGAGAATTAAATTAATCTGAGATTATTTTCCAAGTTTTTGAATTAAAAATAAGAAATAAACTAAATGGATAATAAAATAAAACTAAAACTAAAACTAGACTAACATGAATTAAAAACAAAAAATAACTAAAACACTTATCCTAAAGGAACTATCCACCTTAACTTCCATTACAACGACTCTGTTCTAAAGTAATACAAGTGATTATGGAAAACAATTGGATAAATAAAGCTAGATATCTTAAGTAAGAATATCATTCTAAGCATTAAAACTTCTTAGTAGGAATAATTCAATATTTAGCATAAAAATCCAGTTTTAAACTTCCAAGAGATTCATTAAATCCACTTTCAAGTAAATTTGACTCCAACATATTCTTATTTCAACTTTTCTTATTACTAACTCACTTTTATAAATACATAATTACATCTAAATTAGAAATTAATAATACATCAACACTAGTAAACCAATCCAAGAACATGCATATCATAGGTCACACTTAAATCATTCATTAACTATTAATCAAATAAATTAATAATCAATCTTAATACAATCAATGATAATAATTTGCTCAAACTAAGAAATAATCAAACTTGTATTTAATTAAAGGTTAAACTAAGTCATCCTAATAAAAGTACAAGAATTCAAGTTTGCCTCAGCAAAAGAGAAGAAACTAGTTACCAAACATGATAAAAATGAAAGAAAGCTAAAATAAAAAATATTGCAAACTAAGAACAATAGAAAAACTAAGGTAAAACTACTATAAAGCTACTGTGCAATATTAACTAAAGAAGATTAAAGCTAAAGTAAAGAAAAATTCATAATTAACTATCTCTCCCAAAGTTTAGTGCTTTATATTACTTTTATAGCTGAATTCTATGGCCTAAAAAAGAAGTTTTACCCTTGTAACTTCCTAAACCAAAGAGGAATTGAGTTTGAGTTTAAATAGGAAGTTTTGAATCATTATTTTCGATAAAGATTCAAGAGAGTGATAGGTGAGTGTTTCTTTCACTCAGGAGAGTGATCTACCTCACTCAGCGAGTGATGGTGTGATGTCCCTCACGTTTCACTTGCAAATTTTCCTAAAATTATGGCTTTGCCCTTAAACTTCTCCTTTCTTTAATTAAGTCATTTTTCTCTTTAATTTAGCTTTGAAAATAAAAAACTTATAATTAAATCTCGAAACACATAACTTAACTATTTAAACATAAATTAACCAAATTAATACTAAATTAACTAATTTAATAGCTTAAAAACACACTAAAAACATAATATAATTCACAAGTATCACTACTAACAATCCGATTTGCACTTCATGTATTGGGGAGAATTCAAGTTAAAGTACCATTACCCACTCGACAACTCTAGAATGCATATAATGACCTCTCAGTCTAAACCTAAAAGGACTACACCTTTCCAGAGGGCATCTTTTTGTGCTTTAATTATTCTTTTAACTATAAGAAAACTCACAGCATTGAGTATCTTTCATTCCTTAATCGGAGCTAGGTATAGTCAAGGGAATCCATATCTAAATGTCAAACTCTACTTTAACAATCTTAACTAGATCCCCAAGGACCTGATTACTTGAAGTATTTAGCTTTTACTCATCTTGCAATGGCAGTATAAAGCTTCAAACCTTCTGATGCTACCAGATGTACTTCCCTATGATATCTACTCCCTAGATTAAAGGAGTTTACCTCTGTGGCAAGTCAATATAACCTTTTGATGTACAAAGTGTTAATCCATTCATGTGAACTATGTGGATGCCACCATAAGTTATCTCATAACCATTATGGCTTTTTACTCATCGGTACAGCTCAAACACTTAGTATTATGGCTGCTTCTTTGTTCAAAACCATATCCATAATAATGGGCTATGTAAGGAGCTTTGAATTTCTCCCGATCTTCTCTAAAAATTCCTTCTAAAGATGTAAGTTTCTCCTGAGCAAGGCTAAGTGTTAGAGCATCATGGTCTCTTATCAACAATCTAAATGTACATTACCTATACAACCCTAAAACATAATCTATCTTATAACCCCTACTAGAATGTTCAATGTAGAGACCAAGGCTATCAAGGCACATACCATTAAGCCCTTATCCCTAAGCATAAGTTTTATAAGACAAACTGGTTATTAGTCTTCCTAAGCTCTCATAAGACAATATGTACTTCTCTACAATAGAGCATCCATTATGAGCTTGGTAACCATTAGCAAAGAGCCTTTAGGCACTTTTACCATCCTTACCCCTAAGGCTAAGGGTGAATCTAGCCTATACAATCCTACTGTCAATGGCTTTAGGTAATTTCCATCATCAAATAAGATAATGATTACTCTTAACTTTTGCCAAAGCATGGATAGTACTGTTGTTACTACTTTAAAATTTCACCTACCTTTAAAGTAATCATTTGTTACTTGTAATGTTGCTACCCTTTTGAGGAATTCTTCTTTTAGAGATCTACCTTCAAATGGCCTTTAAGCAAGTTTCCTTCAGGTGCCTTCCCTTTAGTGTTTTCTGCCTTGCTATCTTTCTTACTGCTCCAAGGGAAGGCGATCCATATCTGTCATGCTTCTATCGAAGATAACTTCTTCCTTACCAGACTGCATATTCCATTTGACACCTTTAAGAACCTAGAAAGGAATTTTTACTTGGCTTTTACACTATTCAATAGCTTCTCAAAGAGATTGATCTATTACACATCTTCTTTGGTAGCTATTAGTACTTATGGTTTGAAGCTTCCACTTCATCCATCCGAAGTTACACCTCCTGCTCAAAGAATCCTACTATCACCAGAGGCATACTTTCTTGACCCTAAGACTCTTCTTTACAACTTAAGTTATGAGCTAACGACCAAAGAAGAGGCTACATAAACCTTATCCTCACTAGCAACCTCTTATTCCTCTGGATACTTATAGTCCTAAAAAAACATAACAAAAGCATTTCTATTTCATCTATTTCAAACGGCATAACTTTATCTCTACTAACCTACATTAGATTCCATTTGTGACATTCATCAAGAATAGGCTTCTGGAGACTAAGAGGTGGTCTCCTCTAAGGTGGGAACATCAGAAGAAGCATCAAACACATGAGGTGTTGCTTTTACCTTTTGAAAATCTAGCCTTAGTGCAAGCTCTAATGTATGCAATAAATTTCTTTTTATATGTTAATCATACGTTTATGCCTAACTTATGTTTGCATTCTTATTTAAATGTATCATGTAACAATAATAGCAATTATACCCAGATATATAATGCAAAACTCATTCCCATTCAACCTCAAGTTATAACCCTCTGTGCGGCTTCTGTTATCAATCAGCCCTATTAGATTATGTTGATTGAATATTTTTTCTCAACCCTTAGTTTTTTCCTAAGATACCTTTTTCAATTTTTATCCTAGCAGGATGCCCAATTTTAGCAAGGCTACCCTTTTTGGTTTTCAACCTGCAGAGCTATGTTTTCTCCTTCTTTCTTTTCTTTTTATTTATTTATTTATTTATCATTTTAATTCATTAATTTTTTTAATTTTTGCCATGGAAGTCTTTTTACTCTATCATCACTGCTAGACTCATTAAATTCTTTTGACTATTGCTAACGAGAATCAATTATCCCTTCAAGCCGTAACATTTTAGGATAAAGGATTCGACTTTAGCTTGAGTATCCTGAAGCATATAATTTGAATGGTTTCTTCTAAATAATTGCTTTTGATCAACTTTTTAAAAGATTAAGCAAACCTTTCTCTTCTTTTGAAACTTGACCGAGATGGTGAGTTTTCTTTAAGTTGTAGGAGATTCATCTGACTTTGATAGTTAAGCTCTCAAAGCAATGCTTTCATACTTGAGACTTTATTTTGATTAGCTATAATTTGTTTGTCTTCAAATGTGAAGGAGAAAGGAATAGTCTTTGAAACTTCACCTGTCATATTATTTCTTCATTCACATTAGCCATGCAAGCTTCAACATAAACTCTCTATGATGTTTTACTTAGGATCATAAATTGAGTCGACAACTTGTGGCTCATTCTTCAATTCTTTTTTAAGCTGCTTTTAAGTAATAAAGCTCTCATTCCCTATCAGCTTCCTCAGTGATCATCATGGGAAAGGTTTATCTTATCTCCTATATTCTCTAATTTGGGTCTTCAGATGTGCTCTTTAAATGATCTATGGTTCAGCCAAATTTGAACAACATATCTTATAATATCTTTGTTGACTTTTGTCATGTAATATCAGGTCCAAGCAATGACTTTTTTTTTTATTTTTCCATTTTTTACTTAACTTTTCTTTTTTACTTTCTTTTTTCATTTTCTTAAGCTATTCTCACTTCATAAACCATATTGGGTGCAATTAAGATGTTATTGCTCTTGAGATTGAATGGAGGAAATTTTATTAAATTAATGTCTTATATAAATTCCATAATCATTGCATTTTTCTTACTAGAATTGGAGGCAACAAAAAGTCTTTTAACATCTCTAGCTCTTCCTTCTCTGAATGATGCCCAAGATTAGTAGGGATATTATTATATCTATTATCTTTACTTGTTCGCACATAAAATGAAATGCATGCTCACATACAATCATGCACACAAGATTTACATGGTTTAATTTCCATTTACATATTAGGTGGCAATTCATGAAAACAAAAAATTATACACAATATGAGATACATAAGCATCAAAAAGTGCTATACACATATAACATGCACATTTTTTCAATTATTATTGTTAATTTATAATTTATTAAAAATACATGTGATGAGTGTGAATTATATATAAATTTTGATATGTTTTTAGTTGTGTTATTTAGTTGTTTTGGTTTTATTTATGTTAAATTAGAGTTAATTTGGTAATATTTATGTTTTTGAGGTTAATTCTGTGTTTTATTTGATTTTCAGGTTTAAATTGTTAATAAAGGGCTTAAATTGCAAAAAGGATAAAGTTTAGGGCCAAAAGTGCAAATATGAAGAATTGTTACGAGGAAATTGACGTTCAGTCCAGAGCCTTCACACGTGACCACGTGAAAATACTGAAGAATTCCACCCATGGCCATATGAAGGTTTGATACTTAGAGGACGTGGCCACGTGAAGGGATGGATGTTGAAGGGACTTGGCCACGTGAAGGACTTTTGGAGGAAGACAAGGCAAACACGTGACCACGTGGATTCCAAGTGAAGGACCACACGTGGCCACGTGTGAAGAAAAGCCCAGAGAACATGTGACCACGTGTTCAAATACACGGTGAAGGGCATGTCCATGTGATGTTATTCCCATTAAGCGAAGGATTTTTGTCGAACTTCCTACTTTGGGTAGAAATTACTTCCTATTGAATTCTAAGAGTTTGAGAAGGAATTTATGACTTCTTTGGCCTATAAATAGGACGCTAAAACACAGAAGAGGAGATCAAATCCTTAGAATTAAGCTTTGTTTTCTTAGTTTGTTTTTATGTTCTTTGTTTTTACTATTTTCTTCAAAACATTGTTTTAATTTTAAGAATGGGTTGTGAGTAGTTTTCTTTAACTTTTGCTAAAGGATACTTGAATCCTTAACTTTTATTGTTATGACTTGAGTTTATTCTTTAATTTTTAATACAAGTTGATTATTTCTTAGTTATTAAACATAGTGTTGTCTTTTCTCAATTTTAAGTTGATTATTAACTTGATTAAGCATTGGTTAATTAATTGGTTTAAGTTGAATAATGAATTGCATGCTCTTAGGTTAATTTAGTTGGATTAATGCATGATTATAATCTGAATAAGCTATAATTGTGTGTTGATTTGAGTAAGTTAAGATTAAGAAATAGGTAACTAAGAATAGGTGAAAGTTAAATCTCTTGAGAAAGGCTTTAATAGACATCTAGGAGACTTAATTCAATTCTTTATGCTAAGTGTTAAGTTTATCTGAATAAGAAAATTTGATGCTTGGAATGATAATCTTAAATAAAGTTATCTGGTTTTATTAAATTGAATTCTCCATAATCACTTGTATGTTTTCTTTTATTTAAGTCATAGCAATACTTGTTAAGGTGGATAGTCCTTTAGTGAAAGTTGTTTTTAATATTGATTTTCACCTCATTAAATTTACTTGCTTTCAATAGATTTCTTCTTTACTTTAGCTTTTTCAATTGTTTTATTTTGGTTTTAAATTATTGTTTTTAGTTTTAATTCTTCAATCATCATAAATTTGAGATTTCTCTTCTCTCTTTTGCACACGAAAATTGGTTTTGAAATTAAAATAGCACATACAAGCACAAGTTTCCCTTGGGTTCGATATTTTGGATCATAATCTTATTTCTCTATATTACTAGCCGATCTAGTATACTTGCTAGACACCAGTTAAATTTTTGGCGTCGCTGCCGGGGACTACATTGGTGTTTGTTTATTTATTTTATTTTAAAGTAATTTTTGTGTTTTTTTTCTTCTCTTCTTCATCAATTTTCTTATTTTCTTTTTGGGTGACTAGTGGTTTATGGTGAGAGATAACCCCATCCTACCATTAGACCCTGAAATTGAAAGGACATTCCATAGGATTAGAAGGTTAAGAGGCAATATGAATGATCCAGAAATAGAACAACCTATGAATGATCCACCACCTAGGATTATAGAGCAACACATACCCCACCAAGCTCCCAAAAATGGGTATAGACCTAGAACCATTAGGGATTATGCTATCCCTAGGTGGAATGAAGAACATAGAACTATTAGGATTCCTTACCACCAACCCTTTGAGATTAAACCTGCTACCATCACTATGGTACAAAGAAATCAATTTTTGGGTTCGGACATAGAGGATCTTGCACAACATATGGATATGTTCTTAGAAGTGAGTGACACTGTGCAAATTCCTAATGTATCGACTAATGTAATTAGGTTGAAACTCTTTCCATTTACCCTCATAGGAAAAGCTAGGGATTGGCTACAAATGATACCAAATCAATCCATTCATTCTTGGCAACAAATGCAAGAAAAATTTCTTTGCAAATTCTTCCCACCTACTAAGACTGCCCTCATTAGAAAACAAATTAGTGACTTCCAGCAATTTTATGAGGAGCCATTCCATGAAGTATGGGAAAGATTTAGGAGACTTTTAAAAAGTTGTCCACATCATGAAGTTCCTATTTTTCAATTAATGCATATTTTCTATGCAGGTGCCCATCCATCAGCAAGATCTTTGTTAGATACAGCTTCAAATGGAAGTTTCATAAATCAAATTCCCAAGGATGCATTTTTACTTCTTGATGAGATGGCCACCAATGATGCTCAATGGGCAACCTCTAGAATAACTCAAAAGAAATAGGGAGTTCATAATATTGATGAAATAGCCATGCTAAAAGCTCAATTAGAATTAATGGAAAAAAGACATTTAAAAGAAATAAATGAGCTTAAAGCTAAAAATGTTTCTATGTTATCTAACGAAAAGTTGATTCTTATGCAGGAATTCTAGGACCTTTGGGAATGAAGAATGTTGAAAGTATGGTAGAAGAAGTCAATGCCTTGAATCCGTATAGCAATACTTACAATGTAGGATGGAGAAGCCATCCAAATTTTTCATAGAGGGAAGGTAATCAAGGTTCTTCTTCTAACCCCAATTATTAGACCCCAATTTAACCACAATCAAACTTCCAATAATCAACTTCCATACCAAAACCAAGCTCCACCTCATTACCCAAATCAATACCCATCACAAGCATACCACCAACCACTCGGTTTTCAAAAACATCAACCTCCTCCTCCTCAAGAAAAGAAATCTAATATTGAAGAAATGATTACAAATTTCATGGCTTCCCAAAACTCAATTTTAGCTAGTCAAGATGCTAGATGGAAATCGCAAGATATTTGGATGAGAAACCAAGAGGCATCCATTAGGAACCTAGAAAACCAAATGGGGCAACTTGCTAGTTCTCTATCAAACCGTGCTCAAGGGACATTTCCATCCAATGTAGACTGAAATCCAAAAGAGGAAGCCAAAGCAATCACTTTAAGGAGTGGGAAAGAGTTAGAGAAGACTGAACTTGGTACGAATTCTTCTAAAAAGGTGGAACCGACAACGGAGGTAAGTGTTTCTAACTCTAAAAATAATGAAAAAGTGCCTCCTATGATTGAGAAGGGTAAAGGTAAATAAAAGCTTGTTTCTACTATTCTTGATGAATCTCAATTACCTTTTCCTGTTCTAGCTAGGAAAGAGAAACAAAATGAACAATTGAGTAGATTTTTTGGACATGTTTAAGAAGCTACATATAAACTTACCATTTGCTGAAGTTTTATTACACATGCCTAAATATGCTAAATTTATGAAAGAATTATGCTCTAATAAGAAAAAGCTAGAAGGCATAGGAACGGTTCAATTGTCCGAAAATTGTAGTGCCATATTAACCAATAAAATTCCTAAAAAATTAGAAGATCCAGGTAGTTTTACATTACCTTGTAAATTAGGAGTTAATTTTGTTGGAAATGCTTTATGTGATTTGGGGTGCTAGTATTAATTTGATGCCTTATTCAATTTGCAGGAAATTGAATCTAGGTGATTTAAAGGAAACCCGAATGATGCTTCAATTGGCAGATAGATCGGTGAAGAGGCCAAAAGGAATCATCAAGGACCTATTGGTAAAAGTAGGAAATTTTATATTTTCGGTTGATTTTGTGGTGATGGACAAGGAAGAAGATAGAAAAGTACCATTAATTATGGGGAGGCCATTCTTGAAGATAGCAAAAGCATTAATTGATGTTCATGAACAAACGGTTACTTTAAGATTTAACGAGGAGGAAATGGTTTTTTAATGTTAATAAAATTTAAAACACCCTTCGTATGATTTTGAAGAATCCATTTACTTTGTTGATGAGGTTCAAGAATGTGCCAACACAAAGCAAGAGGAAATCATTCTCAAAGATGAGCTTCAAAGTTGCTTAATGCATCCAAAGAAATGGAAGAGTTGGATACAAATGAGAAAAAGTTGATACAAATTCTGGAACAAGAGCATAGTGAAGATAATGAAATGGAGATGAACCATCCCCTCCTAAGGGAGATTTTAAACTTAAAACATTTTCATCTCATTTGAAATATGTATTTTTAAGTGATAATGCTGATTCGGTAATTATTTCATCTTTGTTGACAGATTTGGAAGAAGAAATGCTCATTGGAGTACTCAAAAAGCATAAAGGAGCAATTGGTTGGGCAACATCCGACTTAAAAGGGATTAGCCCAAGCTATTGTACACATCATATACCTATGGAGGACAACTTTAAATCGGTGGTGCAACCTCAACGAAGGCTCAACCCAACTATGCAAGAGGTAGTGTAAAAGGAGGTATTGAAACTACTTGATGCAGGTATTATCTATCCTATCTCTGATAGTAATTGGGTAAGTCCTGTTCAATGTGTGCCTAAAAAGGGGGGAATGACTGTAGTAATAAATGAAAATAATGAATTAATTCCTACACGCACGGTAATGGGATGGAGGGTATGTATTGACTATAGAAGGTTAAACAATTCCACTAGGAAAGACCACTTTCCATTGCCTTTTATTGACCAAATGTTAGAAAGATTAGCAGGAAATAAATTTTATTATTTCTTAGATGGCTATTCGGGGTATATGCAAATTACCTATAGCCCCGAAAGACCAAGAAAAGACCACATTCACATGTCCATATGGAACATTTGCATATAGGAGAATGCCTTTTGGTCTTTGTAATGCACCTCCCACATTTTAACGATGCATGATGGCCATATTTCATGACTTTATTGAAAAATTTATGGAAGTTTTCATGGATGATTTCACTATTTATGGTCATGATTTTGAATCTTGTTTGCATAATCTAGCATTGGTTTTGAAAAGGTGTCAAGAAACAAATCTTGTGCTAAATTGGGAAAAATGTCATTTCATGGTTAGAGAAGGCATTGTTTTAGGGCATAAAATTTCTAAAAAAGGCATTGAGGTTGACAAAGCAAAAATTGATGTGATAGAGAAATTACCTCCACCAACTACTGTAAAGGGCATTAGGAGTTTCCTTGGTCATGTCGGGTTTTATCGTCGGTTTATTAAGGATTTTTCTAAAATTGCCAAAACCACTTTCTAATTTATTGCTTAAAGATGCTGCATTTAATTTTAATGCTGAGTGTTTGTAGGCTTTTAACCTATTGAAGCAAAAATTAGTTAGTGCACCGGTCATTGCATCACCTGATTGGAGCTTACATTTGAAATTATGTGTGATGCAAGAGATTATGCAGTTGGAGTAGTCTTAGGACAACGGAAGGAGAAGATTTTCTACACCATTTATTATGCAAGCCATACACTCACCGGAGCCAATGTAAATTACACCACTATGGAGAAGGAACTATTGGCAATAGTCTTTTCATTTGAGAAATTCAGGTCTTACCTCTTAGGATCCAAAGTTACGGTGTGGTCGAACCATACCGCATTGAGACATCTTTTTGCAAAGAAGGATTCTAAATCAAGACTTATCCGATGGTGTTACTACTTCAAGAATTTGATGTTAAAATCAAAGATAAGAAAGGCACAGAAAATTTTGTAGCTGACCATCTATCTAGATTGAATCATGCTAGTATCGAAAAGGGAGAAATTCTGACTTATTCCCGATGAACATATTTGTGCTTGTTATACTTATGAGAATTCAGTTCCATGGTTCGCTAATATAGCTAATTTTCTTGTAGGTGTCTATCTTCCTAAGGAATTTACTTGGCAATAAAAGAAAAAGCTCATAGTGGATGCCAAGCATTACCTTTGGGACGATCCATACCTTATCAAGATATGCTTGGATCAAATACTAAGAAGATGTGTACCGAAATTGGAGCAAGAAGCTATCATGAACCAATGTCATGGAGATGAAGTTGGAGGTCATCACGGACCAAATAGGACAGTTTAAAAAATACTCCAATCAGGTTTTTTCTGGCCTACTTTATTTGAGGATGTAAGATCTGTTATAGCTACTTGTGATAGATGCCAACGAGTAGGGAATATATCCAAAAGAGATGAGATGCCCATGAACAATGTGCTAGAAGTGGAAATCTTTGATGTTTGGGGCATTGATTTTATGGGACCTTTTCCAAATTCATTTGGGTTTGAGTATATTTTGGTAGCTATGGATTATGTGAGTAAATGGGTAGAGGCAATAGCTACTAGGACATGTGATGCAAAAATTGTGCTGGAATTCATTAGGAAGAATATTTTCACTAGATTCGGAGCACCTAGAGCTATTATAAGTGATGGAGGCAACATTTTGTCAACCATCAATTTAAGACCTTACTTAAGAAATTTGGTGTTAAACACAAAATCACAACCCCATACCACCCTCAAGCCAATGGACAAGTGGAAGTATCTAATAGGGAGTTGAAGTCAATTTTAGAGAAAACAGTAAATAACTCTAGAAAAGATTGGTCTCTTAGGTTAGATGAGGCTTTATGGGCTTATCGAACTGCATTCAAAACTCCTATAGGTATGTCTCCCTTTAGAATTTTTTTTGGAAAAGCATGTCACCTTCCAGTCGAATTAGAACATAAAGCATATTGGGCTACCAAATTTCTTAACTTTGATTTGAGAAATGCAGGAGAAAGGATAAAATTGCAGCTCAATGAACTCGATGAAATTCAACAATGGTCATATAACAATGCTGCACTTTATAAAGAAAAGACCAAATGATGGCATGACAGCATCTAAGGGTAAAAAATTTTGTTCTGGGAATGTTAGTGCTTCTTTATAATAGTCGTCTTCGTTTGTTTCCAGGAAAACTAAAATTGAAGTGGCTTGGACTATATCAAGTGATGTCAAGCAGTATTCTTGGTGTAGTGACGATCAAAAGCTTAAAAGATGGACGTGAATTTACAGTCAATGGTCATCGACTCAAACCATACCAAATCGGACAACAAGAGGTTGCTGAAGCAACCATGGTTCTTTAAGATACTTAAAAAATGGTTTGGAGAGTCTTGCTGGAGACTCCAAAAACTCAGAACTCCAACTTTCTATCTCTTTTATGTTTTCAGTCAAAATTTGTGTTTTCTGCATGTTTGTTGTTTGTGTGTTTTGATTCATGGAAGACGTACATTAACAAGGTTTTAAAATGAAGACATGTTTTTCCTGGAAAAAATCTGGTGTTTTCAAAATGTAAAAATTGCATTTAAGGAAGTTTAATTGTACGGGTATGTTTCAAAGAAGAGAGGTAGAAAAAGACATGAACACGTGACCACGTGTGGCTTTTCCTTTGCCATCACGTGGCCATGGGTTAATACACTACCCAAGTTCCCTATAATACACGTGACCACGTGTTTTACTAAGGAAAAATCACATGGCCATGGCTGAAGATTCTGGCCTTTCATTTTTAATTCACGTGACCACGTGAAGTTCAAAGGAGAACCATCACATGGCCACGCATGCCCAAAGAACAAAGGCACACGTGACCATGCGTGGTTCTTCCCATGAACCTCACGTGGCCACGCCTCTTATCCCTGCCTATATAAACATTTTCACGCCATTTTATTTGCTTCTTCTTCATTTTAATTTGCTCTCTCCCGTGCCCACGACTCACCACCATGAAATTAATCCGTGACCATAGAATTCTCACTCACCTCCAATCATCACCATCCCCATTTGCTTTCTCTCTCTCCTACCCATCATCTCTTCCTTCTCCACATTTTATTCATTATTTTAGGTTTTTCACAACGCACACACACCACCTCAACTTTGTGCTGCAATTTTGGTGTGATTCTCACTTTCAAGTAAGTATTTACTCTTATTACTCCTTAATTAATGTTTGCTTATCATCCATTGTTTTGTTTTGTGCTATTTTTGTTCATGAATGTTTGGTTTTTAGGTTACTTTGTACTTAACATTTTGGTTGTATGTTAATTCTTTTTGCTTCTTTGGATGATTATGAGTATTATATGCATGTTATGGATGCTTGGTATGCAATTGGGTAGTAAACAATCTTTGTTATGCTCTTTAAATTAATGCTTAAATTTGTGCTCATAACATGCTTGATAAAATGCCTCAATGAGTTTTTCTTTAGAAACATTTAACTTTCACTCTTGGATAGCATGTTTATGATTTGCAGGGATGCATTATGACTTAATTCACCTCTTCAAAGATTGGTTCATAGGGATAGGCATTATTTTCAACATAGTCTTTGTGCTCAACCTTTGAATGTCTTTTATGCCTATCATTTTAATCTCCACATATGCTATCCACATTTCTCATTGCACCCAAGAGTATTTCAATTCATTCAATACATGCTTCCTGTGCTTACACCTTAGTCTATTTTGGGTTATGAGTGGATACTTACATTGTGTTTTTCTTTCTTTGTAGTGGCACCTCGAAGGACCAAATATCCTGATGTAGCAAGTTCTTTCGGGGTACGCATTCCGTTATATGTGGACAGGGCCAAGATTAATAAATTTGACTACTTCAGCAAATGCACCTATGTCTAGCCTGCCTATTTAAGCCATTTGTTCCTTAATATCCCAGCTGGAAATCTATGGGATCATGAGATAGAACCATTGATCCAAAATATTGGCTGGGGGAAGTTCATTGAAAAGAAACCGAAAGTATATCCAGATATTGCACGGGTTGTTTTCTTTTGAATGCTACTTTAAGAGAGATGCGAAGGACAGCACAGTGGGTTTTAAGTTTGGTAAGAAAGGATATTCCTTAACTTTTAGTCAGTTCTCTGAAATTTTTAGATTTGTGCCAAATGCACCTACTGAATGGGAAGATGCTTCGCCTGTGGAGAATTGGGAACAAATCAAGGATCTTGAATTAGATGAGCCATGGGTAGGGGGACAATGCAAGGTCCATGCTTTAAGGACTCATGCATTAAGAATCATTCATCATTTTCTTGTAAAGAGTATGTACAACAATTTGAAAAATGCAAGCACTATTAGTGTATCTCAAGCAATGGTTCTCCAATGCATGATGGATGGAATAACACTAAATGGAGCGGGCATTATACTACTCGAATTAAGGACTTGCAGAAAATGCCAGGACACATCGATAATATTTATATAGGATGGATAGCTACAGTTTTAGCTTCTGCAGTTGAGCATCTGATTTATGGAGAACCACTTAAAGGAGATTTGCCTTGTATTGATAATAAAATGCTGAAAAGGATGAAAATTTTGATCCCTAAGCCTCATGGTCATTAGGCAATTCGGAAGGAGTATTTAAGAGAGAACAATATTCGGTTTGAGGAGCAGCAAGAGGAACCAAATGAGGAGTATATTGCCACAGCTGTGCCTTCGTCCATCAATGAGCCTACAACACCGGAAATGGGAAACACCATTTAATCAATTAAGTAGCTAGATGGATGCTCAACAAATTAGACTTGATCAAATGCAAGGAAGATTGGATATGCTTCGTGATACGGTCATAGAAGGAAATAGGAGAGTTGAGCATTTTATCCATCACTTTTGGCAACGGTTTCCTCCACCACCACCTATACCGGAATAGATCATCATTTGCTGTGGATAGCAAAATTTTGAGGAGGGGGTAGCCTCCTTTCAGGGAGTTTGTCTTCAACTTTTCTTTTCTTTTTCATGAATCAAACTTTGTTATTTTGTGTTTTGTGTTTTATTTTCTTTCCTTTTATTGTGTTTATGTTTTGTTTATTTTCTAAAGTTTGTAAAACGTATTAAAGACTTATGTAGTTCACCTTTTCATTTAATTTACATGAAAACTTAGTTTGCCCTAGTTGACTTCAAAACTTGGAACACTTTGAACTTGGATATAGAATATACATGTTTTGGACCTTTGCTTAGCAAGAGAACATTTATGTTGTTTAATATGCCTTTGGATGGGTTAATTATTAACTTGATAAATGTTTGTTAGTTTTCGAATTTTTAGAAGCACTTAGACCAGTTTTAACTTAAAGAAAAAATCAATGCAATGAAGTAGTGAAGTAAGAAAATTTAGAGCACTAGAACCTTCCTTATCACCTTTCAAAGCATATGAACAACTCAAGCAACTTAGAAAATGATCTAGGCAATAATTTTCTTGATAAACTCTCTTAAAAAACTTGAGTCCTACCTTGATGAAATTATCTTTTGTTAAGCCATTTTGAGCCTATAAGGTATGCTTAATGCGTACCATTAATATTTTCTTGTTACACCTAATGTTTTAACCATATAACCTAAAAAGCTTTTATCTCACCCTATGGAATTGGCCACTTTAGGATTAAATGGATGCATGAAAAGAGTAAAGTTTTATTGGGTGTAGTAAGAAAGTCTTAACAAAGTTATTGATGAAGTCAATTGAAAATATACCTTGAATTACCTTGAGGCTAGCTTGTGAATGCTAGTTCATTTAAAAAAAAGAACGTTTGAAGTTTGAGAAAAGGAAAAAGAAAGAAAAAAGAGAACTAGCAAATATATAAGTGTGGGGTAGTACAAGAAAAAAGAAAAAAAGAAAAAAAGGAAAAATAATGACTTCTTGGTGAAAGGATATATTATCTTTTAAAAGAAAGTTTGGAATCAAGGCAAGGACGAGCAGAATTTGTATTGTTTAAGTTATTGGGATTTTTGTAATCTATTTTGTCTTAGAGTTGCTATATTAATTTTGATTATCTTTTATCCATTTTTTTTAATAAACATACCCTTAGCCTCATTACAACCTTTGAAAGACCTATGTGATTTTAAGTTTTTTTTGAGTTGTTTAGCGGAGATGATCTATGGGTTCCGGTGCTAAAGAAGAGGCCTATTGTATTTCTACAGTTTCAAGCACGAAATCGATTGTATGGTTATGGATTCATATATTCTATACTTCATTACCTAGTTGTGTTGATATTTTAATTTTCAAAATTGCTTAAAATGATTTGGTCTTGCACACACTCAAGGAAACTAGTTTATATTCTCTTGTTGAAGTTAATCTATTTAGAGTTTATATTAAGTGCTTGTGTTAAAATGCTAAGTTTGGTTTTGAAATTGCATATCTTTATACAAGTTTGATGGTTTTGAAGGAGGGTTTGTTCTAAATTGCTTGAGGGCAAGCAAAGTTTAAGTGTGGGATATTTGATGAGTGTGAATTATATATAGTTTTTAATATGTTTTTAGTTGTTTTATTTAGTTGTTTTGGTTTTATTTATGTTAAATTAGAGTTAATTTGGTAATATTTATGTTTTTGAGGTTAATTCCGTGTTTTGTTTGATTTTCAGGTTTAAATTGTTAATAAAAGGCTTAAATTGCAAAAAGGATAAATTTTAGGGCCAAAAGTGCAAATATGAAGAATTGTTACGAGGAAATTGACGTTCAGTCCAGAGCCTTCACACGTGACCACATGAAAATATTGAAGAATTCCACCCGTGGCCATGTGAAGGTTTGATACTTAGAGGACATGGCCACGTGAAGGGATGGATGTTGAAGGGACGTGGCCACGTGAAGGACTTTTGGAGGAAGACAAGGCAAACACGTGACCACGTGGATTCCAAGTGAAGGACCACACGTGGCCACGTGTGAAGAAAAGCCCAGAGAACACATGACCACGTGTTCAAATACACGGCGAAGGGCGTGGCCACATGATGTTATTCCCATTGCACGAAGGATTTTTGTCGAACTTCCTACTTTGGGTTGAAATTACTTCCTATTGAATTCTAAGAGTTTGAGAAGGAATTTATGACTTCTTTGGCCTATAAATAGGACGCTAAAACACAGAAGAGGAGATCGAATCATTAGAATTAAGCTTTGTTTTCTTAGTTTGTTTTTACGTTCTTTGTTCTTACTGTTTTCTTCAAAACATTGTTTTAATTTTAAGAATGGTTTGTGAGTAGTTTTCTTTAACTTTTGCTAAAGGATACTTGAATCCTTAACTTGTATTGTTATGACTTGAGTTTGTTCTTCAATTTTTAATACAAGTTGATTATTTATTGGTTCTAAAACATAGTCTTGTCTTTTCTCAATTTTAAGTTGATTATTAACTTGATTAAGCGTTGGTTAATTAATTGGTTTAAGTTGAATAATGTCTTGCATTCTCTTAGGTTAATTTAGTTGGATTAATGCATGATTATAATCTGAATAAGCTATAATTGTGTGTTAATTTGAGTAAGTTAAGATTAAGAAAAGGGTAACTAAGAATAAGTGAAAGTTAAATCTCTTGAGAAAGGCTTTAATAGACATCTAGGAGACTTAATTCAGTTCTTTATGCTAAGTGTTAAGTTTATCTGAATAAGAAAATTTGATGCTTGGAATGATAATCTTGAATAAAGTTATCTGGTTTTATTAAATTGAATTCTCTATAATCACTTGTATGTTTTCTTTTATTTAAGTCATAGCAATACTTGTTAAGGTGGATAGTCCTTTAGTGAAAGTTGTTTTTAATATTGATTTTCACCTCACTAAATTTACTTGCTTTCAATAGATTTCTTCTTTACTTTAGCTTTTTCAATTGTTTTATTTTGGTTTTAAATTATTGTTTTTAGTTTTAATTCTTCAATCATCATAAATTTGGGATTTCTCTTCTCTCTTTTGCACACAAAAATTGGTTTTGAAATTAAAATAGCACATACAAGCATAAGTTTCCCTTGGGTTCGATATTTTGGGTCATAATCTTATTTCCCTATATTACTAGCCGATCTAATACACTTGCTAGGCACCGGTCAACATGTATATATATATACAGCATGAAAAACCACATGTGAAAAAAAATATCCTCCTGTTCTTGTTGCTCCCATATAGGAGGTCGTATGATCTCTTTTCTAGGTAGGATTAGCTTATGGGTTAATAGAGAACCCAATGTATGGCACTTGGTAGAAAACTGGCAGCATAGCCTTTCTCTATTTAAAGTGCATGTGAATGCATTTAGGCCAATATATATTTAAATAATCCAAATAAAATGAAATATGCCTACCAAGGGATAAAAACCTTTGATGGACTAACATTTAAATTTTTTAGGATTTATTTGATACATAAAAGGCCATATCATAAATAATGTATTATGGTGCATATCCCCTAGAGGACATATTTATTCCATTACATGGGCTTGAATCCAACAATACAGGTTTAAGGCTACCAAAGTGTGGTCCTTACCAATAGAGTTAGCTCATCTGAGCACAACGATTGATCAAGTCACCATTTGTTATGCTAAAAAGAGCATGAGGTTTGGGCTGGTGATCCTTCCTAACACTTTCCTATGTTGAGTGAACATAGGGTCATGCTTTAGGAGTACACCAGGGCTAAAAAAGAAATGTCTAACTTAATTTTAATGCTCTCCTATGAATGCAATGCAATGTTTTGAAAAGAGATAAAATATTTTCATCTTTAAACTCATTTATATAAAATTAAGCAAAGTTACTTTTAGAGCAAAATCTTATGGTCCCTAGTGGAGTCACCACTATGATGTGCATCGAACCCTATAAGCATCCAATTTATTCTCAAAAGCCCACTTTTAAAACTTAAGATTGAATTAAGGTTCATTTAACTAATAAAAATCAATCACTTTATAATGAGCAAAGATTTAACCAAATATGTAATGGCTCAAACCCCTGAAGAGATAAGATAGTATCCGAGGTATCCTTGTTTATTTGCTAATGACCAATTTACGAGGCATCTGCTAAGCATCACGAGACATGTATTTAGGAGTCGCTATACAATAGAACATTGGGAAAGTTATTTTTTTATACCTTATGACATTAAAACTAGAGATAATTTGGATTTAAATCCTATTCATACCTTTGGTTAATGTTATATAAATGAGTTTTAGTGATTTATTTTATCTCATTTCTCACACAAATTATTATGTGCAAAAAAAAAAGCTCACTTAAGCACATTGAAAGCTATAAAGCATACATGGAAAGTTTTAAAAGCATGATATAGAAAAAATTAAAGAATAAAAGAATAAATGTAAAGGTAAAATTATACATAAATTAGGACATTGGTTTATGATGTCCATTTTGGTAAGGACATTGGTCCTCACATGTATATTTACAAAATGGTAGCATTTTAAGTATATTTTAGATAAAAATGGGATAATTGATTCCTCACGGCTTTGGAAAGAGAATCGAGTTAGTTGATTTTAGATAGAAAATCATTTGAAGTTATAAAGAAAATTCTTAATTTATAGTTATTTCGGATGAAAAATTGGGACATCGGTCCTTTTATTATGAAAAAATTCCACTAAAATTTGTAAAAAATATTTAATGAGTTTCTAACTTATCGTTCGAATGAAAACATTTATTTAGAATAAATAAAGTTATGAAAAATAATAGTAAAAGTTAAACGTGCATAAATTGGGCTATTTGTTGAATTGGGAATGTCAGTTCCTTCATGCATATTTATAAAATTATTTTGTGTGATTTTTGGAATAAGATAGGACATTAATCCATTCTATGAGAAAAAATTCAATTGTTTAAGTAGAGATATTTTAGATGTTATTTTTAATTAAAGCGTGTAAAAACTATTTTTTATTAACTATTACAGACAACTAAATAAAAGGCATAAAAATATTACAGACATAAATAATAAATGAATAAGAAAATAGAACCTAAAACTGCCCTGCTTCTCCATATTCTTTGATCCTATCTGAAAGGAGTTATGCATATAAAAAATATGACAAGAAAAGATCATTAGTGCATGATGATAAAAATAACAATAAAAATAAAATAGTAATATTAATGATAATATTAAATAATAATAATTATAAATATTATCATTAAAATAATAAAAATATTAATAATAACAATATTTGCAATAATAAATTAACACAAATTAATAATAATAATTATTATTATTATTATTATAATAATTGTAATAATAGTAAAATTATTAAAAATATTTAATTTAATGATAAAAATAATATTAATAAAATATCACTAATAACCATAATTATGTTAATGAAATATTAATAAATATAACATAATAATAAAAATAAAAAATAATAAAAATGAAAATGAAAATAATAAAATTACAAGAATAAATTCACAATTAATAGTAATGAAATAATTAATTAAAATAACAAAAACACAATAAAAAATAATTTTTGAAGGGATGTTGGACAAAGCACAAAAGGATAAAAAATAAGATGGAAACGTGAGAAGAGTGGGTGATGGAGGGGAGGTGGCAGACTAGGACTTTTAGCTACGGGAGCTACTGATTGTCACCACAAACTCTTATCACTAAAGGTTCCAACGGCAACAAAAGGAATTAAAAGAGAAAACTTTTTAGCGACGGCATAAACCATTCATCGCTAAAGAAATTAAAGAAATCATTCACTTAGGAACCAAGGGAAAACAATTTTTAACCCAAAAAAATCTTAGAAATGACACAAAATAAAATACTAATTACAAAGCATAATAAATTATATAAAATAAAAATAATTAAATTAAATTCATACAATTAACAAATTAACAAATTAATATGTTATAAATGCAAGAATAATGATAATAATGGTAATATTAATAATAATACCAATTAATTATTAAATAATAAAATTAAATAAATAATTTAAAACTCAAATAATTAGCAAATTAACATAAAAAAATAATTAACAACAAATTTATAATGACACAATTAATTTATTAAACTAAAAAAATAAATGAATCCACAAAATAAGTTAACAAATTTACATATTTTACAATTAATTAATAAATATGTGAAATTGACAATATATTAGGGTAGATCTAAAAAAGTAACAAGAAAATAAATTAAAAATATTATTTACATAATTAATTTAAAAATAGTTATTTAAATTTGTGGATTTTAGGGCTCGAGACTATTACCTTCAATATTGGTTTCTCATAGGATGAAGATTCGGTGCTTTATGACTTTTTTTTCTGATTTTTTATATTTTTTGTAATTTTTTGAAGTTAAAATAACTTATTTTTCATAGGAGAAAAGGGGGAAAAGCATGAAGAAGAGAGAGGAAGAAGAAGATCATTAGCATGAGAGAGAATGGATAAACTTCACTTAAGGGCTAAAAAACCCAAGTAAAATAACCCAAATGGGATATTTTTCAAGGGGATTTTTTTCAGGCATTTTCCCCTTAAATCCAGGTGTATTTTGCACTCTAAAAGTGGGTCACGAATGATAAGGGCTAAATAACTATGTTATTAATGTGTATTTAATATATTTTTATGTTAATTTAATTGCTTTATTAGTTAACTTCTTTACTTGAGTTTTTAATTGTTTAATTATGTATTTTGGTATTTTTAGGGACCTAATTGAAGAAAAAGAAGCAAACTTGAAGGAATTAAGTGACACTTTGGCTGTGGGAAGGTTTTGTAAGAAAAGAGTTTTTGATCGATGAGTACAGAAGGTAGTCACTCCATAGAGTGACTTTCCACTCCCTAGAGTGGCTTTGGATACAAAGTACAAGGTAGAGTGAAAATCACTTTACCAAGCAGGGATAGTTAAATTAAGCTTAATCGATCATTTGGAATTTCACTCTGATTGAAGCAGGAATCTTACCAAGTATGGATGTAGTAAGATTGAAGCTGAAGCACCCCTCATGCAAATAACCTATTTTCACATGTATCATGAATACTATTAATCATGCTCATACTACATGTTCAATTAACCATCACTTAGCCATTAATCATGCCATACGATTTCATATACTATTATTTGTGCCACCTGTCTATTCTTGTTTTTCATTTCATGCTTAGTATCATGCATACTAACTATATGGATATTACTTCATGCATATCACATGCACACATGTTCTTTCGTAGCTTTACTACTAGTGAGTTACATTATCCCACATAGGTTATATACATATCAAAATATGACTGGCCATTATACAAAACATATGATAGTTGTATTACAAAAAAAAACATCCTACATCAAGGTTATAAGTCGATGGTTGGCCCTTCCTGATGCAGAGAACGTCCCTGAGCAAAAGTCTTTCTAGAAGGTACCTACACGGATAAATAACCCGTGCTAAGCTATAAAGCTTAGTGGGGAATATCTACAGATGGATGGCCATACACAAGGCCATCAAAACATACATATACAATATGTTCATATACTATAATCAACATGTCCAACATAACATGGCAACAATAACATATACTTTAAAGCATAAGCATATTCTCATGTACATAAGCATTGTACCCAAGAGAGAGAAACACATATTTCTTTTTCATAATTCATATAGATGGCAATATTCCATGTGAACATATTCAATTGAAGCATAATTCCTGTGGTAAACCAACAATATAAGGCACATATCAATCTTTAGTCAAATAACTTTAACTGTTTACTTTTGATCATTACTATGAATAACGTTTAGCCTGCCTTAGCTTTATCAGTGGATGCGGGAACTATGGATACACAATGGTATCAAATGAGGGATATCCGAAGATATCGAATCTATAGACCCAAACGGGGCCAACTGTACTATGGACCGGTCAAGCATACCCAAACGGGGTAGCCTATCAACCCAAACGGGGCTGATCATGATCCAAACGGGATCATATACTATGGACCCAAATGGGCCAACTATGGCAGCTGCAATTTCCCTATAGGCGCCTATCTATCCACATCTAAAACTCTATCACAGGCGGAACTATATTCGTATTCAATTCAAATTTTAATACTGTATTCATAGTGTACTGTTTGCACATATGCATAGTCTTTTCAACCTGTGAATTCTCTGGTGCATAATCAGATACATGCACATTTCATATGCCAAGATATATATCTGGCTCATCTATATCTGTATGACTATATCATTTGCATCATATCATATAAGCATGACATATAATCATCATATCATACACTTGATCATGCCCTTATTAAGCATTTCACATGTTCATAGTCATGCTAATTCATCTTCTATCTCATAGGGCAATTACATGCTCATATACTCATATACATAATCATAAATGTACATACCTGTGGGTACATTCGCATATAGTCGATTTATTCTTATGAGCATGTTTCCAACACATATATATATATACCTTTATCATCATTCAAGTCATGTGCTATACAAAATATCAACATGTTTTCATATGGCATATACACATGCCAAGGTCATGCTATTATTCTCTTTTTCATATCACAAGTGCATATCAAAAGGTGCACTTTCATGTCATAAGATTTACATGTGTAGGTTTATCTCAATTTGGCATATGACCATCATGCACAAGATTAATTACATGTATGGGTTCGATAATTCCTTTCTAGTCTTTATTCATATTCACAAATGAACGCATGTGTATGCATACAATTCCTTCATTGATAGTCATATTACATGCCTTATTCATTTAACTTTCTATCACATAAGCAATTAGCTGTCTCAATCAATTTAAGAATCATATTATCAAGTGTAGCAACAATTTGTTCATACTAGCAATTTCTGTTACATAGAGTAGTCTAGAAAACTAGTCCGGATTCAACTATAGATTACATGTACATAGAGATAGATTCAAGCTTAGGTTTCTTCATGTAAAATATAGGTATGGAAGTCTATTTTTTAATGCAACAAGAATCACTCAATTTGCTATTCTATAGCTCAACTTATGAGCAAAACATTCAAGATAGGTCATTCAGTCGTGAAGAGGAGTTCGACTCGTGAAGGGATTCACGAGTGAAGCAAATAAGGTGATTCTCACGACTCGTGAAGGGGTTCAACGAGTGGAGAAGGAACTATACTTCAGGACTCGTGAAGTGGCTCACGAGTGAGGAAGAAAAGCTGAACTTCACGACTCGTGAAGAGCTTCACGAGTGAGGTAACAAAGGAACTCTTCACGACTCGTGAAGAAGCTCACGAGTGAAGAAGAAAGACTCGACTTCATGACTCGTGAAGAGCTTCACGAGTCGGACTGATGTTCACAACTCGTGAAGTCATTCACGACTCGGCAAGTCTGTCTTCTTCAACCTTTCAACGATAAACTTCCAGAAAAACGTAAATTCAATTCTGTAAATCCTATTCACTTCCAGTAATCCATTTTACATGCAATATGAATGGCCTAAATTCCCATACCTTGGCTGATAAACCCAATGTCTTCAACCTCTATCAATTCCCTTTCCTTTGATCCTTCTTCCTTCCTCTTCTCCTTCATAAATACCATTACCATGAACATATATTTCCAGCAAATGACATATTCTCAGTCAACAGAAAATGAAGAAGAAGATGGTGATGATGCAGTGTTAAAATGAGAGTTTAATTACCTTAGCTTAGAGCCTTAAACTCTTGATTAACCAACATGCACCATTAACATCTAAATGCTTGAGATAAATCTATGGAAATCAAAGAGGAAGAAGAAGATGAATTTCTGGTTTTGCTCTCAACAAATGCCGATTCTCACAATCAAATTCTCTAACCCAAGCCTTTTATACCCACATTACAATCTCCTCTTTAGTCCTTCATAATTTTGCATGTCACACAAATACCACAAGCCTTTATGCATGTTAGACTTTAACCCCTCCACTAATTCTTTTTCAAACATTAACCTATCCATTTAAGCATTCTTTCAATTTAACCTTGAATTAAATGCTTCTCTACACAATTGGCCACCAAAATGCCAAAAATACCAATTAACCCCAAATTAATACCTTTATCCTCAATTGCATCCTTAAATAACATTAAACCATACTCTTTTATTATATTTTCATGCAATTAACATAATAACATGTTAATTTACCCCCTTACTTAATTACAATAATATGCAATGTAAAATTAGGGTCATGTTAGGGGCCTTACAATTCTCTCCCCCTTAAGAATTTCGTCCCCGAAATTCATACCTGTGTTGAATAAGTGAGGATGCTGTTCTTTCATAGCTGTCCCTGGCTCCCAAGTAACTTCTTGTATATCGTGATGTTGCCAGAGCACTTTAACAAGTGGAATTTGCTTATTTCTAAGCTGTCTAACTTCTCTAGCCAGAATTGCTATAGGCTCTTCATCATAAGTGAAATCTGACTGTACTTGCACATCTTGAACTGGTATCACATGAGATTCATCTGAACGATACTTCCGTAACATAGAAACATGAAACACATCATAAAGTTTGGCTAGTTCCATAGGGAGAGCCAACCTATATGCCACTGGCCCAACTCTTTGAAGAATCTCATATGGGCCTATAAACCTCGGGCTCAGTTTACCCTTTTTCCCAAATCTTAATACTTTTCTCCAAGGGGACACTTTCAGAAACACTTTGTCACCCACATGATATTCAATATCCTTTCTTTTCAAATCAGCATAAGACTTCTGTCTATCACTAGCTTCCCTCAATCTCTGCTTGATAACTTGTACCTTTTCCTCTGTATCTTTGACAATATCAGGACCAATAACTTTGCGCTCAGACAATTCAGTCCAGTAAACAGGAGTTCTACATTTCCGACCATACAAGGCCTCATAAGGTGCCATCTCGATGCTCCTTTGATAAGTATTATTGTAGGCGAACTCCATTAAGGGTAGATATCTTTCCCAACTTCCTGTAAAATTCAAACACATCCTCTCATCATATCCTCTAGAATTTGAAAAATAACCCGCTCAGATTGCCCATCAG
>CM075813.1:18016109-18237869 GCA_037975025.1 Excoecaria agallocha | reverse complement strand
TAAAACTCACATCTAAAAGAATGGCCAATAGTATATGTATCTATACTCCTAGTATCATAAATACATGCTAATTGTTAAATGATGAATTTGCATTATATTAATACTTTGATTAAATTGATGATATATATATATGCCTTTGTGATCATAAACCTTATTTCCATATGTATGCCAATACATGATTGATGAAGAAATTTTTATTAAGTTCAAGAGTATTATAAAATCTAATGGGCGCAACAATTTTATAATTGCATATTCATATTGTATATTAACGATTATAATGGTTAGACAATAACAACCATTGTTTTGAAATATTTTTCATATGATTATATATGTGTTCACATTGTTGCATTTACACATTCTTTAACATGTATTTGCTATTTATCTTAATGGTATATAAGTGTTATGTTTAGTTGATAGGCTTATTTTTATGATACATCTAATATGTTATAATATGAATAACTTATGGAATATAAAGTAAGCCTATAGTAATATAATATTCTCATGGTAATTGGAAGTGTTGTTTTGTTATATAATTCTAATGTGTGTGTATATCCAAGACATACAAGAATAGATATAAGATAATTTATATGTCTGTGAAGATTGTTTATGAAATTAATAATAGATAACTATACTTTCATGATTAAGCATTGTTTAATAAAATGGGAATATTATCAATGTTTGAACTTAAGTCCAAAGGATGTTAATACTTGTATGATTATATGTGGTGAATGAAACGTCAGTGCAAATTTTACCGTTGAACTTTATGATGTCTATAAGTGAATGTAAATATTTAATTTCTTTCATTTCTTGTAATAAAATCATTGTTATATTTGAGGCATATTGTGTGCTTGTTGATGATCACTGTGAGTGATCGTTTATCATGATTTAGTTCCCCACTAAGCTTTATAGCTTAGCACGGGTAATTCATCCGTGTAGGTTGTTGGGGTGATATCTGCTGTAGGATGGCCAACTCAAGTCAATGAGAGAGACAATTATAGACTTTTATTTTGGGCTCTTTGTATATAGTAAAGATTTTATAGTATTAGAGATATTGTATGTAAAAATGTTAAATAGTTGTTGTATTTTTTAAAGAGACTTTAACGTACATTGAAAATTTTTTAAAAGTATAGCACTCTTATGTATTAAGTTTGATTATATGTTCTTTGTGTAGCTGTTATATGTTTATGTTGCACAGTAAAACATGTGTAATGAGATGGATAAAGTGATATGTATAGATTATAGGATAAGGGTGATACACTTGACCTTTATTTGCCTTGTGTTCCCTTGGGATGAATTTTTGAACTTTAACTTTTAAGGCATTTATTTTTGGTAGTGAGACTTACATAGAGGCCCTTGCAGGAACAAGGAATGTTGTTACTCCTATTTCTTCCAGATTATGCATTCTACTTTCTGTTAATTCAAGCAATTTTAGAGAGTAATTTTGATTCAATGCAATCATTTCACCGCCACCATCTTCACTACCATATAAATTTGAGCTTCACTTTGCTGAGGACAGAAAAATTTTAAATAGGGGGACAAAGTCCGACTAAATTTGGTTTTGAACTCAGAAATTTAGGGAAGTTATTTTATCTTACTTATGAATAGTTTTAGTTACTTTGTGTTAGTTGTTATGTTTTTTTAATTGTTTAGATTTTTTGTAGTTTGCATGCTAGTTATATAATTAGTTCACTTTGTCACTTAAGTTATATAAAGTTTAGTTTGCTCTAGTTTTTCTCAAAAATTGAACAAATTAAACTCAAATTTAAAATGTGCATAAGTCAGAACTTTAGTTTGACAGTAAAACAAGTTGGTTTTTCAATGAAATTTTATGCTAGTTTACTACTCAATTTGGTTTATAATCATTAGTTTCTACTCATAAAGCACAAAAGACCAGCTTTAAATATTAGAAAAAAAACTAGTGCATTGATGTTGGAAATTATCAGTTACATACATCACATGTATAAGTGAAAATTAAAATTTTTGACCAATATATCTAATCTTTCCATGAATTTATAATATAAATATTAATGAGAATAAGAAAAATCACCTTTGATTTTTGTTGAATAGTTGATTTTCCTTCTCACCTGGTTGTCGCAAACCACAGTGTCCAAAATATAACACCTCCAATTAGTAATCCATACTAGAGAAGGACCAAATGAACCAACATTGATGGAGTTACAAGGCTGGCCGAAATTCCTTGATGCTAGCAAGGAATGAGGGTGACAGCTAGGGTTAGAGAAATGAGAGAGAATTTTCTTTTCTCTTAATGTTCACTTAACCTTAAATCCCTTTAACTTGGATTTTTATAGCTAGGTTAAAAATCTAACTTCATAACGGGATTGGACTCTTTAAAATTGTTGGAGAAATAATAAATGGGCTTCTGGAATTATTAATAATTTATTTGGGCTCATTAAATCTAATTTAAATCCCTTCATAAAGGAATATGCACAAAACCCATAAACTAGGCCCTTTATGCACAGATTCGAATTTAATCATCCAAATGAATTCCAAATCCATCCAAATTAAATATGTAGGCTCCATAACACTTATGAAATATATTTAATTTATCTTGGTCCAATAATTAGGCCTTTAAGGCCTTTTATATGGTTTTGGCATGTAACCCTTCCTTTGGACGATTTTTATGCCAAAACCAATTCTTTGGGCCTCTTTAATTTCTCCAATTTATCTACTAATTATTGTATCAGCCCTATAACACTTATAGTCAAATAATAATTAATTATAAAATACAATATTTCAATTAAGTCCATTTTGCATAAAATTTCCAAAAAAGTTCTACGAACAATTCTACTTAACCATAGTTAATTAAACTTTTTAATTATTTATTTTCTTATTCATTTCTCTTCTCCCATAATAATATCAAGTATTATTATCCTTGTCATTTTACCATTTTTATCCTTTACTCCATATGTGTGTGACCTATTGAGTTCCTATCCATAGTGGCAATATAATATGTAATTCTGAGTTCTATTCAAAACTCATATAATTTAAACTTTTTTAAATTATTTTATCAATCCCTTATTGATATTTATGATACACTATTATACAAATCATGAGTGGCCACTAGCTAGGCATCATGACTACCCAAATGTCGAAAAAGTCATGTAGTTTGACTATACCTTTCCATAGAAATAATTATCGTGCAATTACTCCTTTCACTACTCTTTTCTCAATTGGATTCTGAGTATGGATTTTTATCAACTCATATAAATCTAATTATGTATGTTCTATTAATTTAACCATTGTTCCCAAAATGCCCTTCATGGATCCCTATCCATTTTGACATATTACTCTAGCCAGAGATTCTCTGAACAAGGCAAATATAGAATCATGAGAGATAACTTCCCTTAATAAATTTGGAATGATGAATCCTTTATCGATTACTCAACTATCTTCAAGTAGGTCATGATATACCCAACATCTTAACTATGTTCACTCCCAATTAGAAGCAATTAGTTATTGAGTCAAAGTATATAACTTGCTACTTAAGATAACCTTGGTGATCTCATGTCTAAGGATACTTGCACAACCACTATGAAGAGATTCCTTACTGACATAGATTTAATATCCATGCAAGGATTCTCTTTGTAGGTCTCTAATGAACTTGTTCTTCTAACAAGCATTCATATGTTAGGTTTGATTATCTTCCATAATCACAGTTATGGGGACCACTACTTAAACCATTTAAGAAACAAAACATGTGCTAGTTTGTCTGAATTAACAATGACCTATCTTGTTAATTCTATGACTAGGAGTATTTTGATATTAACACATTTGCATGCAATAGACATCTAATATCATGAACACTTTTATGATTGCCTTTGCACTGTGTTTATAATATCTAGGACTTCATTTATTAATTTAAGATTTACAAACTCATGTATTTAAACATAGCATTAATAAATGAATGATGCCTTTTATTAAGAATATGAATTCATACATATGAAATACATCCTTTTACATAGGCTCTAGGGCATGCTCTCTAACAATCTCCCACTTACACTAGAGCCAATCACTTATATATCTTAAACCTATGTTATTTATAAGGTGATCGTTCTTTATCTAGGAAAGTAATTTAGTGAAGGGATCCGCCACATTATCATCTGTGGGCATTCTTTCTATGTTAACATCATTTCAAGCTATTATTTTCCTTATGAGATTGTAGCATTTGAGAACATACTTAGATCACTAATGAGACCGTGGTTCCTTTACATGTGCAATGATTCCATTGTTGTCACAATATAAACAAGTCAGATCAACAATGTTAGGCACCACTCCTAGTTAAGATATGAACTTTTTGATCCACACTTCTTCTTTGGCTGCTTCCAAAGCAGCAATGTACTCAGCTTTTGTCATTGAATTAGTAGTTGTTTCTTGTTTGGAACTCTTCCAACTAACTGCTCCTCCTCCCATTATGAACACAAAACCAGATTGTGATTTACAATCATCTTTGTCAGATTAGAAGCTAGCATCAGTATACCCATTTACTTCCAAAATGCCCTCCCCATATACCAAAAATATATCCTTAGTTTTTTTTAAGTACTTAAGGATATTCTTGATAGCTACCCAATGTTCCTCTCCAAAATTGGATTGGAATCTGCTTGTGGCACTGAAAGCAAATGCTACATCTAGATGTGTACATAACATAGCATACATGATAGAACCAATTGTAGATGCATGTGGTATTCTATTTATGCTCTCTCTATCCTTTAGTGTCTGTGGACACATAGACTTAGAAAGGTGTTTTCCATGCACCATAGGTATAAACCTGATAATGGTGATTTATATGGTGTTTTTAGTATATTTTTAGGCGTTTAATTGAGTTAATTTTGTATTAATTAGGTTAGATTTTAGTTTAATTGGTTAATTTTATATTTTTAGAATTAATTGTAAATTTTGGTGTTTTTCAAGGTTATTTTGCAAGAAAAAGGACTTAATTGTAAAAAGGCAAGAAGATTTGGGCCAAAATTGCAAAATTGGAAAATTTATGTTAAGATATTATCGTGAAGTCCAGAAGACAAACACGTGGCCACGTGAAGGTTGAAGCTAAGAGACCCATGGCCAAGTGAAAGACAATTGATGAAAGCCAAAAGAAGACACATAACCACGTGTGGAACAAAGGAAGACCATACGTGACAACGTGTGAAGAACACCTAGAGGGACACGTGACCACGTGTAGAAATACACTGGGAGACACGTGGCCACGTGTAGACTCTCCCATGAAGCGAAGGATTCCCGATCTTCTCTAATTCAATAAGGATTCTTCTCCTACTCCAATTTGGGAAGTTTAGAAGGCTTCTACAACATATTTTGCCTATAAATAGACAACTCTAACACCAAAGAAAGGGGGATCAATTAGGGAATTAGAGGAACCAATTAGAAGAACTAATAGAGTTCTTTAGTTTTAGTTTTACTTTGTTTTTTCAGTTTTTATTTTTCTTTTCAACTTTGTTTTCGTTTCTTTTAAATATGTTTAGGAAGTAGTTTTTTCTTCTTTTGCTAATGGATTATTGAAATCTTATATTTTCATTGTTATGACTTTATCTTGAGCTTAATTTCAATATCGGTTGATTATTTCTTGGTTTTAAGCATATTCTTATCTTTGATTGTGTTGAGATTGATTGTTGGTTTATTGAATAAATAACTAAAAATTGGTTTTGACATAGTTAATGATTTGCATGTTCTTGGGTTAACTCTTTAATATTTATGTATGATTATTATTTGAAATATGAGATAATTATGTGTTAATTTTATTGGTTAATACTAAGAGAGGAAGAACTAAGAATAGGTGAAAGTTAAATCTCTTGAAAAAGGCTTTAATAGACATCTAGGAGGATTAATTCAGACTTTTATGCTAAGTGTTGAATTGTTCTGAATAAGAGAATTTTAATGCTTGGAATGATAATCTTGAGTAAAGTTATTTGGTTTTATTTATCTGAATTCTTCATAATCACTGGTGTTTCTATTCAATTTAAGTTATTACAATGAAAGTTAAGGTGGATAGCTTCTTTAGCAAGAGAATTTCAGTTATTGTTTTGTTTTTAATTCATGTTAATTTAATTTTAGTTTTTGTTTTGTTTCATTGTTTATTTCATTTAATTTTTGCTTTTAAATCAAAAACATTTGGGAAACAATCTCGGATTAATTTAATTCATACATAAATATTATCCTTAGCAATCCATGTTCCCTTGGGTACGATATTTTGGGGTCTTAATTTATATTTCCCTGTATTACTAGCCGATCTAGTACACTTGCTAGACACCGGTCAAAATCCTTTCTTAGAGAGATCCATATTGAACCTCTTTAAGAACTTATCTATAAATGTACTTTGACAAATAAATAGTAACCTATTGGATCTATCTATATAGATCTTTATTCCTAGAATATATGATGCTTCTCTAAGGTCTTTCATGGAGAATTGCTTGGATAACCATATTTTAATGGATTGGAGAAGAGAAATGTCATTTTGCATGATCAATATGTCATTCATATATACAACTAGAAAGAAAATTGCACTCCTACTGATCCTTTTATACAACAAGGTTCATCTTCATTCTATGAGAAACCAAACTCTATGATTGTCTCATTAAATCATATGTTCCAGCTCCTAGAAGCTTATTTTAATCCACAAATGGATCGTTGCAGCTTGTATACTTTTTTGCCATCTTCTAATGTGAACCCTTCTGGTTGTATCACATACACATCCTCAATCAGATTTCCATTTAGGAAAGCTGTCTTCACATCCATTTGCCAAATCGCATAATCATAATGAGCTGCAGTGGGTAAAAGTATTTTTAAAGACTTAAGCATTGCTATAAGAGAAAACGTTTCATCATAGTTAAATCCTTCTCTTTGACAATAGCCTTTTGGTAAGCTTTATAAGTAACTATATTACCTTCCATATCGGTCTTGTTTTTGAAGACCCATTTACACCTAATGGGTTTTATCCCTTCAGGTTGTTGATCCAAAGTCCATACTTTGTTCTCATATATAGAGTCCATTTTAAACTGCATAGCTTTAAGCCATAAATCACGTTCTGAACTGTTCAAAACTTTTTGATAGCTCATAGGCTTATTATCCTCTATTCAAGTTATGGCTCTATTTGAATCAATGTGAAATCCATATCTCACAGAGATAGAATGCATCCTAGTAGATCTCCTAGGATTTTGTGTATAATTAGGTTCGACTGTAATCTCATTATTATAAAACTCAGTCTCGGGTTCAATCGGTTGATCTACTTCTATTTGTGGATCTTGAACTTCACCAAGTTCAATTTTACTTCCACTATCCTCTCATAGGAGAAATTTTCTTTCTAAGAAGACAACATGCCTTGAAACAAACACCTTTTGTTCTAAAGGATGGTAGAAATAATATCCAAACTTTTCTTTTGGATATCTCACAAATAAATATTTGTTAGACTTAACATCTAGTTTGTCTGACATTGTCCTCTTTACATAAGCAGGACAACCCCATACCTTCATATGAGAAAGTGTAGGTTTTTTGTTATTCCATATCTCATATGGAGTAACATCAACCGATTTACTAGGAACTCTGTTTAACACATAAATAGTAATTTCTAGTGCATATCCCCAAAAGGACTTAAGCAAGACTGCTCGGCTCATGATGGATCGAACCATATCTAATAGTGTTCGATTTCTCCTCTCCAATACCCCATTTGGTTATGGTGTATATGGTGGAGTCCATTAAGATAAAATCCCATTATCTCTAAGATAATCTTGAAATTCTTGACTTAAGTATTCTCCACCTCGATCTGATCTAAGTGTTTTAATACTCTTACCAAGTTGCTTCTTTACTTCATTTCTGAATTCTTTGAACTTTTCAAATGTTTCTGATTTATATTTCATTAGATAGATATATCCAAACCTAGAGTAATCATATATGAAAGTAATGAAGTAGGAGTAACCTCCTCTAGCATGTGTAGTCATTGGACCACATACATCTGAATGCATTAAGTTCAATACCATTCTAGTTCTTTCTCCTTTACCAATGAAGGTAGCTTTTGTCATTTTTCCTAATAAACAAGATTCACATGTATCAAATAATTCATAATCAAATGACCCCAAATCACCTGACTTGTGTAATTTGGTCATACGCTTCTCATTTATATGGCATAAACGACAATGCCATAAATATAAGGTATTTAGATTATCTTGTTTCATTCTCTTGGTATCCACATTATGCACTTCTTTAACTAAATCAAGAACAAATATACCATTCTCAATGATAGATTTAGCATAAAATATATTGTTCTTAAAAATGTAACAACATTTTTCCTTTAAAGAAATGTCATAATCATTCATTAAACAACTAAAAGAAATAATATTTTTGGACAATGCTAGAACATAATAACAATTATTTAACTCCAGTATTAATCCACTTGGAAGAGGCAAATGATAAGTCCTCACAATTGTTGTAAAGATTTTCTATCCAGTAGCTGACTGTAGCATATTTCTGCCTTTCCAACTCTTCTACTGTTTTTAAGCCTTTGTATATTATTACACAAATACGATCCACATCTGGTATCTAATACCCAAGATTGTTATAAAACAATAGAATAAGTATTTATTTCAATCGCATGAATGCCTAAAGTAGAAGCATCGACTTGTTTCTTCGCCTTGAGAGAATTTAAATAGGCCTTGCAGTTACGCTTCCAATGACCATCTTTTCCACAATGGAAATAAGTTCCTTTGGGATTCTTTTTCTTAATAGCCTTCTTCTTGGAAATCCCACCATGCTTTGGCTGCGCCTTGGTCATCTTCTTCTTTTTTTGCTTCTTACCTTTAGCAAAAGTGATAATCATGACACTTTTTGAATCCTTCTTGAAGGATCCATCAGCTGTTTTAAGCATATTGATTAACTCGGGAATGGTTACTTGGATCTTGTTCATGTTGAAGTTAAGCACGAAAGGTGCAAAAATTGGAGCCAATAAGTACAAGATTAAATCTATGTATAGATCATTATCCATTACATAGCCAAATCTACTCAAATGCTCAATATACCCATGCATCTTAAATGCATGAGCAGCAGCCGAAGTACCTTCCACCACTTTGTAGCTAAATAGAGCTCGAGTAATCTCATATTGCTCAGTTTTAGCCTGAGAAGAATAAAGCTCCTCTAGATGCAAAATGATGGTTCTAGCATCCATCATCTCATGTTGCTTCTAAAGTTCTAACGATAGAGCACCCAGCATCAGACATGTTGTTGCTTCAATATCCTCCATGTATTTTTTATAAGTTCCCTTGATCTCATCAATGGCATCATTTGATGGAAGTGGTGGTGGATCTTTATCCAAGACATAATGGATCTTTTCAGCTCTGCGAACAATTCTCACTGGTCTGATCCAGTCAGAATAATTGCTGCCAACCAGCTTGTTATCCAAGATTAATCGCATGTTAATGTTTGATGTGCTCATGATGATGACCTAGATGTGAAAAAGAAAACATATGAGAGTATGTTCATATATATGTATGCATTAATTAGGTCTTTAATTAATCCATTTGCTTCTACTATTTTATTATGAATTAATAGCCCTCACTATATAATCCGAGAAAACCCGATGGTTTTCTTAGTGGGCTAATATCCAATCTTTGATATATAATTTGACCTTGACTCTAGTCAACAAGGCAATCTCCATACCTTTGAAAGGTAGGTATCTCTATTCCAATTGTGTCTCTACACAACTATTGAATAATTAGGTTATCAACTCTTGATACATGCATATCATATATGCATTCCCTAATCTTGCTTCTAGAACCAATAGCCTTGACTGTGGTCAACAAGCTAATGAGCTAGCTAAGATGACTCATTTAATTAGATTCGAACATATTCGATATAAAGTGATCTTGACTATGGTCCACACTATAAAGAACACTAGTTCTCCTCTAATTAATAGAAAGCTTATATACCTTAGTATTATTTTGAGGGATTTTAGTTAATTAAGTCTTATCATACATGGTTGGCATACATTGGTATGCATCCTATATCTATCACATAAATATAAGCATATAAATATGGCATAGTTATAAACTTTACTACATTGATCTCCTCGAGCCAAAAGGGAAATTAAAAGGTCAAACCTAGGTAATATGCATGATTCAAACAAGAAAATAAAATACATTATCTTTAATATTGTTGGATCTCCATCCGACCCATTTTGCTCTTTGATATTGGTCTCAATTCCTATCTCTAATTCTAATTTAAGTAATCTAATTACATATTATAATTTGAAAAAGAAATACAAACCAAAAACAAGTGGTTGGGACATGAAAGTCCTCATTGGGCCGAAACATGCATTATGCTCAATCACATTGGGCCTTTGTCCATAACTATCCATTATGACAATCATACACCCTTATATGCATTTCTAATGCATAAAGTAAAACCATATAATGGAATACAAACTATGTTTCAACTCTTAAAACTTACTTTTGAGTTATTTTAATAATGTGATCAAATTAGGAAACTTTTTTCATTTTGGAAACTTTCATTTTAGTAAAACTTTTTGCATGCATGTGTTCTTGCCTTAATTATCAATCCAATTGATTATTAATTGATTATTTAATTAAATAATCATATTGAATAATTAAAAATTCAATTTTGGGCTTAAAAAAGGGTAGGCCGAAACTCATAAATTAAAACCCTAAAGTGTGTTCACACACAAACTAGTTTTGTATCTATTGGATCATTTGGGCCTTTTGGAGTGAGCCAAGCCCACTCCAGCCCTTAAAATCCATTAATAAACTTAATTAAAGTCTATAAAATTTAATTTAAATCAGCTCCTTGGGCTCACCAAGTCATTCACTAATTTAAATCAAGTCCATAAACATAATTAAGCCCATTAAGTGATTTTAATTAATTAAAATTAATCCAATTAATTAAGGCCCATTTTAATTAATCCAATTAATTAAAAACAAATTAATATATCAGATATATCAATTTTAGAAGATTAAAAATAGTTCTAAACATGAACTTCCCAAGAACACACGAAGAACTCCAATTTATCGAACTTTTCAATTAAAATAGTTTTCATGCAAAAATTGTTTGATTTTAATTTTGTTTGATCCTATGGCTTAATATCACATATTAAACACATAAATTATCATCAAAATAATTTTGGAGTCGATCAATAAAAATTTATTTTAGAACAGCTCCTAAACTTTATTGAAAAATAAAACTCATTCACTCCAAACACAATGATTCTTTTCTCAAAAGAATTGTGTTACTTTTCATTTTATATATTTGATCACTTACATACAAAAATCAATATTTCTCATTTATGAACAATCACATCTAATATTTTAAAGTTCATAAAATAAATAACTCAAAAATAAAAATTATTCCACGAATAATATCGAATTGTAGATTCATGGCAAAACCATGGCTTTGATACCATGTTACGAATTATCAGTTACATACATCACATGTATGAGCAGAAATTAAACTTTTTAACCAATAGATCTGATCTTATCATAAATTTACAATATAAATATTGATGAGAATAAGAAAAATCACCTTCGATTTTTGTTCAACAATTGATTTTCCTTCTCACCGGGTCACAAACCACAATGTCCAAAATAAAACACCTCCAATTAGTAATCCACACTAGAGAAGGATCAAATGAACCAAGATTGATGGAGTTACTAGGTTGGATGAAATTCCTTGATGCTAGCAAGGAATGAGGGTGGTAGCTAGGGTTAGAGAAATGAGAGAGAATTTTCTTTTCTCTTAATGTTCACTTAACCCTAAATCCCTTTAACTTGGATTTTTTTATAGCTAGGTTAAAAATCCAACTTTATAATGGGATTGGGCTCTTTAAAATTTCTGGAGAAATATTAAATGGGCTTCTGAAATTATTAATAATTTATTTGGGCTCAATTAAATCCAATTTAAATCCCTTCATGAAGGACTATGCATAAAACCCATAAACTAGGCCCTGTATGCATACACTTGAATTTAATCATCCAAATAAATTCCAAATCCATCCAAATTAAATATTTAGGCTCCATAACACTTATGAAATATATTTAATTTATCTTAGTTTAAGAATTAGGCCTTTAAGGCCTTCTATATGGTTTTGGCATGCAACCCTTCCTCTGGAGAGTTTCTACGCCAAAACCAATTCTCTGGGCCTCTTTAATTTCTCCAATGGATCTATTAATTTTTATATAAGCCCTATAACACTTATAGTCTAATAATAATTAATTATAAATATAATATTTCAATTAAGTCCATTTTGTAGAACATTTCTAAAAAGTTCTGCGAATAATTCTACTTGATCATAATTAATTAAATTCTTTAATTAATTATTCTCTTATTCATTTCTCTTCTCTCGTAATAATATAAAATATTATTATCCTTTTCATTTTATCATTTTTATCCTTTACTTTATATGTGTGTGACCTATTGGGTTCCTGTCCACATTGGCAGTATAATATGTAATTATGAGTTATATTTAAAACTCATACAATTTAAACTTCTTTAAATCATTTTATCAATCCCATATTGATATTTATGATACACTATTATACAACTCATGAGCAGCCTATAGCTAGGTATTGTGACTACCCAAATGTCAGGAAAGTGAAGTGGTTTGACTATACCCTTCCATAGAAACAGTTACCGTGCAATTACTCCTTTCACCACTCTTATCTCAATTAGATTCTGAGTATGGATTTCTGTCAACTCATATAAATCTAATTATGTATGTTCTATTAATTTAACCATTGTTCCTAAAATGCCATTCATGGATCCCTATCCATCTTGGCATATATCTCTAGCCAGAGATTCTCTAAACAAGGCAATTATAGAATCATGAGAGATAACTTCCCTTAATAAATCTAAGATAGTGAATCCTTTTATCGATTACTCAACTATCTCCAAGTAGGTCATAATATACCCAACCTCTTAACTATGTTCACTCCAGTTAGAAGTAATCAGTTATGGAGTCAAAGTATATCACTTGCTACTTAAGATAACCTTGGTGATCTCAAATCTCAAGATACTTGCACAACTGCTATAAAGAGATTCCTCACTAACATAGATTTAATATCCATGTGAGAATTCTCTTTGTAGGTCTCCAATGAACTTGTTCTTCTAACAAGCATCCACATGTTAGCTTTGATTATCTTTCATAATCACAATTATGAAAACCACTGCTTGAACCATTCAAGAAACATAACATGTGCTAGTCTATCAGAATTAATAATATCTTATCTTGTTAATTTTATGACGAGGAATATTTAGATATTAGCACATTTGTATGCAATAGACATCTTATATTATGAACACTTTCATGATTGCCTTTGTATTATGTTTATAATATCTAGGACTTCATTTATTAATTTAAGATTTACAAACTCATGTATTTAAACATAGCATTAATAAATGAATGATGCCTTTTATTAAGAATATGAATTCATAAATATGAAATACATCCCTTTTACATGGGCTCTAGGGCATACTCTCAAATAATTGAAATAGTTGAGCAAGGATTTTTAGGACACTAAAACCTTCCTCATCACTCTTTGAAGAATAAAAGAAACTCAAGCAACTTAGAAAATGATATAGGCACATTTTTCCTGTTGAGCTTATTAAAAGACTATTTTCATACCTTTTTGATATAATTAACCTTTGTTAGCAAAATTTGAGCTTTATGAGGTATGCTTAAAGCGTACCATATTTTTTGTTCTTGTTACACTCATCTATTAACCAATAGCCTAAAAGCCTTTATCTACCCTCTATAATTGGCCATTCTAGATTTGCATGGATTTACATTCATTGGGCATTTCAATTAAATGTAATAAGAAAAGATGTATAATTTAGGGCAAGAATTGTGAGAATAAGTCAAGTAGTTATTTAATATCCTTATTTTACCATGTTATTGTTAATTGCTCGAAAAAAAAAGGTATTCCTAAAAAAAGAAAAAGAAATAAAAGAAATAAAAGCTAGCATATATGGAAAAATCTTAAGTTTGGGGTATTTACAAGAGAAAAAAGTGGTGACTTCTTAAAAATTGTAAAATTAAGCAAAATGAAAGGGATACCAGTCTTATCTTTTTTGTTCGGGTATGTTCAATGTTTAAGGGTATAAGTAAGCAAGTATTGTAAAGGGCGTTGTGCTTAGTAGTTTGAATTTTTGAAATGTTATAGAGTGGATCTTCTTTTTGATTATCTGATATCCATTCTTTGATAACCAATACCTTAACCCCATTACAATCCAGTTAAGACCTAAGTGATTATATGCTTCGCTTTGAGTTGCTTAGCAGAGACAACATTCGGATTCCAGAGCTAAAGGAGAGGCCTATGGTATTTCTAGAGTTTCAAGGTTAAAACCACATGTATACTTAGCATACATCAATTTTAGAGCTTGATTATGAAGTGCATTGGTGGTTTAATTTTGAAAATTTCATAAAACTATTTTTGTCTTGCACATACATATGGAAACTAATTTTTATTTCCTTGCTTAAGTTTATTCTAGCAAATATTTTATTGAGTGCTCTTGTCAATTGTTGAATTGGGTTTTGAATTGTATAATTCTAAGCATCAATTTCGCAAGCATATGTTGTACTGATTATAGTACAAAAGTTGCTCATCCCATGAGGAATGTTGATTAAGATTTTACACTATTACTACTCAATTTTTATCTTGTTTACAATGATCATTAATTTGCTCATTAAAACTAATACTTTACTACTCTAAACCAAATATTATTCTACTTCATTGATAATTCGAGAAGACTTATGAGTATGATAAATATAACATATACATAAGTATGGAATTTGATATTTTTCTCTTATTTATAATTCAATCTTTATTATGCAAGCCAAGTTGGAATATTGTTCTATGTCGCAGCTCTCGCATCTAGACTAGATTATGCCTTAAACATGCATTTATAGTTCTAAATCGCAGCTCTTGCATTTAGACTATAATTACATAAACACACATTCAAAGAATAAAAACCAACCTATAGCAATTATCTCCACATACGATCTCTCAAACTGTGCTTTTATAATGAATTTTCTATTAATTATCAGAAAGAGGTTGATCTCGCCAACTCTCTTACTTAGAACCGTTTTGATGATTTTTAGAGAAGGCATTGCCAACGAAGGTCTTTTTCCTTAACTAATAATGATACTAATAAATTTTTAATAGCAAATTCTACATATAAAGATAAATGAAAGAGAAATGATTAAATATGAATAATGACATTTGAATTCCTAAAAAGTATTCATAATAATAACAAAGAAGGAAAGTAACAAGAAATTAAGTAAAAGAATTCTCATCCTTTACTCATGTATGATGACTCCTCTTCCTTGTAAGTCTCTTCTTCAAAACATAAACTAAAGTAAAAAGTAAAACTATTGTTCTTCAACTACATTTTCAAGTTAGAAAAATAAATATTTAATCCATCTAATGATTTCTCTTCTCTCAAAATAACTTCCAAGATATATATAATTTTCCAAGCATCCAGTCCCTTCAAGTGCCCCTTTATAGGTATGCAACCCTTAGTAAAGTTTGGTTCCCTTTTATGTGACTTTTCAAGTTCAACTATTTTCAACTGCCATCTATCGCAATCTTGGCACCTGTCGTGCTCGCGATAGATCACGTTCTATTCTTTTGCTTGATCTTTCCTTGCGTTGCTGCCTTTGTTCTTCCTGCACCTCATCATGACCTGGCTTCACCATCGCGCTTGTGACACTATCTTTTCTCTCTTCTTTCTTCACATTTTCTCCCTTTTTCTTTTACAATCACAAAACTTGACAAAAATATTAAATGCACCTAATTCTAACACAATTTAATATAACTAAACATTATTTTGGTAACAAAACATGGATTAAATATAAGCTATTTAGGCTCATATCAAACCCCCACACTTAAACTTTTGCTTGTCCCCAAGCAAAACCTAACAAACAAGTAAATAACACAAATATGCAATTTTGGAGCTCACATTTATATTTAGAAAATATTTGAAAACCACATGCAAAAACGTTCATCTCTTCACAAATTTAGCCCAAGTATGCAAATTCTCAAACAAAACCATTATCCATTAAACTTAAACAACCATGTACATTTGGAAAATTATGAAGTTGCAAAACACGAGAATGTGTAAACTTAAGGACTTGAATATCTTAACACATATAAATATTATTTCACACCAAGTATTTTCTAAAGTAGTTCTCACTCAAACACTATATTCTTAAAGCACTTATTCACTTGATGTGTTCATAGATTAGTGTTTCTCTCATTCCTTGAACATGCAATTGCCTACTGTAAGTTTGTAATTAGTAAACATCTCTATTACTAGTAAAAAATAATACATGAAATCAAAAGGGTCTTACAAGGGTTGTAACTTGGCTTCAATTAAGGTAGGATAATTTTTGGCTTAAGTAGCTTAAATTATAAATAGAAATGATATCACCATATCATAAGAGAATTATTAAAGAATCTAAGCATCACATGATGTAATTAATTGTTCATATTCCCTTCTCAATGGTACATTATCTACTAGTTTCTTTTCTCTTTTTTTTTTCTTTTAGAAACTAGCCTTGTTCTAATATTGAACCTAGAGAATAAGGGAATTTAACTCATATTTTAAATACCATCATGCTTATATTAAAAAAATATATCTCCTAATGAAATAGCAATTTATTTCTCTTCACAAAAAGTGTAACACAAAGAAATAAATTCTTGTTTAGCAAAGGATTTTGGCTAATTATATGTTACTCAATAAAAATAGGTTTAAGGCTTAAAATTAGCTACCTAAAGTAAAAAAGGTAAATTTTTAAAGCAAGCTAAAATGTTTATTCTAAATGCCCTTATCAGTTTTCATGCACATCTCATAATAAATGTAATCTCAACATTTACCAAGAACAAATTCTAGAGGATATAGCATATTAAGGTTCTCCTATAAGAAAAATGTCAATATGCAAGGCTCAAAAGCTTAGTTAAGCTATAGTTTAAATTATCCTAAGCAATAAATTTGCAAAAATAATCCTTTTATACATGGGAAAAGGTATTCAACTTGAAAAAAACCTACACTAAAGTGCTTTGCCAAGTCATGACCTTCACTATGTATATTTAATTGTCAAATTAAAATGAAAATGGTTAGCCTAAAAATTTGCCTACCTAGACTAAAAATGACATAAATTCAAGCTAAAGCATGCATTTATTCCCAAATAGTTCCCAAATACACAAGCTCCAAAATTAAATGACACACAATATACACATATAAATTTATTAAAAAATAAATATACTAACAATAAACAAAAACATGAAACCAACATAACATGCATACCCCCCCACACTTAAAGAACACAATGTCCTCATTGTGTAAGGAAAATACCACAAAACACACTATAAAAGAAAAACACAAACACAAAATAAAATTATAAAAATAGGAGTTAAAGGGAACTTTACTCAACTAGTCCATTAGGGGACTCCGATGGTGAAGGATTGAAGGCTAATATCCCTCTGGCATCGCGCTCGCAAGGAAAGGCACGCCTGCAACAGAGTCTAACTGCCCAATCTCAAATATTCACAACTACAAGGGCTACGCTAGCATGATTGCGACAGTTACCTACAAAAATCATCCTCCATTCATTGTCGTACTCGCGACAGACATCACGCTCACGATAAAGAAGAAAAATCATTAGTTATGTAATTATTTTATTTTTTATATATATTTAAATATAGTGACATACTATGTAAAATAACCTATAAAACATAAAAAAAATTGTGATAGTATACCAAATAAACTCAAAAATAAAACAATATAAAAACAAAACCAAACAAACTCCGATAAAAACAACACAAAACAAAACTGATTAAATATTGTGATCCAAAATCATAAATCAAGATTCATAAGGACAATAAATTTAATTAAGCATTCCCTGGCCATGGCACCAAAAACTTATTGTGCTTTTTCTAACCATCAATTCCACAAGCATACGGTTTACCGATTATAGTACCAAAGATGTCGATCCTATGAGGAATGTTGATTGAGATTTTACACTATTACTACTTAATTTTTATCTTGTTTACAATGATCATTAATATGCTAGTTAAAACTAATACTTTACTACTCTAAACTAAATATTATTTTACTTTAATGATAATACGAGAAGACTTATGAGTATGATGAATGTAACATATATATAAGTATGAAATTTGATATTGTTCTCTTATTTAAAATTCAATCTTTATCATGCAAGCCAAGTTGGAATAATGTTCTATGTTGCAACTCTCACATCTAGACTAGATTATGCCTTAAACATGCATTTTTGGTTCTAAATCGCAGCTTTCACATTTAGACTAGAATTACATTAGAATTACATAAACACACATTCAAAGAATAAAAACCAACCTATAGCAATGATCTCCACATACGATCTCTCAAACTATGCTTTGATAATGAATTTTCTATTAACTATCAGAAAGAGGTTGCTCTCGCCAACTCTCTTACTTAGAACCATTTTGATGATTTTTAGAAAATGAATTGCGAACTAAGGTCTTTTTCCTTAAATTATAATGATACTAATAAAGTTCTAAGAGCAAATTGTACATATAAAGATAAATGAAAGAGAAATGATTAAATATGAATAACGACATTCGAATTCCTAAAAAGTATTCATAATAATAACAAAGAAGGAAAGTAACAAGAAATTAAGTAAAAGAATTCTCATCTTTTACTCATGTATGATGACTCATCTTCCTTGTAAGTCCCTTCTTCAAAACATAAACTAAACTAAAAAGTAAAAGTATTGTTCTTCAACTACATTTTCAAGTTAGAAAAATAAATATTTAATCCATCTAAAAATTTCTCTTCTCTCAAAATAACTTCCAAGATATATATAATTTTTCAAGCATCAAGTCCCTTCAAGTGCCTCTCCATAGGTATGCAACCCTTGGTGAAGTTTGGTGCCTTTTATGTGACTTTTCAAGTTCAACTATTTTCAACCACCATCTATCGCGATTGCGGCACCTATCGCGCTCGTGATAGATCACGCTCTATTCTTTTGCTTTCTCTTTCCTCGTATTACTACCTTTGTTTTTCCTCGCACCACGTAATGACCTGGCTTCACCATTGCACTTGTGACACTATCTTTTCTCTCTTCCTTCTTCACATTTTTCTCCTTTCTTCTCCTACATACACAAAACTTGACAAAAATATTAAATACACCTAATTCTAACACAATTTAATATAACTAAATATTATTTTGGTAACAAAATATGGATTAAATATGAGCTATTTAGGCTCATATCACCAGATTTACTCTGGGGTGAGCAAATGATAAGTGTGGGGTATTTGATAAGTGCAAATTTAACTATGTTATTAATGTGTATTTAATATGTTTTTATGTTATTTTTATGTTAATTTAGTTACTTTATTAGTTAATTTCTTTACTTGAGGTTTTAATTTTTTAATTATGTATTTTGGTGTTTTTAAGGACCTAATTGAAGAAAAAGAACAAAACTTAAAGGATTTAAGTGAAACTTTGGCTGTGGGAAGGTTTTGTGAGAAAAGAGTTTTTTAACGATAACTATAGAAGGTAGTCACTCTGTAGAGTGACTTTCCACTTCGTGGAGTGGCTTTTGATATAAAGTACACAATAGAGTGAAAAATCACTCTACTGAGCAGGGACAATTCAATTAAGCCTAATCGGCCCTTTTGAATTTCACTATGTCGATTCTATTAATCCTATTTATGATTGATTCTCTTCTTTACTAAACAAAAAGTCTTTTGTTTGGTTAAAAGTCTTGCAAAATAAAATTTAAAGACTGTTTAACTTCTTCTTTTCAAGTTATAAAAGCGCACTCAAATACTAGAATTGAAAGGGGGAGAGGGAGGATGAAATTAAGTAGAGTAATTATTTAGGGGTCTTCTCTAGTTAGTTTTATGATTTTTGTTATTTTTTTTTAATATTTGTAACATAGTTTAGGTTTAATTTTTCTTAGTTTAGTTTTTAATTCTCTTAAAAGTTCAAGCTTTTTACTGGTGTGCTAAGAAGTCATCAAGAGCAGGTTTGAAGCTTCATGAGTATTGTATCTATTTATTTTTGTTTTTCGTTTATTTCAATCATGTTTGGTAAGCAGTTCTTTTCCTTTTACTAAGGGAACTTGAACCCTCATATTTCTTTATGTAATAACTTAGTTTGTTCTTTAATTAAATGCAATTTGGCTATTTCTTAATTTTTGAGCAAAAATCCTTGCCTTAAGTTATATTTATGTTGATTGTTGATTTGTTGAGAAATGCTTAATAATCAAATGTATGTTAATAGTTTAAATCATTTAATTTAATGCATGGTTATTTTATGAAAAATGTGGTAACTATGTATTAACTTTAGGTGAATTAAAGCTATAAAGATGTGAATTAAGAATGAATTGAAGTGAGAATTCTTGAGAAAAGGTCTGACAAATATTTAGGAGTTTATGAATTGGATTTTTATGGTGAGTATTAAATTGTTTTGAGCAAGGAAATTTGATGATTAGAAAGATATTATGAGAAGTTATCTGAATTTATTGCCAGTTTTACATAATCAATTGCATTATCATTAACTAAGTTATATGCATTAAAAATTGAGATGGAAAGTCCTTTAGTAGAAGTATTTTAGTTATTGCTCGACCGTTGACTTTGAATTTACCCCTTTTTTCAGCCAACTATCCTCTAACTCAAAATATTTTACCATTTTTAGGCCTGAAGATGATATTTTTTAACCCTATTTCTTCTAGACATTTGTTCTCCTATGTATTATATTTCCAATGAATAAAAAATCAAAAAATTTAAATTTTTAGATTGGGATTTATGGCTAAAATACTGATGACTACTCCTAAAAAATTTTTAGGGATAAAATTGGTATTCTATCTTTGAAAAATCATTGGGAACAATGGGTACAAAATTAGGTCAATGTCTCTTCATGAAATTTTCTCTAAAAATGAGTGTATTTTCTATTAAAATTGGATTTATCTCAATATGAGCTTTATGAAGGGGGTTATGCTCGAATTACAATAGACTGGTCTAGGTGTAGGGACAGATTCAAGATATCTATGTTGAAGCCTAATTTTGGAAATCTTAAAGGCTAAAATGGGATTAAGTGTCTCATCAAAGTTGTATATCTATGTCTTAATATTCAAATGGCTTTGGAATCACCTAATTATGAGGTATGTAGGTTGAGATAAAGCTCCAAAACCCTAAACTGCTCTAAGTTTTAAAAAATGGATTTTCTCACTTTGCACTTTTTAAAGAGATAAAAAGGGAAAATACCCTAAAAAGGTTTTTTAAACATTTAAAATCCATAAAAGAGATCAAAAAATATTTTTAAAATATGAAATCTAGAAAGAAAGCCTAGCACCTCTACTTTTTGTCCATTTATGAGAAATCATTTCCTCATGAGGGAACTCTGATTAAGAGCCACATCAAGATCAAGTGTCTACACCATAACCAAGCTTTATATGCAGGCATTAATTCCTTTTTACATTATTCCATTTGTCATGTTCAATTCATCACAATCTATATTCAAACACATATAATTCAAACACAATCCATATGTGTTATATTCCAACACATATAAGTATCTACAAATGATGATAATAAAGTAGCTTTGATCCTTGACATATAATAACATTTTTGTATTCTTCATGATACATTTGAAATGATAATCCTACCATGTATATACAACATTAACACATATTTACATAGCTCTAATCCAAGTATATATGGATTCTTAATCAATCATTTACTTAGGTTTGTTTACTATATTAGAGTTCCAAATTAAAATATTATATTTGCAGGCCTTTTCATCATAATTCATGTTAGGAATGCATTTAGATACTTTGGGCTAGAAAGTTTGTATTCGAGAAGAAAATAAAGTTTGGGTTTATGCCATGTCAGCATGAGTGCTGTCGACTCGCTACAGAGACCAAGGGTGTCAACTCAAGATAGGATAGCTTCCTTAGTTCACTTTGTTTTGCATTTTTCACCTATTTTTAGCTGGATTCAAACAAAATTGCCTTATAAAAAGTTGTTCATATATGTTTCAAGTTTCTCAAACATTAAAAATCACTCTATTTAGACATGCAAATCTTTAGATAGTCATTAAACAAGATAGGCTAATACCAATGATAGGGAAGCAAACACAGTTAGAGTTCAAACTCAATTATCATCATCTTAAAATGGGAATTAAACTTTTAATTCTTCATATGAAATCTAGATTTATGAGTATAATTTTCAACCTAACTTGAATCATGCAATTTGAAGCTCTATAACTCATTTTATAGTTAAAATAGTGTGACTGGGTCTCGTGAATTCTAGGACGAGTTCTCACTATTTTTAAGATAGCTTCCCTATTTTCATTCCTCTATCCCTTTAAACATTATATCCATGTTTTCATCTTAACAAAACCTTTAAAAAACCAGCTTAAAGTGCTCTATTAAAGCAAATACACAAACACACATACAAGGATTTAGGATTTCCCATACCTTTTTAGCTAAACCCTTTCTCTTCAAGACTTGTCCACCATTTTCTCATTGCCTTTAGATTTTCATTCATCTATATAATAAAATCACCAATTAACATATTTTAAGATTTAGATACCTTCTTAATCCTTTACATAATGATAAGAAATAGAAGTAGAGGAGAAGAGAGAAAAGAGTTAATACCTTAAAATTATTAAGCACTAAATTCTCTCTCTTTTCACTTAGCTAGACATGCAATTTATGGGTTATTTGGGGGTTAGTTAGGGAGAAAATGGTTGCTTTCCTTGCTCTTTTGGAATGGCTAGCAACCTCTTCCCCCTAAATTCCCAAATTTCCTTCAATTTTAAGAATTGTCTAAAGAAACTAGGTGTTCTTTCCCTATTGCTCTATTTGTCAACCTTAGGAAAATTACACTTAGATCCCTTAACTCCTTCAATTTCTTATTCTAAGCCTAATTATTTCTCCTTTCTTTTTCAATTAAACCTCTAAATCATATCATTTCCCAATTAAGTTCATATGTGACTTAATACACAATAACCAAATTGCCCCATCTCATTTACAATAAAATCCTCTAGGTCCCTACCTATATTACATTACCATCAAGCATGCATTACAAAGATTATTAATTAATCCTTCTTACATCCTTTTACGATATAAGTAGGGGCCTCATAACTCTTTCCCCCTTAAAAAATTCATCCTCAAACTTCATACTTATTTTGAATAGTTGTGGAGACTAGGCTCGCATTACTAATCCTCCTATGTTGCTTCCTGCATGTCATGATGCTTGCATATTACTTTAACTAGAGGGATCTATTTATTTTATATTTGGCTAAGATTTGCTTTGGCTCTTCATCATATGTATAGTCAAATTCAACCTCTATATCCTGCACTGTTACTGTGTAAGATTCATCTGATCGATATCATCAAAGCATGGAAATATGGAAAACATTACGTAGCTTTGATAATTATGATAGAAGAGCTAATTTATAGGCTAAAGGTCCAACCTATTCCATAATTTCATAAAGACCTATAAACCTTAGATTGAATTTTCCTTTTTTTACAAACAACAACACTTTCCTTCATAGTGACACCTTTAAAAACACCCATTCTTAAACTTGGTACTCAATATCTTTTCATTTTAAATTCGCATATGACTTCTGTCGATCACTTGCTACCTTTAATCATGTCTTTGATAATATCGAGATCGATCATTTTACTCTCAACCAATTCTATCAAACAAACTAAAGTCCTGCATTTACGACCATATAATGCCTTGTAAGGTGGCATACCAATGCTAGTTTGGTAACTATTATTGTATGCAAATTCCATTAAGGCCAAATATTTATCCCAACTTCTTAGAAAATCTAGGATCATCCTCTTAACATATCTTCTAACACCTGTATAATCCTCTCAGATTGACCATTCATTTATGGGTGAAATGTGGTGCTATAGTGAAGTTTTATCCCTAAAGCCAATTGTAGACTTTTTCAAAATTTGAAAGTGAATCCTAGATCCTAATCTGAAATTACTGGCATTAGGATTCCATGCAATCTAACAATTTCATTCACATATAATTCAGCCAATTTATCCATTGTGTAGCCTGACCAAATTGGTATGAAATGAGCTATCTTGGTCAACTTATCTATAATGACCCATACTGCATCATGTTTCCTTTGAGTGAAAGGTAAGCTAGTAACAAAATCCATAGTAATGTTATCACATTTCCATTATAGAATTGGGATAGGGTTCAATAATCCTGAAGGAAATTGATGTTCTACCTTTACTTGTTGTCAAGTTTGACATTTGGAAACATACTCAATTACATCTCTCTTTATCCCTAGCCAACAGTAAAACAACTTTAACTCTTGGTATAACTTGTTGCCATCGGGATGTATAGTGAAAATCATGTTATGTGCATCCTACAACAAAATTTTCTTTAGCTCTTTATCATTTGGCACATATAATCTATTTCGGTAATATACACCACAATCATTTCTTATTAAATATTCCAATGGACCTTCTTCATGTATTGATTGAGCCATTTGCTATAGTCTTTCATCAACTTTTTGAGCATCGAGTATTGATTGCCTTATATAGCGTTAGGCTTTTAATTAAGCTATCAAGGCCTCATTGGGTGTAAATCTCCATCTGTATTGCTGTAACATCAAGGTTGCCACCATTTTTTGAATTAAAGCATTAGTTACCACATTTATTTTACCTGGGTTGTAATCAACTATGCGATCATAATCTTTGAATAATTGCAACCACCTACGCTATCTTAAGTTAAGGTTTCTCTATTTAAATTAGTGTTTGAGACTTTTATGATCTGTATAGATGTTGCATTTCTCTCCATACAAATAATGGCACTATATTCTTGAAGCAAAAACCATTATTTCTAACTCCACATCGTGAGTGGGATAATTTTTTTTGTGAGGCTTTAACTGGCTTGATGCATATACTACTACCTTATCATCTTTCATTAACACACAACCCAATCCATTCTTAGAGGCATCACTATACATAAAATACTTTTTACCTGATGTTGCCTGTGTAAGGACTGGAGCTTCTATTAACATCTTTTTCAACTGCTCGAAGCTCGCTTAACATTTATTTAACCACTCGAATTTGACACCTTTTCGAAGCCATATAGTGAGTGAAGAGGTAATAACTGAAAATCATTTCACATATTGACGATAATAACATGCTAGGCCTACAAAACTTCTCACTTCTGGCATATTTCGAGGTGGTTTTGAGTTAACAATGAGCTCAACCTTTTTAGGATCCACCCTAATGCCTTCTGATAACATAATATGCCTAAGGAATGAGACTTCCTTAAGCTAGAATCACACTTACCCATCTTGGTGTATAACTATTTTCTCATAAGTTTGTAACACAATCCTTAGATGTTCTGTATGTTCAGTTTCATTGCTAGAGTAGATCGGTATATCATAAATAAATACCACCATAAATTGGTCTAAATAGGGTCTAAACACCCTATTAATCAAATCCATAAAAGTTGCTAGTCATTTGTTAACCTGAAAGGCAATGCCAAAAATTTATAATGGCCATATCGAGTTCTAAAAGCTGTCTTTAGAATATCTATATCTTTTACCTAAAGTTGATAATATCTAGACCATACATCAATCTTAGAAAACACACCAGCATCCTTTAACTAGTCAAATAAGTCTTTAATCCAAGATAATGGATATTGATTCTTCATTGTTACCTTATTGAGCTACCTATAACCTATACACATTCTCAACATACTAGGCCTAATTAAACCTTTATCTAACAATTCTTGTAGTTGAACTTTTAACGCCTTTAGTTTTGATGGTGCCATTCTATATGATGCCCTAGAAATTAGAGTCATTGTAGGTAAGTCTTCAATAGATTACTCCACTTTTATCAGGTAGCTCCTTTAGAAATACGTTTAGGAATTCTTTGACTACCAGTATATATCTTGAGGGTTTACTATCTCTCTTTTGGAATCGAGTACCAAAGCCAAAAATGCCTCACATCACTTCCTAAGGAGTTACCTTGCTTTTATAGTTTATATAAAATTTGCTAAAGGTTTAAATTTAATACCCTATATGGTTATTTCTTTACCTTCATCATTCTTCAACACCACAATCTTAGCTCTACAATTCACTATTGCTTGATGTTTAGTCAACCAGTCCATACCTAATTTTACATCAAATTCATGGAAATGGTAACTTAATTAAATCAACATAAAATTCTTTCCTTTGTATTGTAATAGTATAGTTTCTACATATTCTATTTACACACTCACTATGGCCTAAGGGACTAGTCACACATATATCAAAATTTAATTGATCTACAACAAACATACTTTTACCCAAATCCCAATTACATATAGATGAATGAATAGAACCTGGATTTATAAGCACATATACATTAGTGTAAAAGAAAGAAAATGTACCAACTATAACTTTTGGAACATCTTTTGGAGCTTTAATGGCATAAGCCTGGGTAAGAGGTGTAAGAGCAAAGGGTTCATCAATAGTCTCAGAGACATTTCTAGATTATCCCCTCAACTGATTAGATCTATCTCTACCTCTTCCATATCATCTGCTTACCGAAGGTACATTAGAGGCTCCCCTATTACTTTGCTTTGTGGACCCTTGCTCTCTCTTCAATAGGTAATTGGATATAGAATGTTTAGTGTTACCACATCTGAAGCAAGCACCTATTAGCATCTTACAGGTGCCCCAATGCCTTCTACAGCAATAAGTGAATTTAGGTGGTTATCATTTACATTATTCCGCAGAAGTCTTCTTACTTGATTTAGCTATGGTAAATGCTCCTTATTGCTTACCTCTAGAAGTAGGGCAGTTGACAGACTTTGCTGGTCAATCTCTTTGTCCACCTTTGCGTCTCTTTCTTATTGATGACCTACCTGTAGCAAAACTTCTTCTTTAGTCTCTTTCCTTTTTAGCCAATTTAGTCTTTTCTACCCGAATTGCTACTTGTATAAGTTGATAGTAGTCCACCAATTGCAAGGAAGTGGGTCTAATTAATCTCTCCCTGACATGGTCATTTAAGCCATCCACAAACTATCGGCACTTAAAAGCTTTACTTTACATAGATTCTGGTATGTATTTGCTCAGATGTCTAAATTCATTCTCATACTTAGCTAATGTCATACCTCTTTCCTTTAATTTTAGAAACTATCTAAACTTTTCTTCTTTATAAGCTTCAATTACATATCTCTTTTTAAATTCTACCTCGAAGAATTCCCAAGTAAGGGTGTCAAGCAAAAAAGGTTGTTTCATCACTAACTTCAAGCAATCATATGTTGCTCCTCAAAGTAACTATATAACATATGTTACTTCTAGTTAGCAGGGTATTATATCTCCTTAAAGACTCATTATATCTTTTCCAACCAATGTTCTTCCTTTTTTCATTCCTTCCAAATAGTGCCAAAAAAATTCCTCTGCTTTATGCTTTCTAATTTTTGCAATAGGAGCTTTTTGTACTATCATTCTCTATAAAATATAAGCCATATCTTGTGAGATCTTTAATAATGCCTCCTCAGGTACAGTAGCAAGTGCATTATGCTGGGTAGATGCTGAAGATTTTAGGTTGGAAGGATTTGATGTCGTAGGCAAATTACTTTCCATAGTCTCTTCTATTGTTGCTAGACTTCCCTCAATAGTATACTATCTAAAAGAAACACAAGGATATCAATATAAATTTAGCACCAATAACATTATATACATGCATTTACTTAAACTCTTATTGTCCATAACCACCTAAACCATGCTCTAATACCAAAGATGTAATACTATGTGAATGCTTCCTGGTTCCTATTACCATGTGTACTGTCTTCCATACAAATAATGCATATTTTATCTCATTTGTTCATATATCATAATATTCTCGATAATATATGATCATATTAATGTATTAGGAATAGTTTATATAAGAGGAAGGTTTTTGATACATCATAATTGTAATAATATCATTCTTCACATTACATTACACTTTCTTTGCAAAATATGAAATTTACAATAGCAAAACATAGCACAAAAAGATATCAACATCTCCATACTTTGACTCTTCCTAAAGTTGGTATTGGTTTTACTATTATTGGCATTATCCCTGTTGAAGAGTCCTATCTTGAGTACTTACACGGATGAACACCTATGCTAAGCTATACAACTTAGTAGGAAATAATAAATATGTGAACAAAAACTCATAATGGTCATTCTTATGCACACACAATATGTAACAGTAATAAAATGCATTTATATTGATTAGAAATCATGTCACAATTAGTTGAGAAACATTACTACCTATATGATTTACAATGTAAACTTTATCACGTGTATCATATCATCATTTAATATCAAGTATTTAACATCCATTTCATTATTCCTTATTTCTTGTGAATGCATGTCTAATTCTATAGGTATGGATAATGGGTGATGTGGACACCCGTAGGTATCAGTCATGTGAATACCAATAGGATTTTAACTTGTGGATACCCAAAGATATCAAACCTGTGGATCCGAATGGGGTCAAGACTGTGGTTCCAAACGGGACTAATTGTGAACTCAAATAGGGTCAAACTGTAATAGTTGCATCTATACCTTATAGGCATGCCCATCAGTCCACAACCAAGCTCTATATATAAGCATTAATTCCTTTTTACATTATTCCATTTTGTTATGTTAAATTCATCATAATGTATATTGAAGCACATATAAGTATCTATGATGATTATAATAGTGCAGCTTTGATTATTGACATATAATAACATTTTTGTATTCTTTATGATACATTTGAAATGATTATCATACCATGTATGTACAACATTAACACATATTTACATAGCTCCAATCCAAATATAAATGGATTCTTATTCAACCATTTACTTAGGTTTGTTTACTATATTAGAGTTCCAAATTAACAGTGTATTTTTATGTCTTTTCATCATAATACATGTTACGAATGCATTTGGGTACTTTGGGGATAGAAAGCTAGTGTTTAAAAATCAAGAAGATTAGTCTAGGTCTATTTTGAGTTAGTATGAGTGGTGCCAACTCGCTATAGAGACCAAGGGTGCCGACTCGTGATAGGATAGCTTCCCTAGTTCTTTTTATTTTGCATTTTTGACCTATTTTCAATGGATTCAGATCAAATGGGCTTCTAAAAAGTTGTTTTTATATGTTTTAAAATTCCAAAACAATAAAAATCACTCCATTTAGACTTCCAAATCTTTAGATATTCACTAAACAAGACAAGCTAATCCCAATGATAGTGCAGCAAACATAGTCAGAGTTTAAGCTCAATTTTCAACATCTTAAAAGTGGAATTAGACTTTAAATTTTTTTATATGAAATCTAGATATATAAGTATTTTTTTAACCAAACAATAATCATGTAATTTGAAGCTCTATAATTCTTTTTATAGTCAAAATAGTGTGACTAGATCTAGTAAATCGTAGGATGAAATATCACTATTTTGGAGATAACATTCCTATTTCCATTCCTTTGTCCCTTTAAACATCGCGTCTATGTTTCCATCTTAATAAAACCTCTAAAACAACATCTTAAAGTGCTCTACGAAACCAAACACACAACCACACATACAAGGATTTAGGAGTTCCCATATCTTTTTAACTAACCCTTTTCTCTTCAACCCTTATCCACCACCTTCACCTTGCCTTTAGCTTTTTATTCTTCTACATAATGAAATGACCAATTAACATATTTAAAGATTCATATACCTCCTCAATCTTATACATAATTACAAGAAATAAAAGTTGAGGATAAGAGAGGAAATAGCTATTACCTTAAAATTGTTAAGCACTAAATTCTCTCTCTTCTCATTTAGCTAAACATGAATTTTAGGGGTTAGTTAGGGAGAAAATGGCATCCTTCTTTGCTTTTTTGAATGGTTCGCCACCTATTCCCTTAAATCCCCAAATTTCCTTCAATCTTTAAGAATTGTTTAGAGAAACTAGGTGTTCTTTCCCTATTGGTCCATTTGTCAATCATATGGAAATTACACTTAGCTCCCTTAACTCCTTTAATTTCTTATTGTAAACTCTAATTCTTTCTCTTTCCTTTTTCAATTAAACACATAAATCTTATCTTTTCCCAATTAAGTTCATATGTGACTCAATGTATGTTGTGTTAAATTCGCAAGTGCACGGTTTACCAATTATAGTACTTAAGATATCGTCTCCATAAGGAACATATTGGTTATTACACACTATGACTTGATCTCTGTCTTGTTTACATTGCTCAATAATTTAGTAATTAAACTAGACTATTAATGTTATACTAATACTAAGATATTAATTAAACCTATTTTAATTATAGTCAAAGAAGACAAATAACATTAATGATTATGGATTAATAACTATGAAACTTGATATTACTCTCTTCATTGGAATGCCATCTTTATAATGCAAGTCAAATTGGAATAGAGTTATAGATCACTCTCTCGACATGAAATGGAATGCCTAAAATATGCAATTATAATTCTAACTCTTAACTCTCATTAATGAATTAGTTAATCATAACCACATATTCTAAGAATAACAACCAACCTATAACAACTATCTTAACATTCTGATCTCTCCAATAATGTTTTGATAATGCATTTCAATAGATTTCTATAAAAATATATTTCTCAAACTATACTCTTATTTATAATGATCATGCATAAAATACTAATAGAAAATTTTGCAATAAAAGGTTACTTGTAATATTTAGCAAAAACACATATTAACATCCTTGTTCAAGTTTCTAAAAAGACATCATTCAAAATGATGCAAAGAAGAAAAGATAAATTAAAAGATAAATAAAGGTTGATCTTTCAATCCTTTACTCATGAAATATTTCTTCTTCTTCTTTGATCTTTTCTTCTCTTCAAAAAGTTAGGAAAAATAATCACTCTCTATCTATCATCTATTATAAAAATTCATTCCATTTTATTTACGTCTTTATTGTATTTATATTCTTTATGCAAAATAATGCAACTCTTCAGATACCCTATTGGTGAAAAGTCATGCTCTTTGAAACTTAATTTGAAATTTAAATTGTATAACCACCATCTGTATTTAAAATTTCATTTTCAAGCATTGTGACCCTTCAAACACCCTTCCATAAAAACACAAATCTTCAAGTACCCCCATAAAAATACACATCATTTGGTGAAGAGTCATGTCCCTTTGAAGTGCCTTTTGAAAAATAACTGCCCCAATGTCTCCCTCTTTCAAGCTTACGACTCCTATCGTGCTCGCGATAGGACACAGATGAATCTCCTTAAAAATCCCTTTTTTTCTTTATAAGTGGTTTCCTTCCCATGTCATGCTCGCTATAGAAACCCCTATCTGTTGCTGAATTTTGCTCTTTCTCATTGTTAAATTTCCATTACTCCTGAAAATGACAAAACCACCACAAAATATAAAAGGTACCAAAATCTAGACAAAATAACCAAAAACTAAACATTCCTAACAAAATTATAAACATAGCACACTCACACAACATGCACTATTAAGTTTATGACCAAATTACCCCTTCTAATTTAGTAAAATTACTTCTAGGTCCCTACTTATATTACATTACCATCAAGCATGAATTACTAGGATGTTTAAGTAATCTCCCTTACATCCTTCCAGGGCATAAGTAGGGGCCTCACAAATCTCTCCCCTTTAAAGAATTTCATCCTCAAATTTTGTACCTATTTTGAATAATTGTGGATACTAGCCTCATATTACTACTTCAGGCTCTTATGTGGCTTCCTACATGTTGTGATGTTGCCACAATACTTTAACTATAAGGATTTATTTATTTCACAATCTTCTGACTTCCTTGGGTAAGATTTGTTTTTACAATTCATCATATATATAGTTAGATTGAACTTTTATATACTGTACTGGTACTATGTGAGACTCATCTAATCAATATCATTAGAGTATGTAAATATAGAAAATATCATGTAACTTTGATAATTCCGATGGAAAAGCCAATCTATAGTCTACTGGTCTAACCCATTTCACAATTTCATAAGGATCTATAAACCTTAGAGTGAGTTTTCCTTTCTTTGGAAACCGTAACACTTTCCTCTATGGTGAACTTTTAAAAACACCTTATCTCCAACTTGATATTTAATCTCTTTTCTTTTTAAATTCGTATATAACTTTTATCATTCACTTGCTTCCTTCAATCTTTGCTTGACAATTCGAATATTTTCCTTGATATCTTTGATAATATCGAGACCAATCATTTTACTCTCAGCCAATTCTATCCAACAAATTAGAGTCCTATATTTATGACCATATAATGCCTCATAAGGTGGCATGCCAATGCTAGTTTGGTATTTGTTATTGTATGCAAACTTCATTAAGGCCAAATATTTATCCCAAATCCTTGAGAAATCTAGGATACATCTTCTTAACATATCCTCTAACACCTATATAATCATCTCAGATTGACCATTCATTTATGGGTGAAATACGATGTTGTAATGGAGTTTTATACCTGAAGCTTGTTGTAAACTTTTTTGAAGTGAATTTTGGATCCTGATCTAAAATTATTGACACTAGAATTATATGCGATTGAACAATTTCATTCATATATAATTCAATCAATTTATACATCGGGTAGTCTGATCAAACTAGTATGAAAAGAGCTATCTTAGTTAATTTATCTATAACTACCCACACTACATCATGTTTTCTTTGAGTGAAAGGTATGCCAGCAATAAAATCCATAGTAATGTTATCTCATTTCTATTGTGGAATTGGGATAGGGTTCAATAATCCTAAAGGAAATTAATGTTTCACCCTATTAACAAGTTAGACATTTGGAATCATACTCAATTTCAGCCCTCTTCATCCCTGGCCTCCAATAAAGTCTTGGTACATCTTGTTGCCATTAGGATTTATGGTGAAAATTGTGTTATATGCTTCCTGCAATAAGGTTTTCTTTAACTCTTTATCATTTGGCACACACAATCCATTTCGATAATATGCACCACCATCATTTATTATTGAATATTCCGATAGACCTTCTTAATGTATTGATTGAGCCATTTGCTGTAGTGTTTCATCACCTTTTTGAACATCGAGTAGTGCTTGCCTTATGTTAGGTCGGACTTTTAATTGAGCTATCAAGGCCCCATCTGGTGTAAATCTCCATCTTTATTGCTATAACATCAAGGTCGCCATCATTTTTTGACTTAAAGTATTAGCAATCACATTTTTTTACCTAGGTAGTAATCAACTATGCAATCATAATCTTTAAACAATTTTGAACACTTGCACCATCTTAAGTTGAGGTCTCTCTATGTAAGTAAGTATTTAAGATTTTATAATCTGTATAGATCCTGTATTTCTATCCATACAAATAATGGCACCATATTTTTGAAACAAAAACCACTTCTACTAACTCCACATCGTTAATGGGATAACTTTGTTCGTGAGACTTTAACTGGCTTGATACATATGCTACTACCTTACCATCTTCCATCAACACACAACCTATTCTATTCAAAGAGGAATCAATGTATATAAAATACTCTTTACGTAAAGAGTATTTTATATACATTGATGCCTCTTTGAATAGAATAGGTTGTGTGTTGATGGAAGATGGTAAGGTAGTAGCATATGTATCAAGCCAGTTAAAGTCTCACGAACAAAGTTATCCCATTAAGGATGTGGAGTTAGTAGAAGTGGTTTTTGTTTCAAAAATATGGTGCCATTATTTGTATGGATAGAAATATAGGATCTATACAGATTATAAAAGTCTTAAATACTTACTTACATAGAGAGACCTCAACTTAAGATGGTAGACTTTAACTGGCTTGATACATATGCTACTACCTTACCATCTTCCATCAACACACAACCTATTCTATACAAAGAGGCATCAATGTATATAAAATACTCTTTACGTAATGTTGGTTGTGTCAGGACTGAAACTTCTATGAACATCTTTTTCAAATGCTCAAAGCTCATTTAGCATCTATTTATCCACTCGAACTTGACACCATTCAGAAGTAATTTAGTGAGTGAGAGGCAATATCTAAAAATTATTTGATGAATCGACAATAAAAACATGTTAGGCCTAAAAAACTTCACACTTTCTTGAGATTTTGAGGTAAATTCCAATTAATAATGGCCTCAACCTTTTTAGGATCCACCCTAATGCCTTTTGATGGCATAATATGCCCAAGGAGTAAGACTTCCTTAAGCTAGAATCACACTTAGTCAACTTGGTGTATAACTATTTTTCTCGCAAGGTTTATAAGGACTACCATAGCATTTCCCGATTCCTAGTACTTGGTGTATTATCTTTCATACAACATTGCATATTATATCTTATTTGTTCACATATTATATCATATCCTTTTTTTAACTCATAAACATATTCATATCATATCATATCTAATTCGTAATTATATCCATGCATAGGAGTAGACTATATAAGATGGGGTTTATACGTCATAGTTATAATAACGTCATTCCTTATATTACATATTTTCATTACATCATCTTAGCAAAATATTTAATTTACAATAATAGAACATAGCCAAAAGATAATATCAACTTAATAATTTAACTTTTTTTAAGTTGTTGTTGACTTTGTTCCCATTGGATAGGCCTATCTTGAGTACCTATATAGATAAAAATCCATGCTAAACTATACAACTTAGTGGGAAATAATAAGTATGTGAATGACCGCTTATAATGGTCATTCTATGCACACACAACATACAATAATAATAGAATACATATTTATACCTTTACATAAAATCTCACAGTTAATTGTGAAACAATATTGTATATTTTATTTATAGTACAAAGCTAATCACAAATAGAATGTCATTATTTAGCACCAAGTGATTACTATTTATTATATCCTGTGAATGCCTACCGAAGTTTTATGGGTATGAATAACAGGTGTTTTGGATACCCTTAGGTATCAAACATATAAATACCCGAAGGTATTAAACTTGTTAACCCAAATGGGGCAAGATTGTGGACCCAATCGGGGACATACTATGGATCCAAATAGGGTCAAAATTGTTGCAACTGCATCTATAACCTTATAGGCATGCCCATCTATCCACCACTAAGTTATATGTGTAGGCATTGATCAATTCACATATCACTTCTTTCATTATGTGTGACTCATCATATTGCATAATTATGGATGCAAATGTTCAAAACAATTACAATAGTGTAATTTTAACCATCATTGTATAACTACATTTACAATTGTATAACTATTATTATATAATTTCATTTATGTAAACCTACATATGCAATATTCTATAACTTTATTCTTATATTTCAATATGCTATTCACATCTTTAATGCCACAAACTATCTTTAGTTTTTTGTTTAAAATGCTCTAAAACTATTTAGGTAGGTTTAGGTATGCTTTGCTAACAATTTGGGCCTTAAAAATTATGTTTGGGAGAAAATAGAGAAAGGTTATGGTCATTACTAATATGTACTTACCATGAGATAAGTGTAATTATTTTTTTTGATTGGTTCACAATCGTTACCAAATTGGTACTGACCGTGAGGTCTATTTTGCCCTAAAAATTCTAAAGGAAGATTTTTTAATTCAATTTGTATGCTCTTTTAAACCTAAAAAATGACATTTTTAGCTAAAATATCCTTCTACAAAGTTGTTATCTTATATCATTAGTTTCTAAAACATTAAAAATAATTCCATATAGAATTGTAAATCTTTATATATTCACAAAACAAGGCAAACTACTCCCAATGATAAGGCAACAAACATAACCAAAATTCAAGTTCAAATTTCATCATCTGACAAGGTGACTAAATTTTTAAATTCTTCATATGAAATTAATTTCTATAAGTTTAGTTTCTATTATAACTAGAATTAAATTTGGGTTCCTATAGCTCAAGTTATAATCAAACCAGTCCAGATTGGTCAGCTGAGTCCTAAGATAAATTTATCCTATTTAAATTCTCAATAATCCTTGAACTTAATTTCCATGTTAATACCTTATTATAGCATCTAATATATAATTCATTATGTCACCAAATCAGGCATACACAATCAAGATTAAGAGAAGTTACCATACCTTTAAACCAGCCAATAACACTTTCTTCAATCCCTTTGCACTTCATTTTCCTTCCTCCTACTTAATTCTCCTTCTACATGGAAAATGTTATAGATATAAACATATATATCTTCCTTTAAATCAATTCTCATTATAAGATTAAAAGAAGAATAGAAGAAGAGAGTGGTAATACCTTAAAGCATTAACCATTAAATTCTCTCTCGTCTCTAATATCAAGTTGAATTTGTAAGGGATCAATTTATGGGTTATTTAAGGAGAATAGTGTTGTAACTCTACCCTTGAGTGGCTGGCCAACTCTCTTCTTAAATCCCTCACTTTTTCTTCGAATTTCATGAAAAGTCTAAAGAAGCTAGTTGTCTAAATCCTATTGGCCCACTTTATTGACTCTAGATAATTGCACTTAGCCCCCATACTTCTCTTTAATTTATTGTTCTTACCACAAAACTTACAGTCTCCCATTTCAATTAAGCCCCTAATATCAGATTCTCTCTAAATTATACACATATATGACTTAATATGAAATGACCATTTTATCCTTTTCTTAGCAAACAATTTCCTCTAAGTCCCAACTTACAGTAACATCAATTAAGCAAGCATATAAAAATCACACCATTAATTAAAAACATATATTAAACATTACATAGTAACTCTCTTAAGGTACAAGTAGGGGCCTCATAACTCTCTTCCTCTTAAAGAATTTCATCCTCGAAATTCATACCTATTTTGAATAATTACAGATACTGTGCTTGTATTATTGATTCAGGCTCCCATATGGCCTCCTCCATGCTGTGATTCTGGCATAATACTTTAACTATAGGAATTTTTTATTTCATAATTGTTTAATTTCTTAGGCTACGATTTCTTTTGGTTCTTCATCATAGATATAATCAGATTGGATCTTTATATCTTATATTGGTACTATATGAGATTCATCAGATCGATACTATCAAAGCATGGAAACATGGAAGCCATCATGGAGCTTTGACAATTAAAATGAAAGAACCAATCTATAAGCTACAAGTCCAACTTATTTTCTATTTTATAAAGACCTATAAATATTGGATTGAGTTTTTGTTTCTTTCTAAACCATAACACTTTCCTACATAGGGATACCTTTAAAAATACTTCATCTCTGACTTGATACCTAATATCCTTTCTTTTTAAATCTGCATATGACTTCTGTCAATTGCTTGCTTCTTTCAATTTTTGCTTAATATATTTTACTTTCAGCCAACTCTATCCAACAAACTAGAGTTCTACACTTGCGATCATATAATGCTTCATAAGGTGGCATTGATGCTAGTTTGATAACTGTAATTGTATGCAAACTCTATTAGGGCCAAATATTTATCCCAACTCCCTAGAAATCTAGGACATATCCTCTCAACATATCCTCATACACCTGTATAATCTTCTCGGATTGACCATTCATTTGTGTGTTGAATGTGGTACTATAGTGGTGCTTTATGCCTAAAGCTTATTGTAAGCTTCTCCATAATCTGGAAGTGAATCTTAGATCTTGATATGAAATTATTGATATTGGCATCCCATGCAATCAAAAAATCTCATTCACATATAAGTCAACCAATTTATCCATCGGGTAGTCTAATTGAATTGGTATAAAATGAGCTACCTTAGTTAACTTATCTATTACTACCCACATAGCATAATGCTTCTTTTGAGTAATGGGTAACCCAATAACAAAGTCTATAATAATGTTATCCCACTTCCACTATGGAATTGGAAAAGGATTCAATAGTCTCAAAGGAAGTTGATGTTCTATCTTTACTTGTTGACAAGTAAGACATTTGGAAACATATTCAACCACATCCCATTTCATTTATGGCCACCAATAGAATTTCTTCAAGTCTTGGTACATCTTGTTGCCACTAGGATGCATGATGAAAACTATGTTATATGCTTCCCTTAATAAAATTTTCTTCAATTCTTTGGCATTTGGCACACACAATCTATTGTGATAATATACACCACCAATATTACTTATTGAATATTCCATTGGCCTACTTCATGTATCGATTGAACTATTTGCTATAGCTTTTCATCAACTTTTTGGGCATCAATAATTATTTATCTTATACCGGGTTGAACATTTATTTGAATGATTAAGGCTTCATCTAGTGCAAATCTCCATCTACATTGCTATAATACTAAAGCTATAACCATTTTTTTACTTAACGTATCAACTACCACATTTGCTTTGCTCTGGTGGTAATCAACTATGCAATCATAGTCTCTAAACAATTCCAACCATTTATGTTATCTCAAATTGAGGTCTCTCTATGTAAGTAAGTATTTGAGACTTTTATGGTTTATATAGATTCTCCACAAATAATACACCATATTTTTTAAGCAAAAATGATGTGAGCACAGCTAAAGAACATCAAGCGAGGAATAAGTTTAAGGATGAGCTAGCATTACCAGATGGTCCAATAACAAGGTCATGGGCTAAAAAGTTTAAGAAAGCACTAAACATATACTTAAGCCAAATTGTGGACACTATAGAGAGCTAGCATTCTATCGCAAGAGTGACATCTATCACGGGTATGACATATGAGGATACCAATAATGTTGCTTCAATAAGAAGGATTTGTGAAGATCAAATGTGCATGATCAATTTGACATGTACACATCATTTGTGCTAAGGCATATGCATTACATGTGTTACTTATGGGATTAAGAGGTTGATTTGTTTGGCAATTATTTAGGAATTGTATTTATTAGTTTTATTTGAATTAACTGTTATAAGTTAGGCCTAATTTAAATGGGCTTCACACCACCTATAGGTTAGCCTATTCATTTGGTTTTATTTTATTATTATTTTATTATCTTAAGTAGGAAGTTAGGTTTGATTTCCAATCCTAATAGGAATAGGAATTTCGGTCAACTAATATTTCCAATTAGGTTAAGGATTCTTTTAGTGGGTATAAATACCACATTATGCTCTTTGTCATTGAGATTTTAATTAATTTAAATTTATCTTTTTTGGCTTGGTCAAATTGTTTAAAGGGAGGATTGCTTATCTTCTTCTATTGCATTAAGAACTTAAATTCTTATCAAGGTATTTGCTTTGCGGTGAATTATATTCTTGTGTTTAAATCAATAAAATTATTTATGTTTCCTTTCATATATTGATTAGGGGTTCAATAGGGTTGGGGATTTTGTTCTTTTTCATGTTCATGCTACAATATGTGTTTTAGAGGTTTCAGATTCTTTAGCCTTGGGGTTCTGTATCAATTGGTATCAAAGCTTGGATTGGGATAAATTGTTATTTATCTTATGTTAATTTGTTATTCTATTGTTTAATTTTTATTGTAAAAAAATAATGTGGGTACTTTTTATCCAAATTTTTATTCACAATACTATCCATACAAATTAAAAATAATTCATATTGTTCACAGTATTATTCATCCGAATTTAAAAAATTGGTATTGTTCATCCGAATTGAAAAAAAAAAGAAATTGCAAAAAAAAAGTATTTCAATTTGGAATTACCTCTAATTGGTGTGAAAAAATAGGAATACAACTCTTTGGGTAAACTTATCCTTATCATATTTTTTGACCGAATTTTTTCATATTGTTGTCAACCCTTGTTGCAACTGCGATCGATGTTGTATCCACAACAACAAGCTTTATTGCCTCTTAATCAAAATTTAAGGTCTCTTTAGGTTTGACTTAGTTTCAAAGCACATCTTTATATCAAGTTGAATTTTCCATTGAGGAATTTTCAATTTTTACATTTTGCATTAGTTTTGTCATTTCTTTCATTCTAAGTTGCTTTCTTTGGTGTCTCACGTCTTTTTCTTCCATTTATGCTATAGTTAACAAATTGATTCTTGTTAATTGAAAATACATAATTTGGACAGCATACATATCTTCAACTTGTATGCTCATTACTACTTTCTTTATTTTGGTATTTTACTTCTAGTATTGAGCATATCTTCCTTTTTAAGTATTTTCATTACACTCGTCATTTTTATTTGCTATTTGTGAATCTATTTGACTTAAGTATGAGTTTTAAAGTGCGATTAAGGATAACAATCTTAAGTGGTAAAAGGCTTAAGTGTGTGAGCTCAAAAGAGGGTAAGAGCCAAATTTGAGTGAAACATAAATGGAGTGTCACTTTTCTTGAGTGTAAACACCTAAGGGAGTGTGTAAGTTTATTTTATCTAACATTTTTTTATAGGTTTACCCAATGATAGAGGAATTTGCTAAGAAGGGAATATCTCTTGAGGAGGTAGCCTACTAAATGCAAGCTATGCATGTCACATTCAAAAAGTTCATAAGGGACATAGGGACTGTAAATGATAGGTTAGAGAACTTGGAAAAGAGTGCCTCTAACTTTAGATGAACAACCAGGAAAGGTCAATGGATTAATAAAGAGGCTGATTAGGTGATTGGGATGATGACGTGAAAGTCCAATTCATAAAGGGTAGAGTAAGAAGAGAAGAAAGAATGGAGAGGAGGGATAACAACCTCAGTTTTATAAAGATGAACATTCCTATGGGAGAGAATGGTAGATATGATTTCTGATTGTCATAATTATACTAAGGAGATAAAGGTAAAATTAACAGCAATTAAGTTTAATGATTATGCTTTAGTTTAGTGGAATGACATCAAGGGTAGGAAAAGGAATGGGGATCTGCCTAAAACTATTTGGGAAGAAATGACGAGAGTGATAAAAAGAAGGTTTGTTCCATCTTATTATTAGAAAGAGTTACACCAATAATTACATAAACTCACCAAAGAAGCTAAATCAATGGAGGATAAGATACAGATACTATTGATCAAAGCAAATATTAAAGAGGAAAAAGAGGTGACTATGGTTTGGTTCATAGGGGGTTTGAATAGGGAAATTACTGATGTACTGAAATTACAACAATATGGAGAGATGAAGGACCTAGTGAATATTGCCATAAAGATGGAAAAACAACAAAAAGAAAGGAGTGCAGCAAGTGAATTCCCAAATTCTAACAACAAATGGAATCCAAAATAGAGTAAAAAGGAAGAGTAAAAGAAGGAGTACCATTCGACTTCTAAAGAGAAAGGCTTTAAAACAAATAAAGACAAGGAAAAGAGTATTTCAATCCAAAAAGGTACTGCTGATCCTTCATCTAAACTTTCTAAAAATAAGGATATTAAATGTTTTAAGTGTTAGAGGCATGGTCATTATGCATTTGAATGTCCTAATAGGAATACTATGTTCATTGAAGGGGGAGAAATCATTTTTGAGTCTGATAATGGGAATGAGTCTGATGATAGTGAATTGAGTATGCCACCTTTCAAAGATTGTTCTGATAATGATGATTGTGTTGAATATGCTGTTAAAGGTGAAGCCTTAATTAGTAAGCATGTTTCAAATGTGAATGTGATGGAAGATTGTAATGGTCTGGATGCTGAATTAGTCATGAATAGTATTTTTGGATATTGAATAATGCTTCTCAGGCTGAAAAATACACCCGAAGGTGAAAAATATTTTATTTGACTATCAAAAAATATTAGTCATAGGGTAGTCTAAGATTAAAATTAGAAGTGAATTTGAGATCAAAATAGGCCTTCAAAAGTCAAAAATACAAAAAATGAAGCGGTTTAGCTTTAGATTAACTAAGTTGATGTAGGTTTGATTGAGCCTTTAAAAATAGCAAATGAAGTCTAAAAATTGCTAGAAATTTCAAATGTACCTAAAATAATTTGTAAAATATTTTGGCTGCAAAAAGTGAATTTTTCGATAACAATGGTAATTATTAAATAAGATTGATTTGATTGAATTAGATCAAAAATAGACTCCAATTGGGTTAAAATTTTTTGTACAACCTATTTTTGATGTGATAAGAGTGATGGAATCAAATATGGGATGATTTGGGTTTGAAAAGTGGGTGAAATTAATTGGTGTCGCTTATTGGGTCATTAGTGGGGTTTGGTTAATATGGATTAAATCCATTAATTGGCCCAAGCCCAAGTCCACTCAAGGCTCACTTAAGGGGTAGAAAAATCTATAGGAGATCAGATTTTTCTACAACCTTCTTCTCCCTCTCCCTTGGTTGAACTCCTATTTTCCTTCTCTTCTCACAAATGTTTTCCATTTCACTTTTAAATTACCACTAAATTCAAGCATCAGATATAAAATTCTACCTCTTTAGATGTGTATCTAAGCATATATCCTTTGATTAGATGAAGAAAAGCAAGAGAAAAAAAGTTGTAAAGCTTAGGGTGTCAAAGTGAGGTAAGTGAAAATCATGAGTTTAATTCGGTTTTAAGGTGCCTCCATGTACTTTAGGATGCCTAGAGTTTATTTATATGGTTATTTTGAGCATTTGAGATCAAAAAATTAAGGTTTTAATAAGTGGGAAATTCAGCCATGGTAGGTTCACAAAGAGAATAACAAGCTTCCAAAGCAAAGGGAAAGGAAAAGGAATTCTAGGCAAGCTTAAGCCTAAGAAAAAGATTAGTGGCTAATAAATCCTATTATTTCCCTTAATTTTGCATGATTTTCCTTTATATAACTTAGGGAAAATTTATGAAAAATGTGTATAATTGAAATTGACATTAGAATATTGAAATTGGAACTTGAATAAGCCTATTAGAATGCCTAAATTAAATTAAATGAATATGTAAGGTAGACAACCTTACTTTTCCAAATTCTTCCTTAGTTGAAATCAATGTGTATTTTGTGCATTTTGATAAAATTAAGCCACAAAATGACTATAGAAATGAAATAATGTTCCCATAAACGTTTGTAGAATTCATGAAAATTAAATGAATATTTTTGAAAAGGAATTCGGTTATGTACTAAGTGAAAATGTTGAATTATTGTGAAATAATTCATAATTTGATGAGAAAATGGTGAAGTACAATGAAATAATTCATAAACTGTGTAAAACGCACTGAAAACATAACTGACAAAATCAATGAAAGGAAAAGGCTATTGAAATAGTCAAAAATCTGAAAAATAAGTTCAAAATTTATGAATTTTTTACCTTAGCAATAGTCAGGCAGTCGAAATCTAGTTCAGGATATAATTGGCTAGCCATAGGGATATCTATACCGCAGTGCAAGTCATGGCGACTTGCTTTGCTATGATAGGATCAGTGATCTTCCATGGTATCTGTCTGTTTTATGAGTAATGGTCATTTGGGGTTATTTTTCAATCTATATTATGGCCCTATGGGATTTATATCCCGTATATCCACCAGTCTAAGAATTTCTATCGGGATTGTACTAGGGGCATAATGATAAGAATAAGTTACAAGTGTAAAAAAAAGATAAAAGTTAAGTTAAAAGTCAAAAAGGACCTAATTGAAAGAAATAAAAAGTTTAGGGAAAATGATAATTTTCCCAAAAATTGTACTTAATGAGTAAAAGTAATTAAGAAATTATTATAAAGGGTTTAATGATAATTTAATGACCAAACAGTCCAAAAAAACTTTTATAATGAAAAAGGACTAAAATATTATTTTGCATAAAAAGTTAAAACAAGGACTAATTGATAGTTTTGTATGCCAAAGGTTAATCGAAAAGTGAAAACAAGAAAATTAATGGCAATTTTGTAAATAAAGTGTAAAAAGGGTATTTTTGTAATAAAATTAAAAAATTAAAGACTAAAGTAAAAAAGTTAACCAAAGTTTTAGTACTGAATTAAAAAGACCATTAAAAATATTAAAAAGTCCAATTTGATAAGAAAATTTGATAATTTTGCATAATTAACGCAGTTATGTATGTTGGGAAATAATATGATTTTTAGCCACCACTGGACATATTTAATGTTCAGCACATAGGATTTGCTACGTGCAGGTATGGAAGATGATTAGGAGCAATAGTACACATGGGAGATGAATTTTTTGGAAGGAATAGAAGTTATGTTTATATTAGTATGTATATGTTTGAAGTTAAAGACTTGATCTATAATGGTACAGTTTTTGTATACAGGTAATTATGTGATTGGCTAGTAGTGGATGGACTTTGTATGTTTGAAATAAAATTAAGTATATATGGATGGGATATATATTATTCGAACTGTTGTGCCCCTGAGAGGCTGGTGAAATTATTTGTGTTTCAAGAGGCTAATCAATTCTGTAGCCATTATATTATCAAATTTTTGAAAAATGAATAGTAAAATTGGACAGTTATAAGTCAGCAACATGTTGGACTTATAAAATGAATAATGGATAAGCATTAATAATTAAGGAATTACAAAGTTAAGTATATAATTTTTAAGATAAGAAAAAAAAATTTCCGCCAATTGCTTAAATTTGTAAGTCTGTAAAAGTAAAGGTGTTGCATTTTATGGTATCAAAGTAATGGTTTAAGTAGTTCTAAGACATGAGTGGGAATAAGTGATTGATTTATCCGTATATACATGCCAATTGTTAGTAAACAAGTGTTTCGGAATCTAATGTGCACTTGCTCCTTTTTGTTTTATAGTGAAAAGCCTATTCTGGAGCTATTAAAAAAGCTTGGAATTGAGGATTTTTCTTAATAAGACCTACTAACACCAGCCAAGGTAGAAGATTGGTTGTTTAAAATAAATAGAAAATTTGAAATTACAAATAGCTCAGTAGAAGAGAAGGTTGAGGGCATAGTGGCATTGCTTCAAGGGCCAGCCTTTATATTGTGGGACTTTGTAAGGAGGCATAACCTAGTAGATCAGTTGAGTTTAGAATTCTTTATGTCTTAATTTAAGCAAAAATATGTTTGGTAAGAATACAAAGTTGCCATGCACAGTGCCTTTTAAAGGCTTAAATAGGGAAACAAATCAGTGGCAAAGTATGAGCGAGAGTTTGAGCACCTTAGTGCTTATCTAGATGAGAGTCTATCTTCAAATGCAAAATTATGTCAGAGACTTGACGGAACACTGCACACAGAGCTCAGACATATTATTATGACCCAGAAATACCCTAATTTAGGAGCTATGGTTTAGGCAGCAATCAAGTTAAAAACTATTCAGGTAGAGCAGGCTGATAGACAGTCCCGATTCCAGCAGAAGAAGAAGTAGGGGCAATCTAGTGGCAAAGAAGTATAGGGTAAAAAGTTTAAGGGATCTCTAGCACCTCAGAGCCATCCACCAGTTACTACAAGCTGAGGTCAGGGTAGTGCACCCCATGGTAAATCTCTAATTGCTTCAGCAGCTAGTACACCTGGAAATAGAGACATTGGGATAGCTATAGCTTGTGACCATTGTGGCAAGATTCATCTTGGGGAGTGCAGACATTTGATTGAAGCATGCTTCAGGTGTGGTTCCAAAGATCACCAGATTAGAGATTGTCCAATAATGCAGATTACTTCAGCCACCTCTTCAGCAATAGGTACTAGTTTCTTTGCATCGAGAGGTTATGGTAGGGGAGCTACCCCTAAGGGTCAGAGGTAAGCTGCAGGCTAGACCTATGCAGTCAAGGCTAGAAAGGAGGAGGATGCTTCAGATGTGATAGTAGGTAAATTCCTCCTGTTATCTGATTTAGTATATGCTTTGATAGATCCTGGTTCTACTCATTCCTACATTAGCACTAACTTAGCACAGGTTAAAAGGATGAGAGATACACGCTTAGACCATGATATCTTAGTGAGTAATCCTCTGGGGTATAGTGCAATGGCGAAATAAGTATACAACATTATCTTATTAGTACCCAGGGTCATATATTACTGGAAAACTTGATCGACCTGCCCTTTAATTTCATGGGTTCGATGTGATTTTGGGGATGGATTGGTTATCCATCCACCAAGCGATTATTGACTACAAAAGCGAGAGGGTCATTTCAAAGCTTGAAGAAGGTCAGGAAATTACAGTTATAGGTGTGAGAATCAATTTATTATCTTATGTCATATCTACTACTACTGCCAAAAGACTGATTAGAAAAGGGTGCATAGCTTACTTGTGTTATACAATGGAGGTAAAAAGAGATACTTTATGTTGGATTTTAACGGTTACATGCATCACATACATGAGCGGAATTTTAAATTTTTTAACCATTAGATCTGATCTTGCCATGAATACACAATATAACTATATGAGAATAAGAAAAATCACTTTTAATTTTTGTTGAACAGTTGATTTTACTTCGCACCAGGTTGTCGCAAACCACAGTGTCCAAAATCGAACACCTCCAATGACTAATCCACACTAGAAAGGGGTAAATTGAACCAACAAATTGGTGTTTAACTAGGGCTGACCGAAATTTCCAAGAGCTAGCTTAGAAGTTGGTGCAAAAAGGGCGAGAGAATTAAGAGAAAAGACTTTCCTTTTGTTTTAATCACTTAACCCTAATCTCATTAGTTGGCCTTTTATAGTTAGGTTAAAATTCCAACTCCTTAATGAGATTGGGCTCTTTAAAATTACTGGAGAATTATTAATTGGGCCTCTAGAATTAATTATAATTATTTGGACTTAATTAAATCCAAATTAAATCTTTTCATAAAAGACCATGCACAAAATCCACAAACTAGGCCCTTTGTGCATCTAATTGGATTTAAATATCCAAATGGATTCCAAATCCAACCAAATTAAATATGTGAGTTTCATAACACTTATGTAACATATATAAATTAATTTGGTCCAAGAAAAAGCCCTCTAAGCCCTTCTGTATGGAGTTGGCATGTGGCCCTCTTCTGGAGGGCTTTCGCCAACTTTCTTCATTCCTCTGGCCCTTAATAATTCCTCCAATGGTCCTATTAATTATTATATCAGTCCTATAACAATTATAGTAGTCTTATAACACTTATAAGATAATAATAATTAATCATGAAATACATTATTTCATTTAGGTCCAATTTACAGAACATTTCTCAAAAGTTCCGCGGACAATTTTATTTGATCATAATTAATTAAATTCTTTAATTAATTATTATCATATTTTCTTCTCTACCTTCATAATAATATCAAATATTATTATCCTTGTCATTTTACAATTTTACCCTTTTCTCTATATGTGTGTGACCTATTGGGTTCCTGTCCATGTTGGCAGTATAATATGTAATTGTGAGTTCTATTCAAAACTCACATGATTTAAACTCCTTTAAATCATTTTATCAATCTCTATTGATATTTTGATACATCATTATACAAGTCATGATTGGCCTCTAGCTAGGCATCATGACTACCCAAATGTCAGGAAAGTCATGTGGTTTGACTGTACCCTTCCATAGAAACAGTTACCGTGCAATTACTCCTTTCACCACTCATATCTCAATTAGATTCTAAGTATGGATTTCTGTCACCTCATATAAATCTAATTATGTATGTTCTATTAATTTAACCATTGTTCCTAAAATGCCCTCCATGGATCTCTATCCATCTTGGCATATTACTCTGGCCAGAGATTCTCTGAACAAGGCAATTATAGAATCATGCGAGATAACTTCCCTTGTTAAATCTGGGATGGTGAATCCTTTGTCAAACACTCAACTATCTTCAAGTAGGTCATCATATACCCAATCTCCTAACTATGTTCACTCCCAGTTGGAAGTAATCAGTTATGGAGTCAAAGTATACCACTTGCTACTTAAGATAACTTCGGTGATCTCAAGTCTAATGATACTTGCACAATCGCTATGAAGAGATTCCTCATTGACATAGATTTAATATCCATATGAGGATTCTCTTTGCAGGTCTCCAATGAACTTGTTCCTCTAACAAGCATCCACATGTTAGCTTTGATTATCATCCATAATCACAATTATGAGAACCATTCAAGAAGCATAACATGTGCTAGTCTGTCCGAATTAACAATGTCCTATCTTGTTAATTCTATGACTAGGGATATTTAGATATTAACACATTTGCATGCGATAGACATCTCACATCATGAACACCTTCATGTTTGCCTTTGCACTGTGTTTATAATATCTAGGACTTCATTTATTAATTTAAGATTTACAAACTCATGTATTCAAACATAGCATTAATAAATGAATGATGCCTTTTATTAAGAATATAAATTTCATACATATGAAAAACATCCCTATTACATGGGCTCTAGGGCATACTCTCTAACAATCTCCCACTTGCACTAAAGCCAATCACTCATATGTCTCAGACCCATGCTATTTATATGGGGGGTGATCATGCTTTATCTGGGAAAGTGCTTTAGTGAGGGGATCCGCCACATTGTCATCTGTGGGAACCCTTTCTATTTTCACATCATTTCTAGCTACTATTTCCCTTATGAGATGGTAGCGTCTGAGAACATGTTTGGATCGCTGATGAGACCGTGATTCCTTTGCTTGCGCAATGGCTCCATTGTTGTCACAATATAAAGGAATTGGATCAACAATGCTAGGCACCACTCCTAGTTCGGTTATGAACTTTTTGATCCAGACTGCTTCTTTGGCTGCTTCTGAAGCAGTTATATACTCAGCTTCCGTCGTGGAATCAGCAGTTGTTTCTTGTTTGGAACTTTTCCAACTAACTGCTCCTCCTCCCATTATGAACACATAACCAGATTGTGATTTACAATCATCTTTGTCAGATTGGAAGCTGGCATCTGTATACCCATTTACTTCCAAACTACCCTCTCCATATACCAAGAAAATATCCTTAGTCCTTCTCAAGTACTTAAGAATATTCTTGACAGCTGCCCAATGTTTCTTTCCAAAATTGGATTGGAATCTGCTTGTGACACTCAAAGAAAATGCTACATCTAGACGTGTACATAACATAGCATACATGATAGAACCAATTGCAGATGCATATGGTATTCTATTCATGCTCTCTCTATCCTCTAGTGTCTGCGGACACATAGACTTAGAAAGGTGTTTCCCATGCACCATGGGCATAAACCCTTTCTTAGAGAGATCCATATTGAACCTCTTCAATACTTTATCTATATATGTACTCTAAGAAAGACCTAGCAACCTATTGGATATATCTCTATAGATCCTTATTCCCAGAATATAGGATGCTTCTCCAAGGTCTTTCATGGAGAATTACTTGGATAACCATATTTTAACAGATTGGAGAAGAGAAATGTCATTTCCCATGATCAATATGTCATCTACATATAGAACTAGGAAGACAATTGCACTCCCACTGACCCTTTTATACACATAAGGTTCATCTTCATTCTGTGAGAAACCAAACTCTTTGATTGTCTTATTGAATCGTATGTTCCAGCTTCTAGAGACTTGCTTCAATCCATAAATGGATCTTTGAAGCATGCATACCTTTTTGCCATTTACTGATGTGAATCCTTCTGGTTATGTCTTATACACATCCTCAGAAAGATTTCCATTAAGGAAAGTCGTCTTTACATCCATTTGCCAAATGTCATAATCACAATGAGCTGCAATGGCTAAAAGTATTCTTATAGACTTAAGCATCGCTACAGGAGAAAAAGTTTCGTCATAGTCAATACCTTCTTTTTGACGATAACCTTTTGCTACTAAGCGAGCTTTATAGGTAACTATATTACCTTCCATGTTAGTCTTCTTTTTGAAGACCCATTTGCACCCTATGGGTTTTATCCCTTCAGGTGGTTGAGTTAAAGTCCATACTTTATTCTCATACATGGAGTCCATTTCGGACTGCATAGCCTTAAGCCATAAATCACGTTCTGAACTGTTCAAAAATTCTTGATAGCTTGTAGGCTCATTGTCCTCTACTACAGTTATGCCTCTATCCGAATCAACGTGAAAACCATATCTCACAGGGATAGAACGCATCCTAGTAGATCCTCTAGGATTTTGTGTATAATCAGGTTCAACTGTAATCTCATCATTATGAAATTCAGTTTTGGGTTCAATCAGTTGATCATCTTCTATTTGTGGGTCTTGAACTTCACCAAGCTCAATTTTACTCCCACTGTCCTCTCGTAGGAGAAATTCTCTTTCCAAGAAGACAGCATGCCTTGAAACAAACACCTTTTGTTCTAAGGGATGATAGAAATAATATCCAAATGTTTCTTTTGGATATCCCACAAATAAACATTTGTCAGACTTAACATCCAGTTTGTCTGACATTGTCCTCTTCACATAAGCAGGACAACCCCATACTTTTATATGAGAAAGCATGGGTTTCTTGTTATTCCACATCTCATATGGAGTAACATCAACCGCTTTACTAGGAACTCTATTTAACATATAAACAGCAGTTTCTAGTGCATATCCCCAAAAGGACTTAGGTAAGTCCGCTAGGCTCATCATTGATCAAACCATATCTAATAGTGTTCGATTTCTCCTTTCAGATACACCATTGTGTTGTGGTGTATATGGAGGATTCCATTGAGATAAAATCCCATTATCTCTAAGATAATCCTGAAACTCTTGACTTAAGTATTCTCCACCTCGATTTGATCTAAGTGTTTTAATACTTTTGCCAAGTTGTTTCTCTACTTCATTTCTGAACTCTTTGAACTTTTCAAATGCTTCAGACTTATATTTCATTAGATAGATGTATCCAAACCTGGAATAATCATCTATGAAAGTAATGAAGTAGGAGTAACCTCCTCTGGCATGTGTAGTCATTGGACCACATACATCTGAATGTCTTAAGTCCAAAACCATTTTAGCTCGTTCTCCTTTACCAATAAAGGGAGCTTTTGTCATTTTTCCCAATAAACAAGATTCACATGTATCAAATGATTCATAATCAAATGATCCCAAATCACCTGACTTGTGTAACTTGGCCATGCATTTTTTATTTATATGGCCTAAACGACAATGCCATAAGTATGAGGTATTCAGATTATCATGTTTCATTCTCTTGGTATTCACATTATGTACTTCTTTAATTAAATCAAGAACAAATATACCATTCTCAATGATAGCTTTTGCATAAAACATATTGTTCTTAAAAATGTAACAACATTTGTCCTTCAAAGAAATATCATAATTGTTCATCAAACGACTGAAAGAAATAATACTTTTGGATAAGGCTGGAACATAATAACAATTATTTAATTCCAGTACTAATCCACTAGGAAGAGGCAAATAGTAAGTCCCCACAACTGTTGTAGAGATGTTCTGTCCAGTAGCTGACTGCAAACATATCTCTGCCTTTCCAACTCTTCTAAAGCTTCTAAGCCCCTGTAGATCATTACATAAATGAGATCCACATCCGGTATCTAATACCCAAGATTGTTTAGAAGCAATAGAATAAGTATTAATTTCAATCATATGAATACCTGAAGTAGATGCAACAGCTTGCTTCTTCTCCTTAAGAGAATCTAGATAGGCCTTGCAGTTACGCTTCCAATGATCATCTTTTCCACAATGGAAGTAAGTTCCTTTGGGATTCTCTTTCTTAGCAACCTTCTTCTTGGAGATCCCACCATTCTTTGGCTGCGCCTTGGTTATCTTCTTCTTCTTCTGCTTCTTGCCTTTAGCAGAAGTGACAACCATGACACTTTTTGGATCCTTCTTAAATGATCCATCAGCTGTCTTAAGCATGTTGATTAGCTCAGGAATGGATACTTGGATCTTGTTCATGTTGAAGTTAAGCACGAAAGGTGCATAACTTGGAGCCAACGAGTACAAGATTAAATCTATGTATAGATCATTATCCATAACATAGCCAAGTCTGCTCAAATGCTCAATATACCCATACATCTTCAATGCATGAGTAGCAGCTGAAGTGCCTTCCACCATTTTGAAACTAAATAGAGCTCGAGCAATCTCATATTGCTCAGTTCTAGCCTGAGAAGAATAAAGCTCCTCTAGATGCAAAACGATTGTTCTAGCATCCATCATTTCATGTTGCTTCTGAAGCTCCGAGGACATAGCACCCAGCATCAGACATGCTGCTGCTTCACTATCCTCCATGTATTTTCGATAAATGCCTTTGATCTCATCAATGGCATCATCTGATGGAAGTGGTGGTGGATCTTTATCCAAGACATAATGGATCTTTTCAGCCTTGAGAACAATTCTCACTTGCCTGATCCAGTCAGAATAGTTGTTGCCAACCAGCTTCTTATCCAAGATTGAACGTATATTAATGTTTGATGTGCTCATGATGATGACCTAGATGTGAAAAAGAAAAGATATGAGAGTATGTTCATATATATGTATGCATTAATAAGGTCTTTAATTAATACATTTACTCCCACTATTTTATTGTGAATTAATAGCCCTCACTATATAATCCGAGAAAACCCTATGGTTTTCTTAGTGGCCAATATCCAATCCTTGATATGTAATTTGACCTTGACTGTGGTCAACAAGCCAAATTCCATACCCTTGAAAGGTAGGTATCTCTATACCAATTGTGTCTCTACACAACTATTGGATCATTAGCTTATCAACTCTTGATGCATGCATATCATATATGCATTCCCTAATCTTGCCTCTAGAACCATTAGCCTTGACTGTGGTCAACAAACTAATGGGCTAGCTAAGATGAACCATTTAATTAGATTTGAACATATTCGATATAATGTGAGCTTGACTGTGGTCAACAACCCACACTATAAAGAACTCTGGTTCTACTCAAATTAATGGAAGGCTTATATACCTTAGTATTTGTTTGAGGGTTTTAGTTAATTAAGTTTCATCATACATGGTTGGCATACATTGGTATGCATCCTATATCTATCACATAAATATAAGCATACAAATGTGGTATAGTTATGGACTTCATTACATTGATTTCCCCGAGCCAAGAGGGAAATCAAAAGGTCACACCTAGGTAGTATGCATGATTCAAACAAGAAAAATAATTACATTATCTTCAAGCTTGTTGGATCTCCATCCGGCCCATCTTGCTCCTTGAAAATGGTCTCCATCTCTATTTCTAATTCTAATCTAAGTAATCTAATTACATATTACAATTTGAAATGAAATACAAACCAAAAACAAGTAGCCGGGACATGAAAGTCCTCATTGGGCCAAAACATGCATAATGGTCAATCACATTGGGCTTTGTCCATAACTATCCATCATGCCAATCATACACCCTTATATGCCTTTCTAATGCATAAAGAAATGGATTACTAACTTTGTTTCAACCTTTGAAACTATATTTTGATTTATTTTAATGATGTGATCAAATTAGGAAACTTTTTCCATTTTGGAAACTTTCATTTTAGGAAACCTTTTTGCATGAATGTGTTCTTGCCTTAATAATCAATCAAATTGATTATTAATTATTTATAAATTGATTATTTAATTAATTAATCATATTAAATAATAAAAAGAATCAATTTTGGGCTTAAAAACAAGTGTAGGCCGAAACCCACAGAAGAAAAATCCTAAGTGTGTTCACACACAAACTAGTTTTGTGTCATTTGGACCATTTGGGCCTTTTGGAATGAGCCAAGCCCACCCAGACCTTAAAACCCATTAATAAACTTAATTAATGTTTATAATAGTTAATTTAAATCAGCTCCTTGGGCCCACCAAGTTATTCACTAATTTAAACCAAGTCCGTAAATATAATTAAGCCTATTAAGTAGTTTTAATAAATTAAAATTAATCAAATTAATTTAAGGCCCAATTTAATTAATCCAATTAATTAAAAACACTTTAATATATCACATATATCAAATTTAGAAGATCAAAAGTCGTTCTAACCATGAACACATCAAGAACACACGAAGAACACCAATTTATCGAACTTTTCGACAAAACTAGTTTTCATGCAAAACTTGTTCGATTTTAATTCCGTTCGATCCTACGGCTTAATATCACATATTAAACACATAAAATATCATCTAAATGATTTTTAAATGGATCCATAAGAAATTAAATTAGAACATCCCCAACATTACCTAGGATTTCACGCCAAACCCTAATGGGTTTCACGCCAAACCCAAATCTTAATCATTCAAAAATTTCGTTTTTGTTACCACCATATTTATTTGATCACACATACAACCAGAAATCAATATTTCTCATTCATGAAAAATAAAATCTAATATTTTAAAGTTCATGAAATAAATAACTCAAAACAAAACAAAACTTATTCCGCATAAAAATATAGAATTGTATATCCATGGCAAAACCGTATCTCTGATACCATGTTGGATTTTAACGGTTACATGCATCACATACATGAGCGGAATTTTAAATTTTTTAACCATTAGATCTGATCTTGCCATGAATACACAATATAACTATATGAGAATAAGAAAAATCACCTTTGATTTTTGTTGAACAGTTGATTTTACTTCGCACCGGGTTGTCGCAAACCACAGTGTCCAAAATCGAACACCTTCAATGAGTAATCCACACTAGAGAGGGGTAAATTGAACCAACAAATTGGTGTTTAACTAGGGCTGGCCAAAATTCCCAAGAGCTAGCTTAGGAGTTGGCGCAAAAAGGGAGAGAGAATTAAGAGAAAAGACTTTCCTTTTGTTTTAATCACTTAACCCTAATTCTCATTAGTTGGCCTTTTATAGTTAGGTTAAAATTCCAACTCCTTAATGAGATTGGGCTCTTTAAAATTGCTGGAGAATTATTAATTGGGCCTCTGGATTTAATTATAATCATTTGGGCTTAATTAAATCCAAATTAAATTTTTTCATAAAAGACCATGCATAAAATCCACAAACTAGGCCCTTTGTGCATCTAATTGGATTTAAATACCCAAATGGATTCCAAATCCAACCAAATTAAATATGTGAGTTCCATAACACTTATGTAACATATATAAATTAATTTGGTCCAAGAAAAATCCCTCTAAGCCCTTCTGTATGGAGTTGGCGTGTGGCCCTCTTCTGGAGGGCTTTCGCCAACTTTCTTCATTCCTCTGGCCCTTAATAATTCCTCCAATGGTCCTATTAATTATTATATCAGTCCTATAACACTTATAGTAGTCTTATAACACTTATAAGACAATAATAATTAATTATGAAATACATTATTTCATTTAGGTCCAATTTACAGAACATTTCTCAAAAGTTCCGCGGATAATTTTATTTGATTATAATTAATTAAACTCTTTAATTAATTATTATCATATTCTCTTCTCTACCTTTATAATAATATCAAATATTATTATCTTTGTCATTTACCATTTTATCCTTTTCTCTATATGTGTGTGACCTATTGGGTTCCTGTCCATGTTGGCAGTATAATATGTAATTGTGAGTTCTATTCAAAACTCACATGATTTAAACTCCTTTAAATCATTTTATAAATCTCTATTGATATTTTGATACATCATTATACAAGTCATGATTGGCCTCTAGCTAGGCATCATGACTACCCAAATGTCAGGAAAGTCATGTGGTTTGACTGTACCCTTCCATAGAAACAGTTACCGTGCAATTACTCCTTTCACCACTCTTATCTCAATTAGATTTTGAGTTTGGATTTCTGTCAACTCATATAAATCTAATTATGTATGTTCTATTAATTTAACCATTGTTCTTAAAATGCCCTCCATGGATCTCCATCCATCTTGGCATATTACTCTGGCCAGAGATTCTCTGAACAAGGCAATTATAGAATCATGCGAGATAACTTCCCTTGTTAAATCTAGGATGGTGAATCCTTTGTCAAACACTCAACTATCTTCAAGTAGGTCATCATATACCCAATCTCCTAACTATGTTCACTCCCAGTTGGAAGTAATCAGTTATGGAGTCAAAGTATACCACTTGCTACTTAAGATAACTTTGGTGATCTCAAGTCTAAGGATACTTGCACAACCGCTATGAAGAGATTCCTCATTGACATAGATTTAATATCCATATGAGGATTCTCTTTGCAGGTCTCCAATGAACTTGTTCCTCTAACAAGCATCCACATGTTAGCTTTGATTATCATCTATAATCACAATTATGAGAACCATTGCTTGAACCATTCAAGAAGCATAACATGTGCTAGTCTGTCCGAATTAACAATGTCCTATCTTGTTAATTCTATGACTAGGGATATTTAGATATTAACACATTTGCATGCGATAGACATCTCACATCATGAACACCTTCATGTTTGCCTTTGCACTGTGTTTATAATATCTAGGACTTCATTTATTAATTTAAGATTTACAAACTCATGTATTCAAACATAGCATTAATAAATGAATGATGCCTTTTATTAAGAATATAAATTTCATACATATGAAAAACATCCCTATTACATGGGCTCTAGGGCATACTCTCTAACACTTTAAAGGTGACAAAAGTTCTTACTGTTAGAGAATTCTTTGATGTGTTCCCTGATGAGTTACCAGGCTTACCACCTAAAAGGGAAATGGAATTCTTCATTGATATTGCTCTCGGTACTGCTTCTATCTCCATTTATCCTTATAGAATGGCACAAATAAAATTGAAAGAATTAAAGATTTTGCTGTAAAAGTTGCTTGACAAGGAGTTATTAAACCTAGTGTTTCTCCCTGGGGAGCACTAGTTCTCTTTATGAAAAAGAAAGATGGGACACTAAGGTTGTGCATTGACTACAGACAACTTAATAAAGTGACTATAAATAACAAATACCCCCTTCCCTACATTGAAGACTTGTTTGATCAGTTGAGGGGAGCGAGAGTATTTTCAATGATTGACCTGAGATCAGGCTATTACCAGATGCCAGTGAAAGAGACAAATGTACCCAAAACTACTTTTATTACTAGATATGACCATTATGAGTTCTTGGTCATGCTATTTGGTCTTACAAATGAACTAGCTACCTTGACAAACTTTATGAATAGGGTCTTCCACCATTATTTAGGTCAGTTTGTGGTAGTCTTTATCGATGATATCTTGGTATGTTCTAAGATATTGGAGGAGCATGATAAGCACCTAAGAATAATTTTTTGAACTCTATGAGAAAAGAGATTGTATGCTAAGTTTAGCAAATATGATTTTTCATAGAATGAGGGATATATGGTAAATATAGAAGGTATAAAGGTGGATTCTTCAAATATTGATGTGATTCTTCAGTGGAAGCCACTCAAAAATGTTATAGAAGTGAGAAGTTTCCTAGGTTTAGTCGGGGTACTATAAGAAATTCATAAAAGGCTTCTCCATCATTGTAGCTCCTATGACTTGACTACTAAGAAGCATACTAAGTTTGTATGGACTGAAAAATGCGAAGAATGTTTTGAGAAGCTTAAAGGTATGATGATTGAAGCTCTTATTCTGACACAACCAGAGTTAGGAAAAGATTTTGTGATCTACAGTGATGCCTTCAGAAATGGCTTAGGTTGTGTACTGATGCAGGAAGGCAAGGTGATTACATATGCCTTCTGATAGCTTAAGACCTATGAGAATAATTATCCTACTTATGATCTGGAGCTAGCAGCCATTATTTTTGCATTGAATATTTGGAGGCACTATCTATATAGAGAAAAATGCTACATATATTCAGATCATAAGAGTTTGAAATATCTGCTTACTAAAAGGGAACTCAACCTTAGGTAGAGGCACTAGTTGGAGTTGATTAAAGACTATGATTGCTCTATCAACTACCATCCAGGAAAAGCTAATATATTGGCTGATACACCTAGTAGGAATTTCATGTCAAGTAATGTAAATGCTTTCAAATAAATATGTATAAGTGATTGATAAGTGTAATTAACTGATATTAATGTTTGTAGCTCTTTGGGCTATGAATGTCAGTTTGAGTTTGGCACCAGATTAAGCTTTATTAGCCAAAATACAAGTGAAGCCTAACTTTGTGCATCCGATGAAAGTAGCTTGGAAGGAAAATGATCGATTGATGACTTTCATAAACAATTTGAAAGATGCTAGTAAAGGAGACTACTCCTTAAGTGATGATGGAAGTCTCTACTACAAAAGAAAAGACTTTGTGTTCCAGATTAGGAAGATTTGAAGAAAGGCGTCTTTACTAAAGCTCACCATAACAGTTATGCCATACATCCTGGGGGTAACAAGATGAACCAGGACTTAAAAGTTCATTATTAGTGGCCAGGTATGAAGCGGGATGTGATAGAGTTTGTAAGCAAATTTTTGATATGTCAACAAGTAAATGCAAAGCACCAGGTTCCTTCAGGATTACTTCATCCCATTTTGATACCAGAATGGAAATGGGATAGGGTGACTAGGGTTTTTGTGACTAGATTGCATGTCACATCTATATATTTCTTGCTAGTATAAATGGATTATCCTTTGGCAAAGCTAGCAGAAATCTATATTAATGAAGTAGTGAGATTGCATGGAGTGCCATCATCCATTATTTCTAACAGGGATCCTAGATTTACCTTTCATTTTTGGAAAAGTCTGTAGAAAGCTCTGGGTACTAAGCTCCACTTCAACATAACATTTCACCCTCAGACAGATGGCCAGTCAGAGTGGGTGATTTAAATTTTGGATGATATGTTACGATGCTATGTGTTAGAGTTTGTTAGCAATTGGGAAAAGTACTTGCCTTTACCAGAGTTTGCCTACAATAATAGCTACCAATCTAGCATAAAGATGGCCACTCTTGAAGCTTTATATGGAAGAAAATGTAGAGCTCCTTTATGTTGGATAGAATCGGGGTGAAAAGAAACTAGTAGGATCTAACTTAATTCGTGATTCCAAAAAAAAATAATCGGATCATCAAAGGTAGATTGAAAGAAGCCATGGATCACCATAAATCCTCTGCAAATCTGAAAAGAAAAGATATAAAGTTCCAGGTTGGAGATAGAGTTTTCTTAAAGGTATCTCCGTGGAAAAAGGTTTTGAGATTTAGCAAGAAGGGCAATTTAAGTGTAAGATTCATTAGCCCATATGAGATACTTCAGCATGTGGATCCAGTAGCTTATCGATTAAAGCTACCATCGAAGATAGAAAAGATGTATGGTATTTTCCACGTGTCCATTCTTCGAAGGTAAAGGTCTGATCCTAGCCATGTGATCACGCCAAAAGGAATTTAAGTGTAGGTCGACATGACCTATAAAGAAAGACCAATAAGGATTTTAGCTAGAAATATTAGATAGCTCAGAGGAAAGCAAGTTCAACTAGTGAAGGTTTTATGGCACCATCACAATGTGGAAGAACCTACATGGGAACCAAAAGCTGCTATGAGATAATAGTATCTTCTGCACTTCTATACATGTAAATTTTGAGATAAAATTTCTTTTAGTCATGAGAATTATAATGGCCTGAACATCGAGTTAATTGTAAATAGTATTTTCTGATATTGAATGCTGCTTCTAGGCTTTAAATACACCCCGAGGTCAAAATTATTTTATTTCACTATCAAAAAATGTTGGTCACAGATAGTCCGGGGTTAAAATTTGAAGTGAATTTAAGGTAAAATAGACCTTCAAAAGTCAAAAATATGAAAAACGAAACGATTCGACTTTAGGTTAACTAGGTTGACTTAGGTTTGATCGAGCTTTTAAAAATAGCAAATTAAGTATAAAAATTACCAAAAGTTTCAAATGTGCCTAAAAATGTGTAGAATATTTTAGCTTCAAAAAGCAAATTTTTTGTTGCACCGATAATTATCGAATCGGACAAGTTTAATTAAATCGAATTAGAAATAAACTCCGATTAGGCTAAAACTTTGTGTATAGCCTATTTTTGATGTGATAAGAGTGATGAAATTAAATTTAGGATAATTTAGATTTAAAAAGTGGGAGAAATTAATTAGAGTCTTTTATTAGGTCATTAATAGGCTTTGGTTAATTTGGATTAAATCCATTAATTGGCCTAAGCCCAAGCCCACTCAAGACTCACTTAAGGACCAAAATAATTTATAGGAGATTAGATTTTTCTACAGCCTTCTTCTCCCTCTCCTTTAGTCGAACTCCTCTCTTCCATCTCTCTTTCAAATTTCTTTCATTTCACTCTTAAATTCTTACTAAATTCAAGCATAAGATATACAGTTTTACATCGCTAGATGTGCATCTAAGCCTCTATACTTTGATTAGAGGAATAAAAGCAAGAGAAAATAAGTTATAAAGCTTAGGATGTCAAAGTGAGATAAGTGAAAATCATGAGTTTAATTTTATTTTAAGGTGCCTACAAGTATTTTAGGGTGCCTAGAGTTCATTTATATGGTTATTTTGAGCATTTAAGATTAAAAAATTAGGATTTTAATGAGTGGAAAATTTAGCCATGGTAGGTTTACAAGGAGAAGAGCAAACTATCAAGGTAAAAGGAAAGGAAAAGGAAGTTTAGGCAAGCTTAAGCCTGAGAGAAATGTTAGTGGCTAATAAATCCTCCTATTTTCCTTAATTTTGAATGATTTTCCTTTATGTAACTTAAGGAAAATTTAGGAAAAATATGTATAATTAACATTAGAATATTAAAATTGGACCTTGAATAAGCCTATTAGAATGCTTAAATTGAATTAAATGAATGTGTAAGGTAGACAACCTTACTTGGCTAAATTGTTCCTTAGTGGAAATCAATGTCTATTATATGCATTTTGATGAAATTAAACCATAAAATAATTATAAAAATGAAATAATATTCCCATGAATTTTTATAGAATTTATGAAAATTAAATGAATATTTTTGAAAAGGAATTTGGTTATATACTAAGTGAAAATGTTAAATTATTATGAAATAATTCATAATTTTATGAGAAAATGGTGAAGTATAATAAAATAATTCATAAACTATGTAAAAGGTACTGAAAAAGTAACTGACAAAATGACTGAAAAGAAAGAGCTACTAAAATTGTCAAAAATCTAAAAAATGAGTTGAAAATATGTGAATTTTTGTCCTTAGCAATAGTCAAGAAGTCAAAATCTAGCTCAGAATGTAATTGGCTAGCCATAGAGATACCTATGTCATGGTACAAGTCATGGCAACTTACTTTTCTATGGTAAGATCATTGATCTCCCATAGTATCTATATGTTCTATTATCAGTTATATGAGTAATGGTCTTTTTGGATCATTTCTTAATTTGTATTATATCTTTATAGGATTAAATCCTGTATATCCAGTTTGAGAATTGCCCTTGAGGATTTCAGGATGTTTTGAAGGCCATTTATGTTATGATTCTTTATTTATAAGATTGATTTAGCTTTATTGGTGGTATGTAACTATGGCCTATACTATTATTATTTCTGCCTGATCTTTGTTAGATTTATGTTAGTATTAATGATTATGCATGCTTGATGGATTAGGGTGTTAGATAGGTAATTATATGATTAGCTTGTAGTGGATGGACTGTGTATGTTCGAAATGAAATTGAGTATATATGGATGGGTTATATATTATATTATTTGAACTTTGGTGCTTTTGAGGGGCTGTTAAAATTGTTTGCATTTCGGGGGGCTAGTCTAGTTTATAACCGTTATATTGCCAGATTTTTTGAAAATGAATAGTAAAATTGAATAGTTATAGGTCAATGACATGTTGGATATATAACATGAATAATGGAAAAGAATCAATAATTAAGAAATTACAAATATTAAATATATTATTTTTAAGATATAAAATTTTTTTTCGATCAATCGTTTAAATATGTAAGTTTGTAATAGTAAGGGTGTTACAAAGATGGCCTAGAACAAAGGAAATATATATTTCACACTAGATGTTTTGTAGGTGGGAAAGTTTATAGTCTAATCATAGATATGAAAAGTCATACTAATGTAGCTAGTACTACTTTGGTAGAGCAATTAGAGCTAAAATGTGATTGACATCCTAACCCATATACATTGTAATGGTTGAATGATAGCGGTGAAGTTAAAGTGACCAAGCAGATTGTTGTGGCATTGTCTATTCATAGATATACAGATGAGATTATATGTGATGTAGTTACAATGTAATCTGGTCATATTTTGTTGGGTAGGCCTTGGAAATTTAATAGGCATGTTGTGCATGATGGGTATAAGAATAGGTATTCTTTTATACATAATGGGTATAAAGTTACTCTAGTACCTTTGTCACATAAAGAGACTTATCCTGAACAATTGAGAATTTAGCAAACTTTAAGTGGTAATTTGGGTAGTGAGATGAAGAAAAAAGAAGAGAAAAAAGAGGCCATGAGAGAAAAAAATAAGAATAAAGGCCCAACGATGAGTGACTGCACAAGTGAGGAAAAGAAAGTGGGATGTGCAGGAGATAAAACATTAGTGAGTGACTGTGATATGAAGCCTATTGTCATGAACATAACATCTACCATGGGCATGATAGAGAAAAAAGTAAGTGAAGTGAAAAAGTTAAGAAACAATCATGTTTTTATGCCAAAAAAAGAGAAACAAAAAGTGCATACATAGGCAAGAGAGCTCTAGTCTTCATTCAATTTAAGGAAACTTTGTTTACTGAAATTGATCTTAACCACGAGTTGCCTAGTATTTTTGTGATCTTATTGTAGGGATATGAAGATGTCTTTCTAGAAGATATTTCACATGGATTACCACTAGTGAGAAGGATTGAACATCAAATCAACTTTGTACCAAGATCTCAAATACCTAACCGTCTATCTTACTGAAATAATCTCGAGGAGACAAAGGAGTTGCAAAAGAAAGTGGATGAATTGCTTCAGAAGGGGTATCTGAGGGAAAGTATGAGTCCTTATGTAGTACCAGACTTATTAGTGCCAAATAATGATGGGATATGGAGGATGTGTGTGGATTGTAGAGCTGTCAACAAAATCACAGTAAAGTATTGCCACCGTATTCCTAGTTTAGATTATATGCTAGATGAGTTGCATGGTGCATGTGTTTTTACTTAAATTAATTTAAAAAATGGCTATCATAAAATTAGGATGAAAGAAGGAGATGAGTAAAAAACTGCGTTTAAGACTAAATATGGATTATATGAGTGGTTAGTAATGCCTTTTGGGTTATCTAAATCACCTAGTACTTTCATGCATTTAATAAATCATGTCTTATGTGAATTTCTTAGAAATTTTATGGTTGTTTATTTTGATGAAATTTTAATTTACAGTAAGAACTTAGATGAACATATTATGCATGTTAAAGTTGTTATAGATCTATTGAGGAAGGAAAAATTGTATGCAATCCTTAAGAAGTGTTCATTTTACATGAATAAAGTTATCTTTTTAGGTTTTATGGTGAGTGCTAAGGGAGTAGAAGTTGATTCTGAAATGGTGAATGATATCGAAGTCCAGCGAATGCCTAAAAATACGAGTGAAGTGAGGAGTTTTCATAGCTTAGCTAGTTTTTATAGGCAATTGGTTAGAGATTTCTCTACTATTGCTGCACCACTAAATGAATTTATCAAAAAGAATGTCGGGTTTAAATGGGAAAAAGAGCAAGAAAATGCATTTCATGCTTTAAAAAAGAAATTATGTACTGAATCTATTTTGCATTTACCTAATTTTTCTAAACTTTTAAGATTTAATGTGATGCTTCTGGGATTGGTATAGGTGCTATTTTTATGTAGGAAAATATCCCATAGCCTATTTTAATGAGAAGTTAAGTGGGCTAGTGTTGAATTATTCCACCTATGACAAAAAGCTATATGAGTTGGTGAGAGATCTTGAAGTGTGGGAGCACTACTTATTTCCTAAGGAATTCATGATACATAAGTATCACTAGTCTTTCAAGTATTTGAAAGGATAGGGCAAATTGAGCAAAAGGCATATAGGTTAGGTGGAATTTTTAGAGACATTTTCATATGTGATCAAATACAAGCAAGGTAAGGATAATGTTGTGACCGATGCACTATCTATAAGGTATGCTTTGATTTCTATGCTTACTTTTCAGTTGCTTGGATTTGAGCATTTGAAAGAATTATATGTTGGTGATGCTGATTTTATACTATGTGTCATGCTTGTAAACATGCTGCAATTGAAAGGTACTGTAGACATGAATGATATCTTTTTAGAGGAAAACAATTTTGTATTCCTAAAGGTACTATAGACATGAAGGATATCTTTTCTAGAAGAAAACAACTTTGCATTCCTGCATGTTCTATTAGGGAGTTGCTCGTTAGGAAATCTCATAGTGGAGGATTGATGGGGCATTTTGTCATGCAAAAGACATTAGACATGCTTAGTGAACATTTATATTGGCCAAATATGAGAAGAGATGTGGAAAGAATTTATGCCAAGTGTATTGTATGTAAGCAAGCTAAGCCTAGGTTTAGGCCTCATGGATTGTATACACCATTGCTTGTACCTAGTGAACCTTGGACTGACATTTCAATGGATTTTATTTTAGGTGTACCTTTGACTACAAAAGGTAGAGATAGCATATTTGTAATAGTGGAATGATTTAGTAAAATGGTTCACTTTATTGCTTGCCATAAAATAGATGATGCAACAAACATTGTTGTTCTATTCTTTAAGGAGAAGGTTCAACTTCATGGAGTGCCAAGAACCATCGTGTTTGATAGAGATGTTAAGTTCCTGAGTCATTTTTGGAGAGTTTTGAGAGGAAATTTATGTGCTAAGCTTTTATTTTCTACTACATGTTATCCACGAACTAATGGATAAACTAAAATAGTAAATAGGACTTTAGGAACCATGTTGTGTGTTATTTGTTAGTGTAAGCCCTAGCCCCAATAGATTGTAATAAAACATTTGAGTTAATAAATGAGGCATTTGTTTTATCTTTTGTATTCCTGTGCATATCAATTGATAGAACCATCCAAGAATGTTGTTTCAGTTTAAGTTATCATGTGTGAGGCACATGGTTGTAAGACCTTGAAATAATAGAGACTTCATTCTAAATATCCCTAGTCAGTCATTGTTATGGGAATAACAAATGAATTAAGACTAGTATGCTCTCTCTAATATTATGAGTTCTGTCTTACGGATGATTAGGACAAGAGTGTCAATCAGAGATCATAGATACATGTTAAAGAACATGGTATCTGGATTCAATCCGTTCATGAGAACACTACATGGTACAAGTCATAAGTGTTTCTCATATGCAAGTTTTGTATCGGAGTTCTTAGACCTAAAATCTCTATGAAACTCTTTATGAATTACTGTGTACTTTGACATACACCTAATGTGCTCATAACAGAGTGACAAGTACGGGTATGATTGGGTATGCATTGATTCATGTTAGAGAGCATGAGAGAAGTGAAGGGATTGCCCCTCTCGATAAGAGAGAAAATATCATCAGCCACTCGATCAGTGAACTGAGAAGTGTATGGCCTATCGAGATGAAATAATGAGTAATCATTATTTATCTGAGAGTTCAGTGTCACTGGAATATCAAGAAAGGAATTAATATATATAAGGATGACTAGTTTTATGCCTTATATTAATTCTGATATTTTTGGGTAAGGGACTATGCAAAATTGCATTAGGTCACAAAATGCCATATGCATTTTCATTTAATTTGGAATGCTATAATATATTGCTAGAGAATATTTATAGCCTTTGAATTAATTTATTAATTCATTGCCAACATTAAATGGACCTATAGGATCGCACATAAAGCATTAGGCTTAAAATATTTAAATTAAGTATTAGGCATTAATTTGGGCTTTTAATTAAAGTCAAATTAATGTGTGTAATGGATTATTAGATTGCAATTGGACCTTGGACCATGAGAGAGAGAAATTCAGCCCACAAGGTTTAATTTCAATTAACTAAATGTCTTGTTTTAATTTAATTAATTGAATTTTAAAGCCTAAAAGAATTATGATCAAATAAATCACTTAAATAGGAATACTATTGGCCGAAATTCCTAGAGAGAAATCAAGGAATTTCGGCATATCCTTTATATTAATTAAGTAGTTTATTTGATTAATATGTCTTGTATATTCCTATTTAATTAAGTGGTTAATTTGATTAATATGTCTTTTGTTTTTATCTTGGATAAATTAAAAGAGTTTTTATCAATAAATATTACTTATTTTAATTAAGTGATAAAGGCAAATATTAATTATCTTTAGCTAATAGTAATTATTCTAAGGTAGTATATTTGAGATTTATCACTTAATAGATAAGATAATATATATATTGGATGATAGAGAAAAGCAAAAAACAACCCTAATTTTTGTGAAGTGTGAATAGTAACTCATGAATAGTAACTCTTTCTCACAATTTTATTTTGGCCAATTTTTCACAAGGAGAAAGGATTGTTCCTTATTCTCTTGTAATCTTGGGTAGTAATAGCAACCTTAGAGAAGTGCAAAATCAAATTTTGTAGCTTCAATCAATTGCCATTACACGATACTTAAATAGAGAGCTAGCAATCTCGATTTTAAGCCGTCTTTGCAATTGTGTGTGTGAACATAGAGAAGAGTGGCGTAAAGGCTGTTTTTTTGGCATTGGAAAAGAAGATCAAAGGTTGATAAATCACTCTTGATTGCTGGTCATCACCAAAACCAAATATTGAAGTGCATCTAAAGTTGTAAGTTTTACAACCCTAAAATTGCATGTTTCGTTTCTTGCTTTGGAATTGTATGGTATGTATGATAAAAATTTTTTTTTCAGTGTTATCACCACTATCATACCATGTCATATTCCATCAGTGGTATCAGAGCCTAAACATGCTTATTTTAGTGCTTTAGATGCATGAATTATTTAATCAAAAATCGTTTTTATAAATACATGCAATGTTGAAATTTTCTGTTTTGAGTTTTTTGCATTGTTTTGGTGTAAAAATGATTTTAATTGATTATTTAGGTATTATAATTAATATGAAATGTTAATATACTGTCCTAAGATGTTATTAGGGCTGGTAATGGTCGGATTTAATTATTTATACCTGATGGTACATGTTAATAACGAAACTAGGTGCTAATTGGCATGAAAATTGCTAGTTTGACAACTAGTTTTCAAAATTAAATGTAAAATGATTTTGGCATGTTTGTAAGTGATTTTAAAAATTAATTATCAGGTCTGGACATATTTTAAATTTGGTTTTAATTCTGGTCCATGATAATTTAATTAATTAATTTTAAAATCGCTTAAAACTATGACTAGTTTGTGTTTGTTACATGTTTAATCAACAATTTTTTTTGGTTTGATTAAAATGGTATAAACACATTTAGATCAAAATGGTATAGAACATTAACTCAATGTTTATGACCTTATTTAAATGATTAAATGACTCATAAAATTGATTTAAGTGTTTGTGCATTTTTGTGGCATCATATAAACATTAAACAACTAATTCATTGTTGTTTGTTTATTTTTCATGAATGCCGTGTATATTTATATGTTCTTCATGATTATATTTTTTAATTCATGTTGGTACATATTACATGCATTTTTAATGTTTATGGGCTAAATGACATAAAATTAAAAATGGCAAAATTGGAAATTATACTAGAGTGGATTTATGGCATAAATCTAACTAGTTCGTGTTTTGGGCTTTTAAGAGAACTTATTCAATAAGAGGATTTAGTCCATAGGGCTTTGGGCCAGGCCCATCATGGGGCCTTCTCTTAAAGGTTCAAGTATACAATTTCCATTAATGGGCTTGGCTAAATTAATAAAAATTGGACTTTGTTTGATCCATGAATGTTATGTATATTTATTTGCTTGTTTGGTGTGATGAATGGATATGCATGGTGCATTCATGGGCCCTGGGTTTTGTAATTAAATATGGCTTGCGAGCCATTATTTTTATTGTAAAAGTTTTCATTTATTTCTTAGAATAGAAAATACTTGAAGATTTTGTAAATCAAGACGAAGCCCACTGGAGTGGAGAAGCCCAACTTGAAGATTCTTATGTAATAGTATAGAATCTTAGTTGTAGGTTTTAGGGCCCATGTTTTTCACGCTTTACTTTATGCAATTATTTATATATGCATGCTATGAATGGATGACAAAGCGTATGCCATGTAAGCCGTAATAAAATGAATCCCTAAAATAGTAAGTCACAAAGTTGCCTTCCTAATTCAAAACATGTCAAGGCATCGATCATCGGTCACGTAGACTAGGAGTCCTAGATGCGCCCGATTATCTTTGTGAGGCATGGGTTGTGAATGTAGGTTGGACTTAACATGGAAAGGGATGCCCGGACCTAGGCAACTAATAAATGGGTTTGTGCTATAACATCTTAAGATGTTAGCCCATTTGATCCAAGAGTCATGTACGAGACATGATTGGAGCTTTCCTACCTAAGTAACTTAACTTGTTAGGTGTACAAGCTCAACTTGACTAATAAGTTGTTGTGAAAAGTGGATCTTGGCCCACATTAAATCACTAACGTGAATTATTTAAAGGGATATTAATTCGGTTTGTGGGATTATAAATAAGACCTCATTTAATCTTGCTAAATTTTATTGTAGATTGAAAATGGCATCTTCAAACAATAATTTCTCATTGCGATCGGTCCTTGAAAAGGACAAATTGAATGGCACCAATTTCATAGACTGGTCTCGAAACTTAAGAATAGTTCTTAAGCAAGAGAAAAAGTCATATGTATTGGATGCACCCTTGCATGAAGAACTTGCTAGGAATGCCTCTGCGGTTCAAAAGGAAACTTTTGAGACCAAAAAGAGCGACTCCAACGATGTGACCTGTCTGATGCTGGCCACTACGGTGCCTGATTTGCAAAAGCAATTTATGGACCAAGAGGCTTATACGATCATGGTGCACCTCAAGGAGATGTTCCAAGAGCAAGCTCGTCACGAGAGGTTCGTGACAACAAATGCCTTGATTTCTTGTAAGATGGCTGCAAGTACTCCTGTTAGTACCCATGTACTCAAGATGAAAGGGTATATTGATACTCTTGAGAAGCTTGAGGTACAAGTGCCAAAGGAATTGGCCACTGACTTGATCTTAGGATCATTGACTGATGATTATGATCCATTTGTGATGAATTATAACATGCAAGCAATGAACAAGTCAGTCACTGAGCTTCATGGGATGCTTAAGAATGTTGAAGAGAACATTCGAAAGACCAATCCCGTATTGATGGTTCAAGGGGGCATTAAAAAGGGACCTGCTAAGGGAAAGGAAAAGGGAAAGGCAAAACCCAAGAATGACCTGGCTCGATTCAAGTCTGTTGGGAGTGTACCTCAGGCCCAATCTAAGCCCAAGGCACAAAAGCTCAAAGAGATTGAGAGCACTTGCTTCCATTGCAACAAGATAGGGCATTGGAGGAAGAATTGCGCTCTCTTCAAGGAAGAACAAAAGAAGAATACAGCCAAGGCATCCAGTTCTGGTATTTTTATTGTTGAGATTAACCTTTCTATTTCTACCACTTGGGCATTGGATACTGGTTGTGGTTCTCACATTTGTTCAAATGTGTAGGGGCTAAGAAATAGGTGGTTACTTGGGAAGAATGAAGTGGACCTTCGTGTGGGGAATGGAGCACGAGTTGTTGCCATGGAGATAGGCGACTATCAACTCACTTTACCTTCCGGACTTTGTTTAGTTTTGAAAAATTGTTATTATGTGCCTGCTATGAGCAGAAACATTATTTCAAATTCATGTTCGGATTTGGATGAATTTCATTTTGTTATTAAAAATGGCAATGCTCATATTCATCACCAAGGCATTTCTTATGGCAATGCCATGTTGCAAAATGGCCTTTATATCCTTGATTTGCAAAACAAAGAGTCTGTATACAACATTAATACAAAGAGGGTTAAATCAAACGAATTGAACCCTACTTACTTCTGGCATTGTCATTTAGGACATGCAAACGAAAAATGCATTTCAAGACTCCACAAAACTGGAGTGCTTGGCTCATTTGACTTAGAATCTTATGATACATGTGAGCCATGTTTGTTAGAGAGTATGCCCTAGAGCCCATGTAATAGGGATGCTTTTCATATGTATGAAATTTATATTCTTAATAAAAGGCATCATTCATTTATTAATGCTATGTTTGAATACATGAGTTTGTAAATCTTAAATTAATAAATGAAGTCCTAGATATTATAAACACAGTGCAAAGGCAATCATGAAGGTGTTCATGATGTGAAATGTCTATCGCATGTAAATGTGTTAATATCTAAATATCCCTAGTCATAGAATTAACAAGATAGGACATTGTTAATTTGGACAGACTAGCACATGTTATGCTTCTTGAATGGTTCAAGCAGTGGTTCTCATAACTGTGATTATGGATGATAATCAAAGCTAACATGTGGATGCTTGTTAGAGGAACAAGTTCATTGGAGACCTACAAAGAGAATCCTTATATGGATATTAAATCTATGTCAATGAGGAATCTCTTCATAGCAATTGTGCAAGTATCCTTAGACTTGAGATCACCAAAGTTATCTTAAGTAGCAAGTGGTATACTTTGACTCCATAACTGATTACTTCCAACTGGGAGTGAACATAGTTAGGAGATTGGGTATATCATGTGTTAGAGAGTATGCCCTAGAGCCCATGTAATAGGGATGTTTTTCATATGTATGAAATTTATTTTCTTAATAAAGGCATCATTCATTTATTAATGCTGTGTTTGAATACATGAGTTTGTAAATCTTAAATTAATAAATGAAGTCCTAGATATTATTAACACAGTGTAAAGGCAATCATGAAGGTTTTCATGATGTGAGATGTCTATTGCATGCAAATGTGTTAATATCTAAATATCCCTAGTCATAGAATTAACAAGATAGGACATTGTTAATTCGGACAGACTAGCACATATTATGCTTCTTGAATGGTTCAAGCAATGGTTCTCATAATTGTGTTATGGATGATAATCAAAGCTAACATGTGGATGCTTGTTAGAGGAACAAGTTCATTGGAGACCTGCAAAGAGAATCCTCATATGGATATTAAATCTATGTCAGTGAGGAATCTCTTCATAGCGGTTGTGCAAGTATCCTTAGACTTGAGATCACCAAAGTTATCTTAAGTAGCAAGTGGTATACTTTGACTCCATAACTGATTACTTCCAACTAGGAGTGAACATAGTTAGGAGATTGGGTATATCATGACCTACTTGAAGATAGTTGAGTGATTGACAAAGGATTCACCATCCCAGATTTAACAAGGGAAGTTATCTCGCATGATTCTATAATTGCCTTATTCAAAGAATCTCTGGCCAGAGTAATATGCCGAGATGGATGGAGATCCATGAAGGGCATTTTAGGAACAATGGTTAAATTAATAGAACATACATAATTAGATTTATATGAGTTGATAGAAATCCATACTCAGAATCTAATTGAGATAAGAGTGGTGAAAGGAGTAATTGCACGGTAACTGTTTCTATGGAAGGGTACAGTCAAACCACATGACTTTCCTGACATTTAGGTAGTCATGATGCCTAGCTAGAGGCCAATCATGACTTGTATAATGATGTATCAAAATATCAATAGAGATTGATAAAATGATTTAAAGGAGTTTAAATCATGTGAGTTTTGAATAGAACTCACAATTACATATTATACTGCCAATATGGACAGGAACCCAATAGGTCACACACATATAGAGAAAAGGGTAAAATGGTAAAATGACAAGGATAATAATATTTTATATTATTATAAAGGTAGAGAGGAGAATATGATAATAATTAATTGAAGAGTTTAATTAATTATGATCAAATAAAATTGTCCGCGGAACTTTTGAGAAATGTTCTGTAAATTGGATCTAAATGAAATAATGTATTTCATGATTAATTATTATTGTCTTATAAGTTTTATAAGACTACTATAAGTGTTATAGGACTGATATAATAATTAATAGGACCATTGGAGAAATTATAAAGGGCCAAAGGTATGAAGAAGTTAGAGGAAGCCCTCCAGAAGAGGGCTACACGCCAAGTCCATACAGAAGGGCTTGGAGGGCTTTTTCTTGGACCAAATTAATTTATATATGTTACATAAGTGTTATGGAACTCACATATTTAATTTGGTTGGATTTGGAATCCATTTGGATATTTAAATCCAATTAGATGCACAAAGGGCCTAGTTTGTGAATTTTGTGCATGGTCTTTTATGAAAAGATTTAATTTGGATTTAATTAAGCCCAAATGATTATAATTAATTCCAGCGGCCCAATTAATAATTCTCCAGCAATTTTAAAGAGCCCAATCTCATTAAGGAGTTGGAATTTTAACCTAACTATAAAAGGCCAACTAATGAGAATTAGGGTTGAGTGATTAAAACAAAAGAAAAGTCTTTTCTCTAAAAACTCTCTCCCTTTTGCGCCACTTCCCAAGCTAGCTCTTGGGAATTTCGGCCAGCCCTAGTTGAACACCAATTTGTTGGTTCAATTTACTCCTCTCTAGTGTGGATTACTCATTGGAGGTGTTCGATTTTGGACACTGTGGTTTGCGACAACCCGGTGCGAAGTAAAATCAACTGTTCAACAAAAATAAAAGGTGATTTTTCTTATTCTCATATAGTTATATTGTGTATTCATGGCAAGATCAGATCTAATGGTTAAAAAAATTTAAAATTCCGCTCATGTATGTGATGCATGTAACCGTTACACTCCAACATGGTATCAGAGCCAGGTTTTGCCATGGATATACAATTCTATATTATTCTGCAGAATAAGTTTTGTTTTATTTTTAGTTATTTATTTCATGAACTTTAAAATATGAGATTTAATTGTTCATGAATGAGAAATATTTATTTCTGGATGTATTTGTGATCAAATAAATTTGGTGGAAACAAAACCGAAATTTTTGAAGAAAAAATGATTTGGGTTTGGCGTGAAACCCTAGGTTATGTAGGGGCTGTTCTAATTTAATTTCTTATGGATCCATTTAAAAATCATTTAGATGATATTTTATGTATTTAATATGTGATATTAAGTCGTAGGATCGAACGGAATTAAAATCGAACAAGTTTTGCATGAAAACTAGTTTTGTCGAAAAGTTCAATAAATTGGTGTTCTTCGTGTGTTCTTGATGTGTTTATGGTTAGAATGACTTTTGATCTTCTAAATCTGATATATATGATATATTAAAGTGTTTTTAATTAATTGGATTAATTAAAATGGGCCTTAAATTAATTTGATTAATTTTAATTCATTAAAACCACTTAATGGGCTTAATTATGTTTACGGACTTGGTTTAAATTAGTGAATGACTTGGTGGGCCCAAGGAGCTGATTTAAATTAACTATTATAAATATTAATTAAGTTTATTAATGGGTTTTAAGGGCTGGAGTGGGCTTGGCTCATTCCAAAAGGCCCAAATGGTCCAAATGACACAAAACTAGTTTGTGTGTGAACACAGTTAGGGTTTTTCTTCTGTGGGTTTCGGCCTACACTTGTTTTAAGCCCAAAATTGATTCTTTTAATTATTTAATATGATTAATTAATTAAATAATCAATTTATAATTAATTAACAATCAATTTGATTGATTATTAAGACAAGAACACATTCATGCAAAAAGGTTTCCTAAAATGAAAGTTTCCAAAATGGAAAAAGTTTCCTAATTTGATCACATCATTAAAATAACTCAAAATATAGTTTCAAAAGTTGAAACAAAGTTAGTAATCTATTTCTTTATGCATTAGAAAGGCATATAAGGGTGTATGGTTGGCATGATGGATAGTTATGGACAAAGCCCAATGTGATTGAGCATTATGCATGTTTTGGCCCAATGAGGACTTTCATGTCCCGGCTACTTGTTTTTGGTTTGTATTTCATTTCAAATTGTAATATGTAATTAGATTACTTAGATTAGAATTATAAATAGAGATGGAGACCATTTTCAAGGAGCAAGATGGGCCGGATGGAGATCCAACAAGCTTGAAGATAATGTAATTATTTTTCTTGTTTGAATCATGCATACTACCTAGGTATGACCTTTTGATTTCCCTCTTGGCTCGGGGAAATCAATGTAGTGAAGTCCATAACTATACCATATTTGTATGCTTATATTTATGTGATAGATATAGGATGCATACCAATGTATGCCAACCATGTATGATGAGACTTAATTAACTAAAACCCTCAAACAAATACTAAGGTATATAAGCCTTCCATTAATTTGAGGAGAACCAGAGTTCTTTATAGTGTGGGTTGTTGACCACAGTCAAGCTCACATTATATCGAATATGTTCAAATCTAATTAAATGGGTCATCTTAGCTAGCCCATTAGTTTGTTGACCACAGTCAAGGCTAATGGTTCTAGAGGCAAGATTAGGGAATGCATATATGATATGCATGCATCAAGAGTTGATAACCTAATGATCCAATAGTTGTGTAGAGACACAATTGGTATAGAGATACCTACCTTTCAAGGATATGGAATTTGACTTGTTGACCACAGTCAAGGTCAAATTACATATCAAGGATTGGATATTGGCCCACTAAGAAAACCATCGGGTTTTCTCGGATTATATAGTGAGGGCTATTAATTCGCAATAAAATAGTGGGAGTAAATGGATTAATTAAAGACCTTATTAATGCATACATATATATGAACATACTCTAATATCTTTTCTTTTTCACATCTAGGTCATCATCATGAGCACATCAAACATTAATATACGATCAATCTTGGATAACAAGCTGGTTGGCAACAACTATTCTGACTGGATAAGGCAAGTGAGAATTGTTCTTAGGGCTGAAATGATCCATTATGTCTTGGATAAAGGTCCACCACCACTTCCATCAAATGATGCCATTGATGAGATCAAAGGCATTTATCGAAAATACATGGAGGATAGTGAAGCAGCAGCATGTCTGATGCTGGGTGCTATGTCCTCGGAGCTTTAGAAGCAACATGAAATGATGGATGCTAGAACCATCATTTTGCATCTAGAGGAGCTTTATTCTTCTCAGGCTAGAACTGAGCAATATGAGATTGCTTGAGCTCTATTTAGTTGCAAAATGGTGGAAGGCACTTCAGCTGCTGCTCATGCATTGAAGATGTATGGGTATATTGAGCATTTGAGTAGACTTGGCTATGTTATGGATAATGATCTATACATAGATTTAATCTTGTACTCGTTGGCTCCTAGTTATGCACCTTTTGTGCTTAACTTCAACATGAACAAGATCCAAGTATCCATTCCTGAGTTAATCAACATGCTCAAGACAGCTGATGGATCATTTAAGAAAGATCCAAAAAGTGTCATGGTTGTCACTTCTGCTAAAGGCAAGAAGCAGAAGAAGAAGAAGATAACCAAGGCGCAGCCCAAGAATGGTGGGATCTCCAAGAAGAAGGTTGCCAAGAAAGATCCCAAAGGAACTTGCTTCCATTGTGGAAAAGATGGTCATTGGAAGCGCAACTGCAAGGCCTATCTAGATTCTCTTAAGGAGAAGAAGCAAGCTGTTGCATCTACTTCAGGTATTCATATGATTGAAATTAATACTTATTCTATTGCTTAAAAACAATCTTGGGTATTAGATACCGGATGTGGATCTCATTTATGTAATGATCTACAGGGACTTAGAAGCTTTAGAAGAGTTGGAAAGGCAGAGATATGTTTGCAGTCAGCTACTGGACAGAACATCTCTACAATAGTTGTGGGGACTTACTATTTGCCTCTTCCTAGTGGATTAGTATTGGAATTAAATAATTGTTATTATGTTCCAGCCTTATCCAAAAGTATTATTTCTTTCAGTCGTTTGATGAACGATTATGATATTTCTTTAAAGGACAAATGTTGTTATATTTTTAAGAATAATATATTTTATGCAAAAGCTATCATTGAGAATGGTATATTTGTTCTTGATTTAATTAAAGAAGTACATAATATGGATACCAAGAGAATGAAACATGATAATCTAAATACCTCATACTTATGGCATTGTCGTTTAGGCCATATAAATGAAAAACGCATGACCAAGTTACACAAGTCAGGTGATTTGGGATCATTTGATACATGTGAATCTTGTTTATTAGGAAAAATGACAAAAGCTCCCTTTATTGGTAAAGGAGAACGAGCTAAAATGGTTTTGGACTTAATACATTCAGATATATGTGGTCCAATGACTACACATGCCAGAGGAGGTTATTCCTACTTCATTACTTTCATAGATGATTATTCCAGGTTTGGATACATCTATCTAATGAAATATAAGTCTGAAGCATTTGAAAAGTTCAAAGAGTTCAGAAATGAAGTAGAGAAATAACTTGGCAAAAGTATTAAAACACTTAGATCAGATCGAGGTGGAGAATACTTAAGTCAAGAGTTTCAGGATTATCTTAGAGATAATGGAATTTTATCTCAATGGACTCCTCCATATACACCACAACACAATGGTGTATCTGAAAGGAGAAATAGAACACTATTAGATATGGTTCGATCAATGATGAGCCGAGTGGACTTGCCTAAGTCCTTTTGGGGATATGCACTAGAAACTGCTGTTTATATGTTAAATAGAGTTCCTAGTAAATCGGTTGATGTTACTCCATATGAGATGTGGAATAACAAGAAACCCATGCTTTCTCATATGAAAGTATGGGGCTGTCCTACTTATGTGAAGAGGACAATGTCAGACAAACTGGATGTTAAGTCTGATAAATGTTTATTTGTGGGATATCCAAAAGAAACGTTTGGATATTATTTCTATCATCCCTTAGAACAAAAGGTGTTTTTTTCAAGGCATGCTGTCTTCTTGGAAAGAGAATTTCTCCTACGAGAGGACAGTGGGAGTAAAATTGAGCTTGGTGAAGTTCAAGTCCCACAAATAGAAGATGATCAACCAATTGAACCCGAAACTGAATTTCATAATGATGAGATTACAGTTGAACTTGATTATACACAAAATCCTAGAAGATCTACCAGGATGCATTCTATCCCTGTGAGATATGGATTTCACGTTGATTCGGATAGAGGTATAACTGTAGTAGAGGACAATGAGCCTACAAGCTATCAAGAAGTTTTGAACAGTTCAGAACGTGATTTATGGCTTAAGGCTATGCAGTCCGAAATGGACTCCATGTATGAGAATAAAGTATGGACTTTAACTCAACCACCTGAAGGGATAAAACCCATAGGGTGCAAATGGTTCTTCAAAAAGAAGACTGACATGGAAGGTAATATAGTTACCTATAAAGCTCGCTTAGTAGCAAAAGGTTATCGTCAAAAAGAAGGTATTGACTATGACGAAACTTTTTCTCCTGTAGCGATGCTTAAGTCTATAAGAATACTTTTAGCCATTGCAACTCATTATGATTATGAGATTTGGCAAATGGATGTGAAGACAGCTTTCCTTAATGGAAATCTTTCTGAGGATGTGTATATGACACAACCAGAAGGATTCACATCAGGAAATGGCGAAAAGGTATGCAAGCTTCAAAGATCCATTTATGGATTGAAGCAAGCCTCTAGGAGCTGGAACATACGATTCAATGAGACAATCAAAGAGTTTGGTTTCTCACAGAATGAAGATGAACCTTGTGTGTATAAAAGGGTCAGTGGGAGTGCAATTGTCTTCCTAGTTCTATATGTAGATGACATATTGATCATGGGAAATGACATTTCTCTTCTCCAATCTGTTAAAATATGGTTATCCATGCAATTCTCCATGAAAGACCTTGGAGAAGCATCCTATATTCTGGAAATAAGGATCTATAGATATAGATCCAATAGGTTGCTAGGTCTTTCTCAGAGTACATATATAGATAAAGTATTGAAGAGGTTCAATATGGATCTCTCTAAGAAAGAGTTTATACCCATGGTGCATGGGAAACACCTTTCTAAGTCTATGTGTTCGCAGACACTAGAGGATAGAGAGAGCATGAATAGAATACCATATGCATCTGCAAGTGGTTCTATCATGTATGCTATGTTATGTACACATCCAGATGTAGCATTTTCTTTGAGTGTCACAAGCAGATTCCAATCCAATTTTGGAGAGGAACATTGGGCAGCTGTCAAGAATATTCTTAAGTACTTGAGAAGGACTAAGGATATATTCTTGGTATATGGAGAGGGCAGTTTGGAAGTAAATGGGTATACAGATGCCAGCTTCCAATCTGACAAAGATGATTGTAAATCACAATCTGGTTATGTGTTTATAATGGGAGGAGGAGCAGTTAGTTGGAAAAGTTCCAAACAAGAAATAACTGCTGATTCCATGACGGAAGCTGAGTACATTCCTACTTCAGAAGCAGCCAAAGAAGCATTCTGGATCAAAAAGTTCATAACCGAACAAGGAGTGGTGCCTAGCATTGTTGATCTGATTCCTTTATATTGTGACAACAATGGAGCCATTGCGCAAGCAAAGGAACCACGGTCTCATCAGCGATCCAAACATGTTCTTAGATGCTACCATCTCATAAGGGAAATAATAGCTAGAAATGATGTGAAAATAGAAAGGGTTCCCACATATGACAATGTGGCGGATCCCCTCACTAAAGCACTTTCCCAGATAAAGCATGATCACCATATAAATAGCATGGGTCTGAGACATATGAGTGATTGGCTCTAGTGCAAGTGGGAGATTATTAGAGAGTATGCCCTAGAGCCCATGTAATATGGATGTTTTTCATATGTATGAAATTTATATTCTTAATAAAAGGCATCATTCATTTATTAATGCTATGTTTGAATACATGAGTTTGTAAATCTTTAATTAATAAATGAAGTCCTAGATATTATAAACACGGTGCAAAGGCAATCATGAAGGTGTTCATGATATGAGATGTCTATCGCATGCAAATGTGTTAATATCTAAATATCCCTAGTCATAGAATTAACAAGATAGGACATTATTAATTCGGACAGACTAACACATGTTATGCTTCTTGAATGGTTCAAGTAGTGGTTCTCATAACTGTGATTATGGATGATAATCACAGCTAACATGTGGATGCTTGTTAGAGGTGATGGAATATGACATGGTATGAATGTCATGATAGCATAGCGAAAAAACAAAAATTTTTTATCATACATACCATACAATTCCAAAGTAAGAAACGAAACATGCAATTTTAGGGTTTAAAACTTACAACTTTGGATGCCTTTTAAACCTTGAGTTTGGTGATGATCAGCAACCGAGATGACTTTATCCGCCTTAGATCTTGATAACCAATGCCAAGGAACAGCCTTTTACGCCACTCCCTCTATTCTCACACACACAATTGCACCGACGGCTTAAAATCGAGATTGCTAGCTCTCTTTTTAAGGTATTGTGTAATGGCTATAGTTTGAAGCTACAAAATTTGATTTTGTACTTCTCTTAGGTTGCTATTACTACCCAAGATCACAAGAGAATTAGGAACTATCCTTTCTCCTTGTGAAAATTGGCTAAAAGAAATTAATTGGGAGAGAGAGAGAGTTCACGCCAAATACATAGAAGATTAGGGTTTTTTTTCTCTATTTTCACGCCAACTTCTCCTTGTCTATCTAGGGTTTTATTTCTTTTAATATATATGCTTATCCTTTGGCAAGTCTTTGATCTGAATTCAACTATCCTAAGATAATTAATTCAAACTCTATCACTTCCTAAAGATAAGTAATATATTTTTAATTTAAACTCCTTTGAATTTAAATTCAAATTTGAAATAAAACATAAGACATTTAATTAAATGAAAACACTTAATATAAATAATAAACATGTGCTAAAATTCCTTGTTTTCCCTCTTGGAATTTCGGCCACTTCATCAATTATATAAGTGATTTAATTTAATTTAAATTCCTTTAGGCTTTAATACTCAATTAACTTAATTAATGTAACATAATTAATTAATTGAAATTAAACCTTGTGGGCTGAATTTCTCTCTTTCATGGACCAAAGCCCAATAGCAATTTTATAACCCATTACATACATTAATTTGACTTTAATTAAAAGCCCAAATTAATGCCCAATACTTAATTTAAGTATTTTAAGCCCAATGCTTTGTGTGCGATCCTATAGGTCCATTTAATGTTGGCAATGAATTAATAAATTAATTCAAAGGCTATATATATTCTCTAGCAAGATATTATAGCATTCCAAATTAAATGAAAATGCATATGGCATTTAGTGACCTAATGCAATTTGCATAGTCCCTTACCCATAAATATCAGAATTAATATAAGGCATGGAACTAGTCATCCTTATATATATTAATTCCTTTCTTGATATTCCAGCGACACTGAACTCTCAAATAAATAATGATTACTCATTATTTCATCTCAGTATGGCCATACACTTCTCAGTTCACTGATCAAGTGGCCGATGATATTTTCTCTCTTATCGAGAGGGGCAATCCCTTCACTTCTCTCATGCTCTCTAACATGAATCAATGCATACCCAATCATACCCGTACTTGTCACTCTGTTACGAGCACATTAGGTGTATGTCAAAGTACACAGTAATTCATAAAGAGTTTCATAGAGATTTTAGGTCTAAGAACTCCGATACAAAACTTGCATATGAGAAACACTTATGACTAGTACCATATAGTGTTCCCATGAGCGGATCGTATCCAGATACCATGTTCTTTAACATGTATCTATGATCTCTGATTGACACTCTTGTCCTAATGATCCGTAAGACATAACTCAAAATATCAGAGAGAGCATACTAGTCTTAATTCATTGTTATTCCCATAGCAATGACTGACTAGGGATATTTAGAATGATGTCTCATTTGTTTCAAGGTCTTACAACCATATGCCTCACACATGATAACTTAAACCGAAACAACACTCTTGGATGGTTTTATCAATTGATATGCACATGAATACAAAGGATAAAACAAATGCCTCATTTTATTAATTCAAAGTACTTTATTACAATGCATTGGGGCTAGGGCTTACACTAACAATCTCCCACTAGCACTAGTCCCAATTAGGCATAGCCCTAAGACCGAACTCTCTCAAATGAGCTTCGTGCAGATGTGGACGCAATTGTTTCGTCAAAGGATCTGCTACATTGTCTTCACTTGCTATCTTGCTAACCTTGACGTCCCCACGATCAATGATTTCTCTGATCAGGTGGTACCTCCTGAGTATGTCTTTGGATTTCTGGTGTGACCAGGGCTCCTTGGCCTGTGCTATGGCCCTGTTGTTGTCACAAAAAATTTCTAATGAATCTAGGATGCTTGGGACCACTCCTAATCCAGAAATGGAATTTTTAATCCAAACAGCCTCTTTTGCAGCCTCACTTGCTGCAATATACTCAGATTCTGTAGTTGAGTCGGCAACGGTTTCTTGCTTCGAGCTTCTCCAGCTAACAGCACCACCGTTCAAAACAAAAACAAACCCAGATTGTGATCTAGAATCCTGAGTGCTGGTCTGAAAAGCAGCATCGGCATAACCTTGTATGATGAGCTCTTCTTGACCACCATACACCAAGAAGTGATCCTTAGTCCTTCGCAGGTACTTCAGAATCCCTTTTATAGCAGACCAGTGCTTCTCACCAGGGTCTTGCTGAAACCTACTGGTTATAGTCAGTGCATGAGCAACATCCAATCTAGTACATAACATAGCATACATGATAGATCCAATAGCAGATGCATATGGGATTCTACTCATGTTGTCCCTTTCCTCTTTGGTTTTAGGGCATTGTTCTTTAGTCAAAGGAACTCCCAAAGCCAAAGGTATGTACCCTTTCTTTGAGTCTCCCATACTAAAATGCTTTAGTACTTTGTCTATGTACTTTTCTTGACTTAGTCCCAAGAGCCGATTCGATCTATCTCTATAGATTCAAATACCAAGTATTGTCTCGGCTTCACCTAAGTCTTTCATTGAGAAACATTTTCCCAACCATTGCTTAACCTTTTGCAATGTTGGAATGTCATTCCCAATGAGAAGGATGTCGTCCACATATAGGACCAGAAATACTACTATGCTCCTACTAACCTTCTTGTACACACAAGGCTCATCTTCGTTCTTGATGAAGTCAAATTCTTTGACTGCCTCATCAAAACGAAGATTCTAACTTCGGGATGCTTGCTTTAATCCATAAATGGATTTTTGAAGCTTGCAAACCTTCTTAGGATGCTTGGGATTGACAAAACCTTCAGGCTGTGTCATATACACATCCTCAAGTAAATTTCCGTTGAGGAAAGCACTTTTGACATCCATTTACCATATCTCATAATCATGATATGCAGCTATGGCAAGTATGATCCTAATGGATTTGAGCATGACTACAGGCAAAAAGGTCTCATCGTAGTCTACACCATGAGTTTGTCGAAAACCTTTTGCTACTAGTCTACCTTTGTAGGTCTTATTAGCTTTGAGTTTGAATAGCCACTTGCATTCAATTACCTTAGCACCTTCCGGTGGATCAACCAAGGTCCAAACCTGGTTATCGTACATTGATTGCATCTCGGATTTCATGGCTTCAAGCCAATTTTCTGAGTCTGGGCTCTCAATAGCTTCTCGGTAGGTAGTAGGATCCTCACGATCTACTAACTCAATAGTGTCACTGTCAGTGATTAGAAATCCATATCTCTCAATCTCCTGACGTACCCTACCGGACCTTCTAGGTTCTTGTGTAATGGGTTCTTGTTCCACAACTGATTGTGAACTTGATCCCATTTCCAAACCATCCTCTATAGGAGTTTGTGGTGCTTGAATTTCTCCAAGTTCTACTTTACTCCCACTGTCTTTCTTGAGAAGGAACTCCTTTTCCAAGAAAACAGCCTTGCGAGCAACAAATACTTTATTCTCGGTTTATGAGTAAAAGTAGTATCCCTTTGTTTCTTTAGGATACCCCACAAACAAGCAGACACTGGATTTGGACTCTAGTTTGTCAAATGTTAATTTCTTAACATGTGCTTCACAGCCCCAAATCCTGAGAAAAGACATATTGGGTTCTTTCCCAGTCCATACCTCGTATGGTGTCTTCTCAACTGCTTTAGTTGGAGTACGGTTCAATAGAAACGCAGCAGTTTCTAATGCATAACCCCAAAAAGAGATAGGAAGATTAGCTTGACTCATCATAGATCGAACCATGTCCAACAGAGTTCGATTTCTCCTTTCGGACACACCATTCCATTGAGGTGTTCCAGGAGGAGTGAGCTGTGAAATAATACCACGCTCCTTTAGATGACTGTCAAACTCTTGGCTTAAGTATTCGCCACCTCGATCTGATCGAATGGCTTTTATACTTTTGCCAAGTTGGTTTTCTACTTCGTTCTTAAACTCTTTGAATTTCTCAAAAGTTTCAGACTTGTACTTCATTAGATAGACATAGCCATATCTACTGAAGTCATCTGTGAATGTCACGAAGTAGCTAAAATCACCTCTAGCATGTGTACTTAAAGGTCCACATACATCGGTATGTATTAGTTCCAATAAGCCATTAGTCCTCTCACCTTTTTTATTAAAAGGACTCTTTGTCATTTTTCCATGCAAACATGGCTCGCATGTATCATAAGACTCTAAGTCGAATGATCCAAGCACTCCAGTTTTGTGGAGTCTTGAAATGCGTTTTTCGTTTGCATGTCCTAAACGACAATGCTAGAAGTAAGTAGGGTTCAATTCATTTGATTTAACCCTCTTTGTATTAATGTTGTATATTGACTCTTTGTTTTGTAAATCAAGGATATAAAGGCCATTTTGCAACATGGCATTGCCATAAGAAATGCCTTGGCGACGAATATGAGCATTGCCATTTTTAATAACAAAATCAAATTCATCATTATCCAAACATAAAACTGAAATATTGTTTCTGCTCATAGCAGGCACATAATAACAATTATTCAAAATAATACAAAGTCCGGAAGGTAAAGTGAGGTGATAGTCGCCTATCTCCATGGCAGCAACTCGTGCTCCATTCCCCACACGGAGGTCCACTTCATTCTTCCCAAGTAACCGCCTATTTCTTAGCCCCTGCACATTTGAACAAATGTGAGAACCACAACCGGTATCCAATACCCAAGTGGTAGAAATAGAAAGGTTAATTTCAACAACAAAAATACCAGAACTGGACGCCTTGGCTCCATTCTTCTTTTGTTCTTCCTTGAAGAGAGCGCAATTCTTCCTCCAATGCCCTATCTTGTTGCAATGGAAGCAAGTGCTCTCAATCTCTTTGAGTTTTGGCGCCTTGGGCTTGGATTGGGCCTGAGGTGCACTCATAAATGACTTGGGTTTTCCCTTTCCAGTTCCCTTTCCCTTAGCGGGTCCCTTCTTAATTCCCTTTTGAACCATTAGTACGGGATTAGTCTTTCGAATGTTCTCTTCAGCATTCTTAAGCATCCCATGAAGCTCAGTGACTGACTTGTCATTGCATGCATGTTATAATTCATCACAAATGGATCATAAGCAGCAGGCAATGATCCTAAGATCAAGTCAGTGGCCAATTCCTTTAGCACTAGTACCTCAAGCTTCTCAAGAGTATCAAGATACCCTTTCATCTTGAGTACATGGGTACTAACAGGAGTACCCTCAGCCATCTTGCAAGAAATTAAGGCCTTTGTTGTCACGAACCTCTCGTGACGAGCTTGCTCTTGGAACATCTCCTTGAGGTGCACCATGATCGCATAGGCCTCTTGGTCCATAAATTGCTTTTGCAATTCAGGCACCATAGTGGCTAGCATCAAACAGGTCACATCATTCGAGTCACTTTTCTTGGTCTCAAAAGTTTCCTTTTGAACCACAGAAGCATTCCTAGCAGGTTCCTCAGGTAAGGGTGCATCCAAAACATACGACTTCTTCTCTTGCTTAAGAACTATTCTTAAGTTTCGAGACCAGTCTATGAAATTGGTGCCATTCAATTTGTCCTTTTCAAGGACCGATCGCAATGAGAAATTGTTGTTTGAAGATGCCATTTTCAATCTACAATAAAATTTAGCAAGATTAAATGAGGTCTTATTTATGATCCCACAAACCGAATTAATATCCCTTTAAATAATTCGCGTTAGTGATTTAATGTGGGCCAAGATCCACTTTTCACAACAACTTATTAGTCAAGCTGAGCTTGTACACCTAACAAGTTAAGTTACTTAGGTAGGAAAACTCCAATCATGTCTCGTACATGACTCTTGGATCAAATGGGCTAACATCTTAAGATGTTATAGCACAACCCATTTATTAGTTGCCTAGGTCCGGGCATCCCTTTCCATGATAAGTCCAACCTACATTCACAACCCATGCCTCACAAAGATAATCGGGCGTATCTAGGACTCCTAGTCTATGTGACCGATGATCGATGCCTTGACATGTTTCGATTTAGGAAGGCAACTTTGTGACTTACTATTTTAGGGATTCATTTTATTACGGCTTACATGGCATACGCTTTGTCATCCATACATAGCATGCATATATAAATAATTGCATAAAGTAAAGCGTGACAAACATGGGCCTAAAAACCTACAACTAAGATTCTATACTATTACATAAGAATTTTCGAGTTGGGCTTCTCCACTCCGGTGGGCTTCGTCTTGATTTACAAAGTCTTCAAGTATATTCTATTCTAAGAAATAAATGAAAAACTTTTACAACAAAATATAATGGCTCGCAGGCTATATTTAATTACAAAACCCAGGGCCCATGAATGCACCATGCATATCCATTCATCACACCAAATTAGCAAATAAATATACATAGCATTCATGGATAAAACCAAGTCCAATTTCAATTAATTTAGCCAAGCCCATTAATGGAAATTGTGTACTTGAACCTTTAAGAGAAGACCCCATGACGGACCTGGGCCAAAGCCCAATGGACTAAATCCTCTTATTGAATAAGTTCTCTTAAAATCCCAAAACACTAACTAGTTAGATTTGTGCTATAAATCAACTCTAGTATAATTTCCAATTTTGCCATTTTTAATTTTATGTCATACAGCCCATAAACATTAAAAATGCATATAATATGTGCTAACATGAATTAAAAATATAAAATCATGAAAAACACATATGTGGTACACGGCATTCATGCAAAAACAAATAAACAACAAAAACTAGTTGTTTAATGCTTATGTAATGCCATAAAATACACAAATATTTAAATCAATTTTATGAGTCATTTAATAATCTAAATAAGTCCATAAATATTGATTTAATATTCTGTACCAATCTGATCTAAATGTGTTTTTACCATTTTAATCAAAACAAAACAAACAATCTTGATTAAACATGTAACAAACACAAACTAGTCATAGTTTTAAGTGATTTTAAAATTAATCAATTAAATTGTCATGGACCAGAATTAAAACCAAATTTAAAATATGTCCAGACCTGATATTTAATCTTTAAAAATCACTTACAAACATGCCAAAAACGTTTTTACATTTAATTTTGAAAACTAGTTGTTAAAATAGCAATTTACATGCCAACAAGCACCTAGTTTCATAATTAACATGTACCATCAGGTATAAATAATTAAATCCGACCATTAACAGCCCTAATAACATCTTAGGACAGTATATTAACATGTCATATTAATTATAATACCTATCTAATCAATTAAAATCGTTTTTTCACCAAAACAATGCAAAAAACTCAAAACAGAAAATTTCAGATTTTGCATGTTTTCATAATGACGATTTTAATTAATTTTTTCATGCATCTAAAGCACTAAAATAAGCATGTTTAGGCTCTGATACCACTGATGGAATATGACATGGTATGAATGTGATGATAGCGCAGCGGAAAAACAAAAATTTTTTATCATACATACCATACAATTCGAAAGTAAGAAACGAAACATGCAATTTTAGGGTTTAAAACTTACAACTTTGGATGCCTTTTAAACCTTGAGTTTGGTGATGATCAGCAACCAAGATGACTTTATCCACCTTAGATCTTGATAACCAATGCCAAGGAACAGCCTTTTACGCCACTCCCTCTATTCTCACACACACAATTGTACCGATGGCTTAAAATCGAGATTGCTAGCTCTCTTTTAAGGTATTGTGTAATGGCTACAGTTTGAAGCTACAAAATTTGACTTTGTACTTCTCTTAGGTTGCTATTACTACCCAAGATCACAAGAGAATGAGGAACTATCCTTTCTCCTTGTGAAAATTGGCTAAAAGGAATTAATTGGGAGAGAGAGAGAGTTCACGCCAAATACATAGAAGATTAGGGTTTTTTTTCTCTGTTTTCACGCCAACTTCTCCTTGTCTATCTAGGGTTTTTTTTCTTTTAATATATATGCTTGTCCTTTGGCAAGTCTTTGATCTGAATTCAACTATCCTAAGATAATTAATTCAAACTCTATCACTTCCTAAAGATAAGTAATATATTTTTAATTTAAACTCCTTTGAATTTAAATTCAAATTTGAAATAAAACATAAGACATTTAATTAAATGAAAACACTTAATATAAATAATAAACATGTGCCGAAATTCCTTGTTTTTCCTCTTGGAATTTCGGCCACTTCATCAATTATATAAGTGATTTAATTTAATTTAAATTCCTTTAGGCTTTAATACTCAATTAACTTAATTAATGTAACATAATTAATTAATTGAAATTAAACCTTGTGGGCTGAATTTCTCTCTTTCATGGACCAAAGCCCAATAGCAATTTTATAACCCATTACATACATTAATTTGACTTTAATTAAAAGCCCAAATTAATGCCCAATACTTAATTTAAGTATTTTAAGCCCAATGCTTTGTGTGCGATCCTATAGGTCCATTTAATATTGGCAATGAATTAATAAATTAATTGAAAGGCTATATATATTCTCTAGCAAGATATTATAGCATTCCAAATTAAATGAAAATACATATGGCATTTAGTGACCTAATGCAATTTTGCATAATCCCTTACCCATAAATATCAGAATTAATATAAGGCATGGAACTAGTCATCCTTATATATATTAATTCCTTTCTTGATATTCCAGCGACACTGAACTCTCAGATAAATAATGATTACTCATTATTTCATCTCGGTATGGCCATACACTTCTCAGTTCACTGATCAAGTGGCCGATGATATTTTCTCTCTTATTGAGAGGGGTAATCCCTTCACTTCTCTCAACTCTCTAACATGAATCAATGCCTACCCAATCATACCCGTACTTGTCACTCTGTTACGAGCACGTTAGGTGTATTTCAAAGTACACAGTAATTCATAAAGAGTTTCATAGAGATTTTAGGTCTAAGAACTCCGATACAAAACTTGCATATGAGAAACACTTATGACTAGTACCATATAGTATTCCCATGAGCGGATCATATCCAGATACCATGTTCTTTAACATGTATCTATGATCTCTGATTGACACTCTTGTTCTAATGATCCGTAAGACAGAACTCATAATATCAGAGAGAGCATACTAGTCTTAATTCATTGTTATTCCCATAACAATGACTGACTAGGGATATTTAGAATGATGTCTCATTTGTTTCAAGGTCTTACAACCATGTGCCTCACACATGATAACTTAAACATAAACAACACTCTTGGATAGTTTTATCAATTGATATGCACAAGAATACAAAGGATAAAACAAATGCCTCATTTTATTAATTCAAAGTGCTTTATTACAATGCATTAGGGCTAGGGCTTACACTAACAAGAGGAACAAGTTCATTGGAGACCTGCAAAGAGAATCCTCATATGGATATTAAATCTATGTCAATGAGGAATCTCTTCATAGCCGTTGTGCAAGTATCCTTAAACTTGAGATCACCAAAGTTATCTTAAGTAGCAAGTGGTATACTTTGACTCCATAACTGATTACTTCCAACTGGGAGTGAACATAGTTAGGAGATTGGGTATATCATGACCTACTTGAAGATAGTTGAGTGATTGACAAAGGATTCACCATCCCAGATTTAACAAGGGAAGTTATCTCGCATGATTCTATAATTGCCTTGTTCAGAGAATCTCTTGCCAGAGTAATATGCCGGATGGATGGAGATCCATGAAGGGCATTTTAGGAACAATGGTTAAATTAACAGAACATACATAATTAGATTTATATGAGTTGATAGAAATCCATATTCAGAATCTAATTGAGATAAGAGTGGTGAAAGGAGTAATTGCACGATAACTGTTTCTATGGAAGGGTACAGTCAAACCACATGACTTTCCTGACATTTAGTCATGATGCCTAGCTAGAGGCCAATCATTACTTGTATAATGAAGTATCAAAATATCAATAGAGATTGATAAAATGATTTAAAGGAGTTTAAATCATGTGAGTTTTGAATAGAACTCATAATTACATATTATACTGCCAACATGGACAGGAACCCAATAGGTCACACACATATAGAGAAAAGGGTAAAATGGTAAAATGAAAAGGATAATAATATTTGATATTATTATGAAGGTAGAGAAGAGAATATGATAATAATTAATTAAAGAGTTTAATTAATTATGATCAAATAAAATTGTCCGCGGAACTTTTGAGAAATGTTCTGTAAATTGGACCTAAATGAAATAATGTATTTCATGATTAATTATTATTGACTTATAAGTGTTATAAGACTACTATAAGTGTTATAGGACTGATATAATAATTAATAGGACCATTGGAGGAATTATTAAGGGCCAGAGGAATGAAGAAAGTTGGCGAAAGCCCTCCAGAAGAGGGCCACACGCCAACTCCATACATAAGGGCTTAGAGAGCTTTTTCTTGGACCAAATTAATTTATATATGTTACATAAGTGTTATGAAACTCACATATTTAATTTGGTTGGATTTGGAATCCATTTGGGTAATTTAAATCCAATTAGATGCACAAAGGGCCTAGTTTGTGGATTTTGTACATGGTCTTTTATGAAAAGATTTAATTTGGATTTAATTAAGCCCAAATGATTATAATTAATTCCAGAGGCCCAATTAATAATTCTCCAACAATTTTAAAGAGCCCAATCTCATTAAGGAGTTGGAATTTTAACCTAACTATAAAAGGCCAACTAATGAGAATTAGGGTTAAGTGATTAAAACAAAAAGAAAGTCTTTTCTCTTAATCTCTCTCCCTTTTTGCACCACTTCCATTGCTAGCCTCTTGGATTTCGGCCACTCCTTGTATTACACCAATTTGTTGGTTTGATTTACCCCTCTCTAGGGTGGATTACTCATTGGAGGTGTTCGATTTTGGACACTGTGGTTTGTAACAACCCGGTGCGAAGTAAAATCAACTGTTCAACAAAAATCAAAGGTGATTTTTCTTATTCTTATATAGTTATATTGTGTATTCATGGCAAGATCAGATCTAATGGTTAAAAAATTTTAAAATTTGCATGGAAAAATGACAAAAAGTCCTTTTAACAAGAAAGGTGAGAGAACTAACAACTTATTGGAACTAATACATACCGATGTATGTGGTCCATTAAGCATACAAGCTAGAGGTGGTTTTAGCTACTTCATGACATTCACAGATGACTTCAGTAGATATGGCTATGTCTATCTAATGAAGTACAAGTCTGAAACTTTTGAGAAATTCAAAGAGTTTAAGAACGAAGTAGAAAACCAACTTGGCAAAAGTATAAAAACCATTCAATCAGATCGAGGTGGCGAATACTTAAGCCAAGATTTTGACAGTCATCTAAAGGAGTGTGGTATTATATCACAGCTCACTCTTCCTGGAACACCACAATGGAATGATGTGTCCGAAAGGAGAAATTGAACTCTGTTGGATATGGTTCGATCTATAATGAGTCAAGTTAAACTTCCTGTCTCTTTTAGGGGTTATGCATTAAAAACTACTACGTTTCTATTAAACCGTACTCTAACTAAAGCAGTTGAGAAGACACCATACGAGATATGGACTGGGAGAGAACCCAATATGTCTTTTCTCAGGATTTGGGGCTGTGAAGCACATGTTAAGAAATTAACATCTGATAAACTAGAGTCCAAATCAACTGTCTGCTTGTTTGTGGGTTATCCCAAAGAAACAAAGGGATACTACTTTTACTCACAAGACGAGAACAAAGTATTTGTTGCTCGCAAAGCTATTTTCTTGGAAAAGGAGTTCCTTCTCAAGAAAGACAGTGGGAGTAAAGTAAAACTTGAAAAAATTCAAATACCACAAACTCATATACAAGATGAGTTGGAAATGGGATCAAGTTCACAACCAGTTGTGGAACAAGAACCCATTGCACAAAAACCTAGAAGGTTCGGTAGGGTATGTCAGGAGATTGAGAGATATGGATTTCTAATCACTGACAGTGACACTATTGAGTTAGTAGATCGTGAGGATCCTACTACCTACCGAGAAGCTATTGAAAGCCCAGACTCGAAAAATTGGCTTGAAGCCATGAAATCCGAGATGCAATCAATGTACGATAACCAGGTTTGGACCTTGGTTAATCCACCGGAAGGTGCTAAGGTAATTGAATGTAAATGGCTATTCAAAATTAAAGCTGATAAGACCTACAAAGGTAGACTAATAGCAAAAGGTTTTCTACAAATTCATGGTATAGACTATGATGAGACCTTTTCGCCAGTAGTTATGCTCAAGTCCATTAGGATCTTGCTTGCCATAACTGCATATCAAGATTATCAGATATGGCAAATGGATGTCAAAACTGCTTTCCTCAATGGAAATTTACTTGAGGATGTGTATATGACACAGCCTGAGGGTTTTGTCAATCCCAAGCATCCTAAGAAGGTTTGCAAGCTTCAAAAATCCATCTACGGATTAAAGCAAGCATCCCGAAGTTGGAATCTTCATTTTGATGAGGCAATCAAAGAATTTAACTTCATCAAGAACGAAAATGAGCCTTGTGTGTACAAAAAGGTTAGTGGGAGCATAGTAGTATTTCAGGTCCTATATGTGGACGACATCTTTCTCATTGGGAATGACATTCCAACATTGCAAAAGGTTAAGCAATGGTTGGGAAAATGTTTCTTAATGAAAGACTTAGGTGAAGCCGAGACAATACTTGGTATTCAAATCTATAGAGATAGATCGAATCGGCTTTTGGGACTAAGTCAAGAAAAGTACATAGACAAAGTACTAAAGCATTTTAGTATGGGAGACTCAAAGAAAGGGTATATACCTTTGGCTTTGGGAGTTCCTTTGACTAAAGAACAGTGCCCTAAAACCAAAGAGGAAAGGGACAACATGAGTAGAATTCCATAAGCATTTGCTATTGGATCTATCATGTATGCTATGTTATGTACTAGGTTGGATGTTGCTCATGCACTAAGTATAACCAGTAGGTTTCAGCAAGACCCTGTTGAGAAGCACCGGTCTGCTGTAAAAGGGATTCTGAAGTACCTGCGAAGGACTAAAAATCACTTCTTGGTGTATGGTGGTCAAGAAGAGCTCGTCATACAAGGTTATGCCGACGCTGCTTTTTAGACCAGCACTCAGGATTCTAGATCGTAATTTGGGTTTGTTTTTGTTTTGAATGGTGGTGCTGTCAGCTGGAGAAGCTCGAAGCAAGAGACCATTGCCGACTCAACTACAGAATCTAAGTATATTGCAGCAAGTGAGGCTGCAAAAGAGGCTGTTTGGATTAAAAATTTCATTTCTAGATTTGGAGTGGTCCCAAGCATCCTAAATCCATTAGAAATTTTTGGTGACAACAATGGGGCCATAGCACAGGCTAAGGAGCCTCGGTCACACCAGAAATCCAAACACATACTCAGGAGGTACCACCTGATCAGATAAATCATTGATCGTAGGGACGTCAAGGTTAGCAAGATAGCAAGTGAAGACAATCTAGCAGATTCTTTAACGAAACAGTTGCATCCAAATCTACACGAAGTTCATTTAAGAGCATTCGGTATTATGGCAATGCCCGATTGGGACTAGTGCTAGTGGGAGATTGTTAGTGTATGCCCCAGCCCCAATAGATTGTAATAAAACATTTGAGTTAATAAATGAGGCATTTGTTTTATCTTTTGTATTCCTATTCATATCAATTGATAGAACCATCCAAAAATGTTGTTTCGGTTTAAGTTATCATGTGTGAGGCACATGGTTGTAAGACCTTGAAACAATAGAGACTTCATTCTAAATATCCCTAGTCAGTCATTGTTATGGGAATAACAAATGAATTAAGACTAGTATGCTCTCTCTGATATTATGAGTTCTGTCTTACGGATCATTAGGACAAGAGTGTCAATCAAAGATCATAGATACATGTTAAAAAACTTGGTATCTGGATTCAATCCGTTCATGAGAACACTATATGGTACAAGTCATAAGTGTTTCTCATATGCAAGTTTTGTATCGGAGTTCTTAGACCTAAAATATCTATGAAACTCTTTATGAATTATTGTGTACTTTGACATATACCTAACGTGCTCGTAATAGAGTGACAAGTACGGGTATGATTGGGTATGCATTGATTCTTGTTAGAGAGCATGAGAAAAGTGAAGGGATTACCCCTCTCGATAAGAGAGAAAATATCATTGGCCACTTGATCAGTAAACTGAGAAGTGTATGGCCATACCGAGATAAAATAATGAGTAATCATTATTTATTTGAGAGTTCAGTGTCACTGGAATATCAAGAAAGGAATTAATATATATAAGGATGACTAGTGTAACACCCCCTATGCAAATACCCTATTACACATGTATCATGAATACTATTAATCATGCTTACACTACATGTTCATTTAATCATCATTTAGCCATTAATCATGCCATATGGTTTCATATGCCTATATTCGTGCTACAAGTCTATTCCTATTTTCCATTTCATACCTATTATCATGCATACTAGACTATATGAATATTACTTTATGTATATCACTCGCACACATATTTTGTCTTAGCTTTACTACTGGTGAGTTACAATATCCCACATAGGTTTTATACATAACATAAGATAACTGGCCTTTATACAAAACATATGATAATTGTATTACAAAACATCCTACATCAAGGTTATTAATCGATGGTTGGCCCTTCCTGATACAGAGAACGTCCCTCAACAAAAGTCTTGCTACTTGTACCTACACGGATAAATAACCCGTGCTAAGCTATAAAGCTTAGTGGGGAATATCTACAGATGGATGACCACACACACAGGTCATTAAAACATGCATTTACAATATGCTCATATATTATAAACAACATGTCCAACATAACATGGCAACAGTAACATATACTTTAAAGCGTAAAGCATATTCTCATGAACATAAACATCGTACCCAGGAGAGTAACACATATTTCATTTTCATAATTCGTATAGATGGCAATTTTCCATGTGAACATATTCAATTGAAACATAATTCCTGTGGTAAACATACAATATAAGCCACAGTATCAAGCTTTAGTCAAATAACTTTAACTGTTTAATTTTGATCATTCTATGAATAACATTTAGCCTGCCTTAGCTTTATCGGTGGATAACGGGAACTATGGATACACATTGGTATCAAAGAAGGATATCCGAAGATATCAAATCTATAGACCCAAACGGGGCCAAACTATACTGTGGACCGGTCAAGCATACCCAAAAGGGGTAGCCTATCAACCCAAATGGGGCCGATCATGATCCAAACGGGATCATATATATTATGGACCCAATTGGGCAAAACTATGGCAGCTGCAGTTTCCCTATAGGCGCCTATCTATCTACATCTAAAACTCTATCGCAGGCAGAATTATATTCGTGTTCAATTTACATATTAATACTGTATTCATATATAATATTGTGCACATATACATAGTCTTATAAAACTATGAATTCTCTGGTGCATAATCAGATATATGCACATTTCATATGCTAAGTTATACATCTGGCTTATTCAAATCTGTATGACTATACAATTTGCATCATAGCATATAGGCATGACATATAATCATCATATCATTTACTTGATCATGTTCACATTAAGCATCTCACATGTTCATAGTCATGCTAAAACATCTTCTATCTCATAGGGCAATTACATGCTCATATACTCATATACATAATCATAAATTTACATACCTATGGGTACATTCACATATAGTTGACTTATTCTTTTGAGCATGTTTACCAACACATATAATATCAACATGTTTCCATATTGGCATATACACATGCCAAGGTCATACCATTATATTCTCTATTTCATATCACAGGTACATGTCAAAATGTGCACTTTCATGTCATAGGATTTACATGTGTGTGTGTATATATATATATATATATATATATATATATATATATATCAATTTGGCATATGACCATCATGTACAAGACTAATTACATGTATAGGTTAGATATTTCATCATTATTCTTTATTCATATACACAAATGAATGCATATGTGTGCATATAAATCCTTCATTGATAGTCATATTACATGTCTCATTCAATTAACTTTACTATCACATAAGCAACTATATGTCTCAATCAATTTAAAATCATATTATCGAGTGTAGTAACAATCTGCTCATAATTGTAGTTTCTGTTACATTAAACAGTCTAGAAAATAAGTCCGGATTCAACCCTAGATTACATATACTTAGAGACAGATTTAAGCTTAGGTTTCTTCATATGAAATTTCGGTATGGAAGTCTATTTTTATACGCAAAAAAAAGCACTCAATTCTGAGGTCTCTAGCTCAACTTATAAGCAAAACAGTACTAATAGATCATTCAGAAAATCACACACACGTGGCCATGTGCAAAGAAGAAGAAAAACTCACGTGGCCACGTGCAATGAATAAAGTTTTATGCAGAAGAAATACACGTGGTCACATGTTTTTACGAGGAACAAGACGTGGCCACGCACAAGGGAAAGAAAAGGCTCACGTGGCCACGGGTAAGAAAGAAATATACACATGCGTGGCTACGTGCTTCAAGCAGAGAAACTATCCAAATTTTCACTATCAGACAATGAAAATCAGTTCTCAATTATTTCTACAAAGTTGTAGATATATTTTTCTAGTTTTCAAAACAACAAAAATAAACCCAATCAGAGCTCTCGATCTCAAGATATACCCTAAAAACCGAAGACTGCTCTCAAAAACAAAGGCAGCAAGCAAGACCCGGATTCAAGCCTATTTTCTCTATCATACAAATTGATTCAGATTTCGTGTTCTTCATATGAAATGAAGGTCTATGAGTCTAGTTTTATATCCAATTGTAATTTCTCAATTTGAGTCACGGAAACTCAAGATATAGTAAAAATACTACAGACTAGTCATATGATCCTTAAAACAGATGTTTACATCTTTCAATCAAACGTGTATTTTTCCTTTCTAAACCACTTCCAAGCTTGAGATTCACATATAAAACATGTAATAGAAGCAGTAAAGACATCTCTCATGCTAACACATCAAGCATACACACACACTTATGCAAGTTCCCATACCTTGGCTGATAAACCCAATGTCTTCAACCTCTATCAATACCCTTTCCTTTGCTCTTCCTTCCTTCCTCTTCTCCTTCATAAATACCATCATCATCATCATATATTTCCAGCATATTTACATTTTCTCAGTCAAAATGAAACAAGAAGAAGATGATGATGAAGGGTTCAAATAACAGTTTAATTACCTTACGTTTAATACCTTGTACTCTTGATTAATCAACAAACATCATCCTCAAATTGTTTGAGTTAAATCAATGGAAATCAAAAGGAAGAAGAAGATATTTTTTTCTGGTTTTCTCTCTTCAATTTACCGACTCCTTCACACACACACAGCCACCTCTACATTCCACTAATTCCTTCTATTTATATGAGTAGTAAAATTTCCCTTTAATCCCTCAACATCTTGCATGTCACATAAATACCTTGCAAATCTTTGCATGAATGACTTTAACCCCTCCACTAACTCTTTTTCAAACATTAACCTATCAAATTAATCATTCTTTCAAATTAACCTATAATTAAATACTTTTATTCATAATTGGCCATTAGTATGCCACAATTACAAATTAACCCCAAATTAATATCTTTTTACTTCAATTACACCCTCAATTACTATTAAACCATATTCTTTTATTTTATTTTCATGCAATTAACATAATAGCATGATAATTTATCCCCTTAACTTAATCATAAAAATATGCAAATTAAATTAGGGTCATGTTAGGGGCCTTACAACTAGTTCCATGCCTTATATTAATTCTAATATTTTTGGGTAAGGAACTATGCAAAATTGCATTAGGTCACAAAATGCCATATGCATTTTCATTTAATTTGAAATGCTATAATATCTTGCTAGAGAATATTTATATCCTTTGAATTAATTTATTAATTCATTGCCAACATTAAATAGACCTATAGGATCGCACATAAAGCATTGGACTTAAAATATTTAAATTAAGTATTGGGCATTAATTTGGGCTTTTAATTAAAGTCAAATTAATGTGTGTAATGGATTATTAGATTGCTATTGGACCTTGGCCCATGAGAGAGAGAAATTCAGCCCACAATGTTTAATTTCAATTAATTAAATATCTTGTATTAATTTAATTAATTGAGTTTTAAAGCCTAAAAGAATTATGATCAAATAAATCACTTAAATAGGAATACTATTGGCTGAAATTCCTAGAGAGAAATCAAGGAATTTCGGCATATCCTTTATATTAATTTAGTAGTTTATTTAATTAATATGTCTTGTATATTCCTATTTAATTAAGTGGTTAATTTGATTAATATGTCTTTTGTTTTTATCTTGGATAAATTAAAAGAGTTTTTATCAATAAATATTACTTATTTTAATTATGTGATAAAGGCAAATATTAATTATCTTTAGCTAATATTAATTATCCTAAGGTATTATATTTGAGATTTATCACTTAATAAATAAGATAATATATATATATTGGATGATAGAGAAAAGCAATAAAAACCCTAATTTTTGTGTGGCGTGAATAGTAACTCGTGAATAGTAACTCTCTCTCACAATTTTATTTTGGCAAATTTTTCACAAGGAGAAAGGATTGTTCCTTATTCTCTTGTGATCTTGGATAGTAATAGCAACCTTAGAGAAGTGCAAAATAAAATTTTGTAGCTTCAATCAGTTGCCATTACACGATACTTAAACAGAGAGCTAGCAATCTCGATTTTAAGCTGTCTTTGCAATTGTGTGTGTGAACATAGAGAAGAGTGGCGTAAAGGCTGTTCTTTTGGCATTGGCAAAGAAGATCAAAGGTTGATAAATCACTCTTGATTGCTGGTCATCACCAAAACCAAATATTGAAGTGCATCTAAAGTTGTAAGTTTTACAACCCTAAAATTGCATGTTTCATTTCTTGCTTTGAAATTGTACGGTATGTATGATAAAATTTTTGTTTTTTCACTGTGTTATCATCACTATCATACCATGTCATATTCCATCACTATTGTTGGAAAGAAATTGAAAATATGGGAAGATTTTTTTCCATTCATTGAATTTGCTTATAATCATGCCATACATTCTTGTATAGGTTATTCTCCATTTGAAATTGTATATGGTTTTAATCCCTTAACTGTCTTGGATTTGAAGCCTTTGCCTTTGAATAAGCTTGCTAGTTTAAATGGTAGAAAGAAAGCTGGATTTGTTAAAACAATACATGAGAAAGCACTTGTGAACAAATTGAGAAGAGAAATCGCATGCATGCACAAAAGGACAATAAAGGAAGAAAATAGGTTATCCTTGAACTAGGTGACTAGTTTGGGTGCATATATAAAAAAAAGGTTTCCATAGCAAAAGAACTTAAAACTTAATGCAAGGGGTGATGGACCATTTCAAGTGTTGGAATGCATCAATGACAATGCATATCAAGTTGACTTGCCTAGTGACTATAATGTTAACGCTACCTTTAATGTTTCTGATTTATCTCCTTTTGACTTTGATTTAGATTCAAGGATGGATACTTTTAAAGAGGATGGGGATGATGTGAGCATAGATAAGGAACATCAAGCAAGGAATAAGTTCAAAGATGGGCTAGCATTACCAGATGGCCTAATAATAAGGTCAAGGGAAGCACTAAACACATACGTAGGCCAAATTATGGATGCCATGGAAAGCCAGCATTTTGTCGCATGCACAACATATGAGGATCTGGGTAATGTTGCTTCAATTGGAATGATTTATGAAGATCAAATGTGCATGATCAATTTGACATGTGCACATCATTTGAGCTAAGACATATGCATTACATATGCTACTTATGGGATTAAGAGGCTGCTTTGTTTAGACTTTATTTAGGACTTTTTTATTAGTTTTACTTGATTTAACTATAATAAGTTAGGCCTTATTTAAATTGGCTTTGTGCCACCTATAGGATAACCCATTCATTTGGTTTTGTTTTATTATCTTAAGTATGAAGTTAGCTTTAATTTCCAATCCTAATACGAATGGAAATTTCAATTAACTAGTCTTTCCAATTAGGTTAAAGATTATTTAAGTGGGTATAAATATCACATTAAGCTCTTTGTAATTGTGATTTTGATCAATTTAAATTTATCTCTTTTGGCTTGGCTGAATTCTTCAAGGGGAGGATTGCTTGTCTTTTTCTATTGCATCAAGAACTTTAATTCTTATCAAGGTATTTACTTTGTGGAAAATTATGTTCTTGTGTTTAAATCAACCTAATTATTTACATTTCCTTTCATATATTGATTAGGGGTTCAATTGTAATGCCCGCTCTTAATTTTTTTATTTACATAATTTCCTTATTAATCTGCTATTACAAATACTCATATATATATAACATATAATACACTTCAAGTATAATTACAACTTAGTTCATTAAATTTTTTTCAAATCTTCTATATTATAAATTTACAAAAATATAATACATTATTAGAAATAACCTTCACTCGCTATCCTTCAAGTGGCCTACAAATATTGACTCAAGAAAAGCATTATTTCTTTACACCTGTGTACCTACACGGGAAGTACACCCATTCTGAACAATGGCTCAGTAGAGAGTAAAATAATGCAATTGACTTCTTATTGAAGTCTCACATACAGATAACATAGTAGCATGCCTTTTCATGTTCCAAACACATATACTATAATAACAGTCCATGCATTAAGGAAACATTGCAATACAATTTCTCAATAATGTACACAGTAACACTTCAGTATAATTCTTTAATTACACATCATTATTCAATAAGAAACACTAGCACTATCGTGAAATAATGAAACACTTGCACTATTGATCACTTATAAATATTCATTAATCAAATCACTTTCATTACCTGAATTCTCATAAATGGTGGATACGGGCACAAACATGCGCCACTAACGAGCAGTATTGAAACACCCCAATCTTGCATCTCTATTATATATAATGAATTCTACTTAAGTCATGTTATGTTAGGCAATTAACTCGATTAACATCTACATGCATTCGTGTCACTTGATCCGTCCAATCATATAACTTGTATTCTAACTAGGCTTCTCACATCTTTCATGTACATTTAATTTTGAATAAGCACAGTGACTCATTATGCAATTCATTACCTTAATCATACTAGATTCAACTTTCTTAGTCATTTCACTATCATGCATAGCATTCAGCATTCTAGCACATTTGAATAAAGTCATTCTAGCTTTTAGATGCATGCATATACTAGCATTCTCACTATGAGCTTATTACAACCTTAATCTCCATATGATATAAATATATAATATAAAATTTATACATGTTAAACATGTAAGGAACTATACAAAATTAATCAAAATTCCTACATCAACTTTTATAGACTTGTATTGGCCTGTCCTGATGCAGAGAATGTTCTTGTGCAAAAGTCTTGACTACCAAAACCTACACGGATCAAAATAACCCGTGCTAAGCTATAAAGCTTAGTGGGGATACTAAACATGAAAGACAGCCACTCACAGTGGTCATCAGAAATATTTAATATACAATAATTGAAAATAATAAAATTTACACATTAGGAATAAGTATAAAACAAAACACCATATCTTAAACAACAATATAACCCTTCACTTAATTCAACATACTTGAATCTAAACAATTCATAAAAGATCTATACATAATGTAAATAAATATCAATACATGTATTAGAAACCACAGTTAAACATGATAATCCATATATCATATGCACAAATCATACTGTGACTAACTGGTAAACATTAATACTTTAATTTAGCCTACTTAAGTTCTAAAGGTGGATAACGAGATTGGTGGATACCCGAGGGTATCAAAACGGTGGGTATCCAAAGATATCAAAACTATGGACCTAAATAGGGATAACTGTATGGTGGACCGATCAAGGATCCAAACGAGGTCAACAAACAACCCAAATGGGGTTGTGCATGATCCAGTAGGATCAACTATAATTTAGACCTAACAAGGTCAATAGTGGCAACTGCAATATCTCTATAAGTGCCTATCTATCCACAATTTAACTCTAATTGCAGGCGATACTTTATTTAATTCTGTTTTCATATATCATGCTTGCACTTGATTAAATCTATTTGCACACGTATAACCAAAGTACAAATATATTATTACTATAGCATAACTATGTATACAAAGTTCATATAATGTTTCACATAGTTTTGTATCATGTTATCAGTAGGCATCGTATTTAGCTTGATCATACCATGTCAATCAGGTAATATATCATACCTGTTCAAGTGTTCAATATGACCCATGCCTTGTTCTTAGAACTTTCCAATACAGCACAACTTAGGTATGTGATCATGTAAAAAGATCCAAAAATCCCTAGTTTATATAAATGCATGTAACAAATTTGCCATTTAACATTTCAATATTTTTACAATTGAGCATATATCACCATAATAGATACTTTAACTTGTTATCCATAAGACATTACATCTGAACATGGTCATACTATTGTATTTCTTATTTTAAATTATAGGTACATATTAAAATATACACTTACTCATCATAGGATTACATATATAAAATTTATCTTGCATGTAAAAATCATGTATAAAAGTTTAGTCACATATATATATATATATATATATATATATATATATAACCCTTTATTAATAGTCATATCGCATGCCATATCCAATTCATTGTGTATTTACACAGACACAAATTTAACTTAACTATATAAAAGGCATAATGTAATATACATTAAAATTCTACGCAGGGCAGCATTCTAGACCCAACTTGTGAGCCACTTATGATTTTAAAAAAGCCATTTTTAAGCTAAATGATCTTCTAAAATTTTATTCTCCTATATTTTTTGTTTTGAAATCATCAAAATTCACCTTAATATCTTGTCTATAGCTCGAGATATTTGAGAAAAACTATATGTTGTTCATAGAACCAAAATAGTGTTTGTTACCACTTATAAATATTTTTAAAATAAAATGAAGAAGGAATTAGACCAAACTTTCTTCATCAAAATTATACTTACATGAATCTATTTTTACCCGAATTTTACTTTGTAGCATTTTAACAACTCTACCAAGAGGTATTCCCAATTTACTAGGGTCTGTTCCCTAACAGTATATCCAGTCCCTATGAATTTCAAGTCAACATTTGACATGCTTGCATACATTTTTAATTCATACTTCCTTCATATAAAATGTGCATTTAGGTGTCTATTTTTCATAAAAATTAACATCATGTCATTCGGATCATTATACATGCAGAAATCTCAATTTTACCACAAACTATTCCAGAACCAGAATTAACAGTTCACCTAACATTCAATAAATCATAAAAATTATTTAGAGGTATAATTAAGGCTAGGTTCCTTCTACAATATTGTAGGTATATCTCTTTATAACTTTATAAATTTTAATGGTTACAATTAAATATTTCTATTTTAACTTATGCTAAAATTTCAGTCACTATGTTAGTGGATTCACATGATCTCTTCATTCACACTTCTTAGGTTGTATTCTCTTTTTAATTACTCAAAATTCAAGTTAACCACCACATGTTTCCACCAAACACATCCACAAGCATTTAGGAAGACCCTAATCCCATATCTTGGCCAAAATCCCCATCACTTTCAATCTCTTGCCACTCCTTTTCCTTTAATCTTTCTACTCTCCGCTTCTCCTTAACAACCAACATCGGCTTTTAATCAAAAATTCCAGCACCATACTTAACCATTAATTCAACAAAATGAGAAGAAGAAGGAGAAGAATAAGATGTAATTCAGTAGATATTATTACCTTAAAGTTGTACACTTAGTTGCCCTTAATTAACCAACAAGCAATATCACTTAGATTGCTAGAAAGAATTCAAAGGCAGTGAAAGAAAATTAGATGAAGGATTTTTTTGGTTCTTTTTCCTCTCAAAGCTGACACATCCACCTCACAAAACTCCTCTCTCTTCCTTTAAATTTTCATTATATAGTGACATGAAAAAATATCTTTTTTAGTCCTTCCAAATTTTGAATGTCACACAATAACCACACACCTTTTTACATGCTTAACATTAACCCCTTCATTTAACTCTTCTCTTAAATCAACCTCTCCATTTATTCCTTCTCTTAAATTAGCCCCTTAATTTATTCTTCTATTCACAATTGACCCCTAAAATGCCATAATTATAAATTTATCGCAAATTAATACTTTATACTTCAATTATACCTTTGAATAATATTAAATTATAATATTAAATTCTATTTTCATGCAAGCAATAGAATAAGAAAATAATTTATCATTTGTCCCAAATTTTATATGAAATTCATATTTTTAATTTAATCATAAACAAACATAATTCTATAAAAACATACATTTTTAACTAGGGTTATGTTAGGGGCCTTACAAGTATCGAATGGGGAGACATAATAGTCTCGAATACATTCGACACCCTTAGGTATCAAATCACTAAGCAGTTGTAATCACTATCCCCTTTATGGGCATGCCTATCTATCCATTACTATGAAAAATTCAGGCTTTAACAAATCACTAGTCACTTAAGGATATTACACTTATTACATTGAGAATCATAGATTTTACATATTCCATAAAAGCTGACAATAAGATCACCATACACTACACACTCACTTATACATTAAATATATTTAAATCAAACTTTAACATGATTATTATTTATTACCATGCATATCATGTACCATGTTCATTCTCATTCATGACTTGCACATTTTAATGCTTACTTTTAAAATATGACATTAATAAATTCATTAGATCATGCCTTTATTTCACTATATCATGTCATTCATATTCATTAAGGTTTAATATTTAACCTTATTTTACAAATTCATTATACTTTACACTCACTCTATATCACTTATTACTCTTATTTTTACACTTAAAACACTATAAATGTGTTTAGGTAAGCCTAGATGTGCTTTGGTATCAATTTGGGACCTTGAAAATAAGTTTAAAAAAAGGCCAAGAAGGGTCATAATCATTAGGTAAAACCTGTTAACCATGAACTAAGTTATATTTTTGTTCTGGACTAAGTGAAACTACCTCATGGTCAGTACCAGAAGAGTGCTGACCATGACCTGTGTTACAAAAGGTGGTCATGGTCATTAGGTAATACCTGATGACTATGACATAGGTTATATTTTGGTTTTGGACTGGAATTTGATTTATGTCATGGTCAATAGGTTTTTCCTGCTGATCGTGAGGTCAATTCTACCCAAAAGTAGATTTCCAGTTTCAATGTTTGTCGCATTATTGACCTAAAAAATGAGGTTTTCAGGAAAAGTGGTCTTCTACAAAGTTGTTCAATTATGTCTCTAGTTTCCAAAACATCAAAATTTACTCAATTATGACTTCTAAATCTCAAGATATAACTAAAATATTACATACTGGTCCAAAGGACAAAACAACAAGAGTCTATCAAATTCAAGCTAAATTTTGAAAACCTTAAAGGCAGATTCAAGTTTTAGGATCTTCTACAAAATTACAGATTTATGTCTTATCATTCATCTTCAACTTTAATCACTAAATTTAGACATCTACAGAGGGATTTATTCACTTTACACTGAAATTGGTTCAAGAGAACCTTAAACAGATTTCTATTATTTCATTTTTCTAAGGAACAAATCATCTTTACATACTAATACAATCATTTCTTCACTCAAAAATCAACTATTGATCATCTAATATATATATATATATATATATATATATATATATATATATATATATATATATCACTCAAAATCAATTACAAACACATGAAATGATAGCATGAACTCCCATACCTTATTGATGCTCTAACCACCTTCTTCACTCTCTCTACCTCTTTTCCTTACTCTTTGTTACTCTTCTTTCTTCATATGATCATTCACATATAATAACCCATTTAAATCATTAAATTCTCATCATATAAAACTTATAAAAGAAGAAGAAGAGTAGAAGTTGTTACCTTGAAATTGCTTAACCCCTAAGTTCTCTCTACACCCATAAGCATATAATTTGATAAAGAAGAAATTAGTGAGAATAAGTAGAATTTTTGTGCTTTGTAACCCTTAAAGTGGTTGACTCCTTCATCCCTTTTAATACCATGAGTTCTCCTCACTTCTAATGAGTTCTCATGAGATTTCTAAATTAGGATACTTGTCTTCATCTTATTGGTCACTTTTTGCTTTGCTTTTCACTCCTTTCTTTATTTTCTATTTTTACCACAAAACTTTTACTCTCTTTTCAATTAAGCCCCCACTTTCACATTTTCTCTAAATTTACACACATACAACTTAATGCTAAATAACCCCTTTTGCCCTTGCACTTCTAATTTAATTCCCTTTAGGTCCTCTACTACACTCTAAACACTTATCTCCTTATATTGTCTTCATAATGCATCCCAAACACATCCCATTACTACTAGGGTGTACTTTAGGGCCTTACATTTCTCTCCCCCTTAAAGAATTTCATCCTCAAAATTCCTCTTATGTTGCTTGTCAAACCTTATCAGTTGTATTCTTATAAATCTATCTTTATCCTAGTCGAATACTATCAAATACGATCTCTTCTTACTTTTTTTATTCCTTGCTTTATCTATGCTATTATATTATCACTGCACTCAATGTATATCCTATCAATTTCCCTTCCAATTAGGGCTTTTACATGTAATTGGATGCTTTTCATGTCTTATCAAATGATGCTGATGTAATACGGTGAAAGAATTATAGGATGAAAATGTATGCTTTTGTGCATCATAAATGTTTGCCCATCCCATGCTATAACATGTGCAATCAATTGCCTACACTGGTAAAAAATTACTAACAGGAACACAAAACACCATATCCAATTTGAATCCACTTTCATATCAACTTCACATAGGGGCTTTCGTACTCTATTATCTATCGAAATAGAGACATCTACATTAATCTCTACACCGGCACTGGATTTACACTCTCAACTATCTATACTTTCACTAGGATCTAGTTCCATCTTTACTCTAGATAAGACAACATCTACTTTAAGGCCACAACACTACATAGACATACATCTCTAATCTATTCTCTAATACCTTATTATCCAAAATCGCCTAAACCTTTGCTCTGATACCACAATGTAATGCCTATTCTAATTACTATTATCTATACATTATCTTATTTAATTATCTACAAAAAAACTCAATTAATTTACTCATGAATAATACACACTTCTTAGGGTATATAAATACAATTACATACATATACACTAATTCAAAAGCTTAATAAACATTTACTATTTTATGAGTTGTATACCAGTTACAAAATTTCATTATGTATATTACAATATTTTGTTATATACCAAAATCTTCCTCAAGCTCTAATCCTTATGGCCTGTAGATGTTGCCGAGACATGTAGCTCTCTATGCTTAAGCCTGGAAACCTGCACAGGAAAATACTCGTGATGAGCAATAGCTCAATGGGGAGAAACGCAACATAATCTACCAGGAAACATAACATCACAACAAGCAAAGACTAACATATGTCCCATTACATTATATATAAATATTGAATAGTAATATGCTTTCTATTTACTGATATTAACATTTCAATAATCGATAATTAAATATGTTAGCATTATCATGGAACACTTAAAATCTTTACACTTTTATCACTTATCAATATACAGTCAAATCTATTCATTGTTTGAATTCCCATTAATAGTGGATAATGAGTATAAACAGGCGACACTGACAAGTAGTATTATACAGGCAAGATATAATAATCTCAAATCAAGTGACATTGCTAGCTAGTATCAAACAGGCAAGATATAATAGTCTTGAATCGGGCAACACCCATAGGTATCAAATCACTAGGCAACTGTAATTACTATCCCCTTTATAGGCATGCCTATCTATCAATTACTATGTGAAATTCAGGCCTTAATTAGTCACTAATCATTCAAAGATATTACATTGGATACATTTGAAAGAAATCATGGTAGCAATACAATCAATATAACATGCAATAATTCATTTAGTTGCAGATAACATTGCTAATGTAATATTTATGTTCATTTGTATTCATTATGTTTTACACTCATTTATGTCACTTGTTACACTTATTTTTACACTTAAAACACTCTAAACATGTTTAGGAAGGTCTAAATGTACTTTGGCATCAATTTGAGACCTTTAAAATAAGTTTATAAAAAGGCAAAGAAGGGTCACAATCATTAGCTTATACCTGCTGACCGTGACATAAGTTCCACTTCGATTCTGGACTGAATTGGAACTATCTCATGGTCAGTACCAAAAGAGTGCTAACTATGACCTATGTTACAAAAGGGGATCACGATCATTAGGTAATACCTGCTAACTATGATGTAGGTTCCATTTTGATTTTGGACTAAAATTTAGCTATGTCATGGTCATTAGGTTTCACCTGCTGACCGTGAGTTCCATTCTACCTAGAGGGAGAATTCTAGTATCAACCACTACAAGAAAATTATCAAATAGCAATAAAAATTAGCAACCAAATTTGTTGGATTTTCATTGTTATTTAAAATTAGCAACGGAAAATAACAACGGAACATTCGATTGCAATTTTGATGGTTGATATTTTTAGCAATCGAATATGTTTTCTGTTGCTAAATTTAGTAATGGAATTCAAAATCCATTGCTAAATCTAACCACTATATGTTTCGGTAAATTGGTCAATATTACCAACAGAATTGCTTTTTCCATTTCTAATTTTAGCAACGAAATATAATTTTTGTTGCTATATTTACCAATAGCATTAAAATATTCATTGCTATTTTTAGCAACCGAATTCAATTTCCATTGAAAAAGTTTAGCAACTGAATAGCAATTCGGTTGCTAAATTTAGCAACGAAATTAGTAAATCCATTGCTAAATTCAGCCACCATTATAAATAAAAAAAATCACGACGGAATTTTCATCGCTATTTCGTCATTTAAATATTAATAATTTTTTACAGAAAATTACTATTATGATTGCTAAAACTATTATTAGCCAAAATGTAGTAACTATCACACTCAAGTTGCAATAAGCATCTAATAAATTTAAAACAGCATAAAGGACCAAACTTAAAAATAATTTCTAATTGATTAAATTTAGTTTAAGGAATTACAAATTTGAAGGACCAAACTTAATAATTTCAAATTCAACTCTACCAAAAAATAACATACTGAGGCTCATGTGCATCTTAAAATTGATTGGAGGCCAAAGTTTCATTTTGCCTCTAAAATATCCAACAGTGCTTGTTGACTTTTACTCTTGTTTTTGGTCAGTTAAAGAAAATTATATGGCAAAACAGAAAAATAAAATCAATATAAAGGAAGCCAATAGACATTACAACTAATCATAAGTATATGGCAAAAGACATTACAGCTAACCACCATTTTATTTCTCTTTATTATAATTCTATTATGCTTCGTTACTTTTTCCTTTTCTATTCATTTAGCAACTCCCACTCCAAAAATTATCTGCACATTTTCTTCTCCAAATTCTCTTTTCCCATAACAACTTCAAGGAATTAAATGGTGACTGGAACAAAAACCTAAAATCTCAACTCTAAATTCTATTTGAAAGATAGGCCATATTAAATAAACATTTTATCTTTTTAGAAACTAATTTTTCTCGCTTTGAACTGAAAGAAAAAATGTCCATGTGAATGCTTCAGCACTAATATCCAATTAAAACTAATAAAATAAAAGACAAGAAAGAAGTCTAGGAAATCCACTGACCTCTTGACAAATGCAAGCAGGGACTGGTGCCATATTACAGGCATTATTCTTGTATCATTAAGAAATCTCATAAAATATGAAACAATTGCATCAACTATGCGAAGTGGTAAGGCATACTTCTTTTCCAAGAGAAGCTTGATAAAATAACTGCATTGATTCGCCAAAGCAACATTGTAAACTAATTTCAGATCTATTGCTTTTCCTTCCTAAAATAAAAGAAAAGACAAGAAAAAGAAGAAGAAAAAAATCTAATCTTTGCTTGTCCTTCCTAAAATAAAAGCATGCAGTTGCAAGGCCAGGCCAATATTTATGTCAAAGCAATTATGACATGTATATTAGTTATTTTTTTATGATTTATGTTAATATTATACATAATATTTTATTTAGCAATTCTTAAGTTCTTTAATTTTTGTTTATGATGTGTAGTCAAAGTAGCAATTGATTTTGTACCAAAACTGGTCTTATCATTATATGTCTAATCAATTGTAATTAACAGCACCACATTTACTTCAAAACTTAGGTTACGAGCTTTTATATAATACACATTATGATTTAGCAGTCAAAGAAAACCATGATAATTATGGCATTGTACAGAATCAACTTCTTGGATATGGTTGCAGGAATACGTGACAGGAAAGACAATACCATATCTAAAATGTTCATATGGTATGTAGCAAAAAATTGAAAGCACAATAAGTATTTCACTAAATGCAATTTGATGTGAAAGCATAATAAGTATTTCACACATGACATTGGTTCTCTAAAGAAGGGAAAAAATAAAATAAAATAAAAATAAAATAGCATGCCTTTTCAAAAAAAAAAATAGAATAAGTGAAAAATAAAAGTGATATGCCTGATATTTTGAAACTCAGAGATGGATATAGCTAATTACACTTCATAGCGAGAGAATAAGGTTATAAAAATTACCCATATACAATTATATTAGAGACTCATCGAATTAAGATAAAGGATGTGCTTCTGCAGTCAAACAAATCAATTTTTTATATAAGAAAATGATAGCATTGCTCCAATCAATAGAATAAAATAGATTATTAGACTCAAGTTCAAAAAAAATTAAAACCCAAAAACCAATTAGGAGGAAAAAAAAGATAACCTAAAGAAACATTTGCATCCTTCTGTTTGATTTTTTTAAATAATGAGGTCTGCAAGTGTACCCTCTTACAACAACTAAGACCAATCCAGAAAATAAGAATAGCAAATCAAATAGTAGCAATAACATACGTGGCAACCCAAAATTTTGAATAGATTTTCTATAAAACAACAGCACCTTCGTTATTTGACTTTATTGCCACTGCTCCTTCATTAGCAATTACTAAATTTTTGATAAGGAATAATTTAAGTGTAATGTAACCTAACTGCAAATAAATAAATTGCTCACACGACAATATGCTTTGAAGACAGAACTGGATTTGAAAATTTATTATAGCCGCCATGTAAGATATGATGAAGAAAAATATATAATGAAAACCATCTATCAATATCAAACATGAAAGATGTAGAAAACAAGAGTCAGAAGACACTACGACAGGGACAATAATAGCTAGAAAATCTGCAAAGTCTAACCAACCTACTAAAAATACTTTTTGATGCAAAAAATATGCTATAATTTCCATAATTAATTTTTGATGCAGAAAATATGCTACTTTTTTATGAGAATTTCTTTAATGATTAATCAAACAAATCAAATTAACCAAAGCTCTAATTTTCATAATTAATTTTAAAACTGGAGAAGTTATGTTGTTCATACTTTTCTGGATAAAGAATAGCAACGGGTTGCATATTTGGGAAAAGGAAAGAAGCCCTCTTTAGCAAGGAAGCCCCCAATAATTTGGTGCATGATGAATCCATATATGCCAATATTATAGTGAAATACACATTGCATGATGACAGTTGAAGTTATGCAAAAATAATGATATTGGGAAAGGGAAAGCCAATAGATGCATCATCTGAATTATATTCATAAAGCAATTATAAGATTGAATAGACTCTAAGAATAAGGAAAAAACTTCTATAAAGCAACATAAAGCCATAGCTTGAGACATGCATGCAGAGAAAATTATGTATCAAGAGAATATCAACTCTTTAAATAATTCTCCTTATAGAAAAATATATTTACAAGAAATTAAACATTAGATTTTTTTCTAAATTATTTAATGCATAAAAAGAGATAATGAGACATTAATCATGCTATTCCGAAGCATGATTATCTCAAAAATAGTATTATAAAAAGAAAAGATTAATTGCTACAAATTAATATTTTAGAGTAATCAAAATTATTTCCCTTTAAGAAGCAAATAAAATCAACATAAAATATTAAATGCTAGATGTTTACGACAATTGCGCTTACCCTCATCAAATTCAATCGGCAAATGAAACCTGATTAATCAAATACACAGGAGAAATGAAACAACTGAAGTAAAAAGTAGAATAATTATTTTAGGTAACAGAGTCATAAAAGCAATGGCATTTCAAGATAAAACTTAGACTAGTTTTTTTTCTATATATATATATATAGTTTTTTCCTTTTGGCCAACACCTTTTAGAAGAGCATGCATATTTTAGAGAGCAAAAAGAGACAACACTACAAATAAAAGACAAATTAGTTGCTCATACAAAACAAGACAAATTAGTTCCTCTTAGTCAGGCATGTACAAGATGTTGATAGATAGGTATAATGTAACCAGATCGTGTACCTAGCTTGAATGAGAATGAAACCCAACATCAGAAATTATGGCATGGTGGTGCATCGGTATAATGTTACCAGATTAAATACCATATCCAAACCCCTAACCTATTAGTTAGCAAGTAAAGCATGTTGGAGGATGGATACAATGTACCCAGATTGAGTACTATTAAATGAAAATAAAACACCAAAGGCATTATGAACCTTACCAATTCTTTTTTCACATTGTTTACTTCTTTTTTTGTAAGGTCGACATCTATTACTTAGCCTTGAAATCTTCCTATTGGCTATAGATTGGTAGATGAAAGAAAAAAAATATTCAATTTACAAATGTGTAATAGTGACTATCGATTAGCCCCATCCAAGAAAAAACAAAAAGATATTAGAAGAAGGCTTTCATATCAAATACCAATGGTCCATAAGGAACCTATTTTCTCATGATAGTTGGTGAAGGTAAAGTTGAACGAGTTCCCTTTCAACCTGCAGCTAAAAGTAAGGCTGCCTCTCCCCATACATTACCAATGCATAGAGTAAATATGGGTAGCTTCACATACCTGCAATAAATAAGTCAACCATAAGCAAAAGATACATATAGAATCTCCTCAGAAATGGGGTGGTTAACTTGTGTCTTTTGATTAGGATATCTACAACATTCAAGTGAACCATCTTTCAAGTGTTCACACAAAATGGAAAATATAAAATATTGATAAATGTGACTTATGAAAGACATGAACCTTATCTGATGGACAAAATCTCTACATTACCATGAGGGCTCAGAAGGATTATGAAACAAAAGGTGCTCCTATAAGAATGGTTGATGGTGGGGTTTTTGGCAAAATATGAATGGTTCCATGAAATTTTGTAGAAAATATGCAATTAGAGATAGGCATAAAGCTTCAGTACCCTATAACATCATTGACTGCAAAAGCCTCTGTCTCATAACCCATCTTTTCACCACCCTGAAAAAAAATCATAAAGTTCTGTTTAAATTGTAAACAACAACATTTAAATCATAAATTGCATGAAACATGCTCTCGCATTTCATACACTTAGACATATAAGTTATCATTAATGTACTTCCCCTAGTATATGGAATAACCTATCAAAAGAGAATGCTCGGTAAATGCACAAGCATGTGCAGAATGTAAAATGTAAGACTTCATGAGAAAGAAATATCTTCAGTCAAAAATATAGAATTTATTATGCCTCCCATACATGCAATTCCTAACACAATTCAGCAGAAGTATCAATCTTACAAGGGCATTTCTTTAGCGATCTACTATGTGGATAGAATAAGATTTGAATTGCAAATCAAAATAAGAATGTGAATAAAAATAAATAAATAATCTTTTGTCCTTCAATCATTAAGGTCATGCCTAATGCGAATATTCCTTTAATAGAAATATTAATCAAAAACAATTTACAGGAAGTTCCATATAAATTCCAGACCTAAGAACTATTTTCTCAAGTGTAGGCTCTATGGATTGTTACAATTTTAAGTCTATCAATTACACTTGAAGGTGTCAGTTAATGACAATTTGTAATTATATGCTTTGAGACCAAAGATAAGATTGAAAGTTTAGTAGAAAGGGAAATAGTTTCCAAGTCTTTGGATAGTGGGTAAAGAAAAATAGCGGTATACATGTGAGGCAATTCAAAGATCAAAATCAGTTCTTTGAGGGAAAAAGGTAAACTTGGGTCAGACCAACCAGCCTTAAAATGAATGAACAACTGAAAATTTTGCAAGAAACCAAGAGTCTGTGGCATCAAATTGATATAAACTGCTTAGATATATGGTAACGAGGATTATATTGCTAAAAAAAAACTAGTTTCCCAAGATAATATCATTTTTCAAGCATAGACCTTTTCCACAATTTCGTAATTCCCGAATCATAATTGCATCTACATGAATTGAATCTAACAGTAAAAGCTTGAGGTACATATATGGAGCAAACCGACCTTATCCACTTTAAAAAGAGAATATGGAAAGACAGAAGTACTTAATTAAATCTTAAAATTAGCAAAACCTATAACAAGATTGCGGTACAAGTGATAACAGGAGAAAACAAGAACTTACCATAGTGACAACGCCTCTCTTGCCCTTTGAACTCGAAAGTAACATTGGATTAAGACATTAAGGTTGGAGCTTTATTCCAAATAAATCTTTGATGACACTATCGCTGCCGGTGAAGGGATAGACAAATATGTTGATAGAGGAGTTCTTGGAGGAGAAGACGATGAAGAGAAAGCTTGGGTTCTATTGGAGATTGAGGTTCGTGAAGATACCAGCGGCGACGCTAACATACCAGTGTGAAACGCGATGCTCAATGCAGTTGTGGTGGTTACCTCCATCAATAATGTGACTAAAAGAAAAGAGAGCCAAGACCAAAAGAAAATGCTAAAACCAGATGAAATTTTGAGGGAGAGGACGAGGCGGAGGGAGAGCGTGAGGGAGAGGGAGAGAGAGGAAAAGGCACTATTTATACCTAGGACAAATTACAAAATACCAACCAAATTTAACCTCGGTTGCTAAAATAGCAATAGAATAGCCTTTCGATTGCTAAATTTTCAATGAAAATTAGCAACAGAAATTCAATTTCTTTGCTATTTTTAATTGAAATGTAAATTAGCAACAAAATTTTATTTCGGTTGCTAATTTAGCAACAAAATTTCATTTCAGTTGCTATTTTAGCAACCAAAACAAATTCCATTGCTATTTTTTTTAAATAAAAATTAGCAACCGAATTCTATATCTGTTGCTAATTTAACAATGAAAATTACTTTAGTTGCTATTTTAGCAACAAAAAATAAACTCCATTGCTTAGATGTGGCAAATGGGCGGGTTGGATGGATTTGGGTTGGATCATTAATGGATGGGTCATTAATGGGTTGGGTCATTAATGGGTCAAAAAATATGGGTCATCAATGGGTTGGATCATTAATGGGTTGGGTTGATTTGGGTCGACCAATAAATTTGAGTTAATTTTAAATATTTATTTTTAAAAATATATCCAATCGTAAACGTATTGAAAATTTTTATTTAATATTTCGTCATGTTGAATTAAATGATTAGAATATATTATACTGTATAACAGTTGATCATTAAAAAAAGTAATATTTCGATTATAATTTAATTTTTTAATGCTATTAACTTTCAATACTTATTCTAATAATTGTTATTATTCAAAAAAATAAAATAAAAGAAGAAGAATTGTTATTATGTATATATATAATGGGATCTTTAAATTATTTATTTAAAATACGATTATTTTTTGTATCAATTTTTTTTTTGTTCATTCTTAACATTAAAGTAAATTATTTAAAATATATTTTTCGTATTATGAACTCGCTATTTTTTCGTATTTTTGACTTTTGAAAGCCTATTTGACCTCAAATTCACTTCAAATTTCAACCCTAGGCTCACCTTGACTATTCCTTTCAAATGATTTAATAAAAAATTTTTAACTTTCGGGTATTATTTCGGGTCCGAAAAATACTATTAACTGTCGGAAAGTATTATTTAGGGCTGGCCCGGTGTTGATGTCATTACATATCCAATGGGTCAAGATCTTTGAATCTTGAAAACACCCATTGGGTTAATACTCAATGATCCAATGGGTTGAAAAGTGAAATGGATCAATTTTGGGTTGATCCAATGGGTATTGGGTTGGGTTGGGTTGGGTTGGGTTGAAAAATAAAATGAGTCAACTTTGGGTTGATCCAATGGGTATTTATATGGATTTGGGTCAAAATTTTTTGGGTAAATTTGAGTCGACCCATGGGTTTGGATCAATTTTGCCCGATCTACCATTGCTATTTTTTATTGAAATTAAAAATTAGCAGCGGAAATCATATTTCGTTGCTATTTTTAATTGTGAATGAAAATTAGCAATGAAAATCCAATTTCATTTCTATTTTTAATTGAAAATATAAATTGGCAAAAAATTCTATTTCGGTTGCTAATTTAGCAATGCAATTTCATTTTGGTTGCTATTTTAGCCACTAAAAAAAATTCGTTGCTATTTTTCATTGAAATGACCTAGTTATTTAGCAACCAAATTGTTTTTTGTTACTAAATTAGCAACAATGAAAATTACTTTAGTTGCTATTTTAGCAACAAAAAATAAACTCCATTGCTTAGATGTGGCAAATGGGCGGGTTGGATGGATTTGGGTTGGATCATTAATGGATGGGTCATTAATGGGTTGGGTCATTAATGGGTCAAAAAATATGGATCATCAATGGGTTGGGTTGATTTGGGTCGACCCATAAATTTGAGTTAATTTTAAATATTTATTTTTAAAAATATATCCAATCGTAAACGTATTGAAAATTTTTATTTAATATTTCGTCATGTTGAATTAAATGATTAGAATATATTATACTGTATAACAGTTGATCATTAAAAAAAGTAATATTTCGATTATAATTTAATTTTTTAATGCTATTAACTTTCAATACTTATTCTAATAATTGTTATTATTCAAAAAAATAAAATAAAAGAAGAAGAATTGCTATTATGTATATATATAATGGGATCTTTAAATTATTTATTTGAAATACGATTATTTTTTGTATCAATTTTTTTTTTGTTCATTCTTAACATTAAAGTAAATTATTTAAAATATATTTTTCGTATTATGAACTCGCTACTTTTTTCGTATTTTTGACTTTTGAAAGCCTATTTGACCTCAAATTCACTTCAAATTTCAACCCTAGGCTCACCTTGACTATTCCTTTCAAATGATTTAATAAAAAATTTTTAACTTTCGGGTATTATTTCGGGTCCGAAAAATACTATTAACTGTCGGAAAGTATTATTTAGGGCTGGCCCGGTGTTGATGTCATTACATATCCAATGGGTCAAGATCTTTGAATCTTGAAAACACCCATTGGGTTAATACTCAATGATCCAATGGGTTGAAAAGTGAAATGGGTCAATTTTGGGTTGATCCAATGGGTATTGGGTTGGGTTGGGTTGAAAAATAAAATGAGTCAACTTTGGGTTGATCCAATGGGTATTTATATGGATTTGGGTCAAAATTTTTTGGGTAAATTTGAGTCGACCCATGGGTTTGGATCAATTTTGCCCGATCTACCATTGCTATTTTTTATTGAAATTGAAAATTAGCAGCGGAAATCATATTTCGTTGCTATTTTTAATTGTGAATGAAAATTAGCAATGAAAATCCAATTTCATTTCTATTTTTAATTGAAAATATAAATTGGCAAAAAATTCTATTTCGGTTGCTAATTTAGCAATGTAATTTCATTTTGGTTGCTATTTTAGCCACTAAAAAAATTTCGTTGCTATTTTTCATTGAAATGACCTAGTTATTTAGCAACCAAATTGTTTTCTGTTACTAAATTAGCAACAAAAAATTTTTTTCGTTACTATTTTTCATCCCAAAATTTTTTCACCATCTACTAGCGCCTTATTTAGCAACAGTACAGTGATTCCGTTGTTAAATTTTAGCGCTAAAAATTTTCTCCACTTTTAGCGGCAGAAGATAGCCAAATATATTTCTATTGCTAAATCTGCAAATTTTAGCAACGAAAATATTTTTCTATTGCTATGTTTACATTTTCTTGTAGTGAACATATATATCATTTTGACCTAGAAAACAAAATTTTTAGGGAAAATGATCTTCTAAAAAATTGTTCCACTATGTCTCTAGTTTTCAAATAATAAAAAATAACTCAGTTTTAACATCTAAATCTCAAGATATAACTAAAACATTATAGACTGTCCCAGATAATAAAAAACAAGGGTCTGTCAACTTGAAGCTAAATTTTGAACACCTTAGATATAGAGTCAGGTTTTGGGATCTTTTACAAAGTTATAGATATGTCTTATCTTTTATTTCCAACTAGAATAATCTCAGTCTGACATCTGTAGAAGGAATTATTCCAAGTAACAAAGCCAAGAATGCCTTACATCCTTTCCTAAGGAACTGCCTTGCTTTCATAGCTGATATAACATTTGTGAACAATAGGAATTTACAAGAAATTGCAAGAACCATGTTGCATGTGAACAATCTTTCGAAACATTTTTAGGCTAATGCTATAAATACAACATGTTATATTGTCCATATAGTTTTAATTAGAGCCATTCTAAATAAAACTCCATATGAGCTATGGAAAGAAATAAAGCCAAACATCCATTATTTTTATACATTTTGCTATAAGTGCTTTTATTTTGAATGATAAAAATAATCTAGAAAATTTTGATGCTAAATCTGAAGTGGGAATTTCCCTAGAATATTCACTTAAGAGTATAAGCATATACAGTTTATGATAAAAGAACACATGTAGTTAAAGAGTCAATTAATATTAAATTTGATGAAATAGATGTCTACACTGGAGAAAAGATATTTTTCTAATGATGATATGAGAAATAAAGAAGAGGAGTTGCAAAAAAATCAAACAGAACTGAAATCTATCTAGAAGAAAATTGCTAAAACAAATCTGCCAAGATGCAGCAAAACAAGCAGTACCTGAACTGAATATAGAATTACCAAAAGAATGGAATATTCATAAAAATAATTCAGAAAAAGATTTATTAAGTAGTCTATCATAAGGAATAATGACTAGAAGACAACCGAGAGAATATTATGGAAATGTTGCTTTTGTTTCTCAAATTGAACCAAAGAATATTGAGAAAGCTCAAAATTATACAATTAGATTCATGCTATGCAAGAAGAATTAAATCAATTTGTGAGAAATAAGGTATGGTCACTTGTTCCTAATCCTAAAAATTATTCAATTATTAGAACAAAATAGGTTTTTAGAAACAAACTGGATGAATAAGAAAATGTGATAAGAAATAAAGCAAGTCTTATGGCTCAAGGATATAATAAAAAAGAATGTATATTTGATGAAACATTTTCACCAATTACACGTTTAGAAGCTATTAGTATTTTATGTGTATTTGCATGTTTTAATAAGATTAAGCTTTATTAAATGGATGTTAAAAGTAGATTTTTAAATGGATATTTAAATTAAGTGGTTTATGATGCACACCACCAAGTTGTGAAAATCCTAATTTTCCTAATTATATTGTTAAATTAACAAAGGCTTTATATGGTTTAAAAAAAGCTTCTAAAGCTTGGTATGAAAGACTTTCAATTTTTTTAATTGAACATGGTTTTTCAAGAGGTAAAGTTGATAATACTTTGTTTATAAAAAATGAAGAAAATCATATTATGCTTGTGCAAATTTATGTGGATGATATTGTGTTTAGAGCTACTAACATCTCAATGTGCGAGGAATTTGAAAATTCAATGAAAGAAGATTTTGAGATGAATATGATGAGAGAATTAACCTGTTTAACTTTCAGCTCTTTCTCCGATTGAATCTTCTCCTTCTATCCTAAATTCTACCTAAAAAGGCATATAGCCATATGAACAACCTGTTCAAGCAAAAGTAATATGAGAGAATGAAAAACTTAAAAAATTTCCAAATCTAAAGAAAGCAATTATACTTATATGAAAATCGTCTAGGTTATTTTAGCTAGTTCCTGATCGAAAGACTTAACTAGGTGCATATCCCTTATGTCCCTTTTAGACATGAGACCTCTGCTCATAGTATAGCATTTGAGGGTTACTAACAGAATACCCCTCATCAAACCTATGAGAAAGAATCTCTTTAAGTGAGAGAGACCCGATCCTAGAAGTAGGTGTAGTAGTAGTACCAAAGGCCGAAGGCCCTTTAGAAACTATTCAATTAGAGGACACTTTCAAAGAGGTTCTCTACACAGGGACCTCCACGACCTTTGGGGTTAGTAGAGGAGGAGTAGCAGACATCGCTGTTATCAATGGAGTGGCCACAACTTCATAAGACTTGGTCAAAGTAACCTTTCAAACTTTAGTTGGCCAAGTGGATTAATCATCATTCTTTGATGATTTCTTATTCTTCGTTACTTTTTATACTCTTTTTGCCTATTCGAAAAAAATTTTGGAAAGAGAAGGTTCCATCAGGGCTATAAAAATTAACAAGTTAGAATTGGATTACAACAAAGTGTAAAATATGCATGCAAAAAAAAATCCTAAAGGCTTATGTTTTACCTCACACTCTTCAAAAGGCTTAGGGTTATCAAGGGAAGCTAATAAGGCTAATGAACTTATTGGATCTTTCTTATAGCCTTGAATAAACTTCATGAGTTTCTCAATGGCAGTTTTGAAAATTTTGAGCCATGAAGCTATATCCTTTAGGTTTGTGGCTTTATCCCAACGGAATAAGTTTACACCAATGCCTCCCTTTTGCTCAATTAGGAAAAACTATTCCTTAAAACCATTCACTAAAGAAGAAAGAACAAAAAGCCTCATTTTTTTCTACTAGTAAAATAATGTTTTTTGTCATCTTCCTAACCATACAAATAGAAGAAGTATGTAAACATATCTAAAGGAGTGATATGAAGTTTCTTATAGAACACAATAAAGCAAGTAAGTGTTCTACATCCATTCGAATTTAACTAGTTTAATGTTATCTCATAGCCTTGTAGAATACTGATATCAAATGAATTGAGGGAAATTGTAGGCCATAGTCTAGGCTAGGCTAGTGATAAATGAACCATTCATTATTTTTTCCAAACGGATCATCACTCATCAATATAGAAAAAGGATAGGCTAAAATGGATATTTCTGCAGGAATGTTATACCTTACTTTTAATCGACTTACTTCTTAAGATGATAGTTTTGTGTGTTTATTTAAAAGTGGCCTTTTACTATATTAAAGAAGAAAAAAAGTATCTACACCCTCATTTTATATAGGAATCATTGGATTGTTTTGCTAGAAGCCATTCTTAAAGGTGGTGGTTCAAAAAAGTAGTTCCTAATTTGTTCTTAATTAAGTTATAGGATGAAACTAATTAGGTGGAGATGATGATGATGATGATGATGATGATGATGATGATGAAGAAAAAGAAAAAGAAAAAGAAGAAGAATCTAAAGATATAGTAATAAAATTTGAATGTATCTAAGAAAAAGTTACTCACTTGATGAATTCAATGAAGATTTGGCAAAAATCAAATTTGAACTTGAAGAACTTTGAGAATTTGGAGGAAATTTCATAAAAAAAGGGAATTTAAAGTTCTGTAAAAATTGAGAATGAAGGAGAAATCACCTATTTATAAGAAAAAAGATATAACTTCCTCAATAATCCAAACACATTTGCTTAATGGGCCATGCTAAATGTCTGTAATAGAGAAGACAACACAGTATGTGAGGCACCGCTCATTAATTTTATGTCTACCAAAGCATCCTTCATAATGACATGAATGATAGTTATTTTCAATACAAGAAAATTGCAATTTAGCAATGAAAATTAGCAACAAAAAATGTCGAATTTCTCTTGCTAATCAAAAATAGCAATGGAAATTAGCAACAAAAACTTTGGTTGCTAATCCAGCAATTGCTATTTTTAGCAACAAAAAATTTATTCCCTTGCTAAATTTAGCAACGAAAAATGAATTCCGTTGGTAAATTTAACTAATGCTTGATTCGGTGAAATGGCCAATTTTAGCAAAGGAATATAAATTTTCATTGCTAAAATTAGCAACGAAATTCCATTTCTATTATTAGCAACGGAAACCACTTTTCGTTGCTAATTCCACCTACCACTATAAAAATTAATGACGGTTCTATCCGTTGTTAATCTGTTGCTAACAATTATTACAATTTTATAATATCAACTTGCCTATATAGACAAAACTGGAACCACAAGACTTGATGGATCAAAACACAAAATAATATTGAAGGTTGTATCGTACCACACCAAGACACCTCCCACAAGCACAAAAAAGGGTAAAACTGAAAAGAATAGAGATAAAATATCAATCAAGTATAACCACATTAAAAAAATAATGTTGCAAAGGTCAAAAATTACCATAGCTAATGCCAACGCCAACGCCATACTGCGATATAAAAACAGTTTGGTCATGTGTGAACCATGCACATTTTAACATCACTGCAATAGTACAAGCCTCATCCACACACACCCAGAACCCTATGACAAATATACATAGACATAAACAGAATGCTAGAGAGATAGAGAAAAAAAGAGTAAAAAAAGGAAACAAAAAGATGGGAAAGAAAGAGATAAAATGAAACTATTTTCATACCCATTAGAAAATAACAGAGCCTAGGCAAATTATACTATAATCCACAACTTGACTTTTATGCTTCAAAATGGGGAAGATTAAACAATTCATAACCCAAAATAAATCTAGAAATTCAAATAAGGGAATAAAACATCACATAAATAATTTTGGAGCTGAATGGCTAAAATTTAGAAACTAAACAACATTTCAAAAGAAATGCACATGCTTACTTGAATGCAAGTGTCGGTATAACAGCTAAAGTTATCATTAAATTTAGAAACCATACGAAATGTCTTTTCTTTTGCCAAAAAAAAAGGTTATAAGAATATTGATGGGATTGAAATTTTTCAAGATTTCTTAAAATGCTTCCAGACAATCCTTGCAGTAAAAATTTGATAAACCAAACTAATTGAAACAATCTAGTTTAATCATGACAATGAACCAGGACAACACAACAATCTAAAGCTACAGAAAAAGAAGCACATAAGAAGGATAACTAAGAAGTATTTCTTGACAATTTTTAAGAGTTTAGCCACCAGGACAGATGAATCACTGATCTAATAGCGATGTACTTCACAGTATTATTCCAAAAGAAATCAATGAATATTACAAAATCATAGAGTATGAAGAAATTGCAAATTTCTAGCCCATGAAAAAAATCAGCAGTAAACAAATCAAACCATAGGAAGTACATGTAAAAGAGATAAAATGCAAGACATGTCACAGAGTATTGTATGAAAATGCAAAATAAGAATACATATGTAAGTCCATTTAGAACAGGTCATATTATAATTCACATCATATAATTGAAAATTATCACAGCAGCTATTAAAGCCACATGTGAAACGGCATTATACATGTTTTGTGCATATCCATGCAAAATGAAATGAAAATTAAAATAACATGTCAAGCAATCATTTGAAAGTATATCCTACATTCTTCTACGCCAAATTATCAAATAAAAAAATACAAGGAAACAACATAAATTGGGCACAAAAGCTAGTACAATAAGAATAACACACATAGACATTCTGAAATTTAAAAAAATGACAAAATAAAAAGAATTAGATCATGATATATATGCTAAATATCACATCTATAAACGAGATTAATAAACCTGCATAAAAATCATACACAAGTTTCTTACCACTGATAATTGGCACCTAGCTCAAAAAGGGGAAAGACTTCCCAAATTTCTGAACCCACCACTCAGCACCTTAACAAGAAAAAGGAAACTTAAGTTAACATCAAAGCTAAAAGTAGCAAAGTGGGAAAATTGAGCAAGGAAAACGAAGAAATAGCTAATAAAATAAGCAAAAGAAAGATTTAAGAAATTGATAAATGAATTATTTCAAGTGTATTGATAGTAGCAAGACCATACCAACTATTGCTGTGAAAAAATGAGCAATATATATAATCATCAAGCCTTTAGTGGGTCCATTAATTGCAGGAAGAATAAGAGTATTTGTAAAAAAGATGATTGAAGGATAAAAAATTCAAATTGTCAGCATAAAGGACACAAGTTACAGCACTAAAAACTGAAGCTACTGAAACACAATGAGAACAAAAAAATGCAACAACCAATGGGGGCAATACCAAGTCTGACTTAGAGGAATAGACATGAAATAAGTTTTTTCAACTTTAAAAATAAAAAGCAGTATGTCAAAAATCACTTATTGTTTCCATGTTACACCATAAAATGGAACAGCTGCAATAACCAAAAACCAAAAATTCTCTTCCACACATGGCAGTGCTTGTATAAGCCATGCTTTCAAACTATATTATTTGAGTAAAAGTCTCCAAAATTATATTTCAGCCAGATTCAGCAATATCAATATTAAAGAATATGCAATTCAATCTAATAACATAATATGACCATGGTCAAAAAGTTCTCCTAATGGACTTGAGGAGTTTGTCTGCCGTGCTTGCTTCCCATCAATAGCATTAAAAGTTTATAACATTATGAGAGGTCGGGAAAAGCATCATAAAAATAACAACAAAAGCAACAGTACAAGAATATATAACAATATGTGAGAATTAGACTCACACCTGATACAAAAATAAAAGTAATCCATGTGCAAAATGAACCCATCTAGGTGGGGCTGAATCCAAGTGAGGTGAATATATCTGACATGAAACCATGAGTTGGAAACTTCTAATAAGGAACCAGTCATCAAAGCTGACAATAATTTTTCAACAAAATGGATAAGGAAGAAGTTCCTACTTACATAGCCAAGTAGTGCAGAAGTAACTAAGAACATGAATCCAGTAAGAGTAATCTAAAACCCAAAAGCACAACTAATTAGAGATAATAGCCAAGAAAACAATCATTCAGCACTTAATGTAAAAAATGGGCATTAAAGAAGAATGGGTGGAATAAGTTACCATATTCGATTTAGTGAATATTCGAAGACAAACATACATCCAAAAAATGAAGGCAGAGGATAAGGAAAAAAAAGAGCAAAGCTATCAGAGAATGCTAGAAAACATGTAAAAATTTGCTTTAAGAAATTTAGCATAAATCATAAGCATGGAATGCTATTTAATTAATCAAACTGCAGGATTTGCCATGAAAGCACTAATCCATCTATCACCAACACTCAAAGCCCTAGAGAAATGACAAACAAGCCCACACACATACTAGGCATAACTATATTACCATTTAATGAGAGAAGCACTCCGGTATAGAACGGAAGAATTAGAGAGAGAGAAAGAGAGGAGCGATTGATGAGGGAGAAGACACAAGGTGAAGAAAATGATAAATTTATAGCTAGGGCAAATTATAAAGTAGCAACCAAAATAGCAACGGAATTTCATTGCTAAAATAGCAAAGAAATTAGAGTTCTGTTGCTAAATTTTTTTCCAAAAATTTTTTCCATCTTTTGGAACAAAATTTAGCAACAGAAATAAAATTTCATTGCTAAAATAGCAATGGAGTACAGTTTCGTTGCTAAAATAGCAACGGAGTATAGTTTTGTTGCTAAATTAGCAACGAAATTTAATTTCCATTGCTAAATTTCATTCCAAAAATTTTTCGCCCTTTACTAGCGTCATATTTAGCAACGGTTTTGAATTTCGTTGCTAATTTTCTTTACTAATTTTTTGCACTAAAATTTCCTGCATTAATTACCAATGGAATTTCACCTTTTTCCTTGTTGCTAAATCAAAAAATTTCAACCGATTTTAGCAACGAAATTCACTTTTCGTTTCTAAATAACGATGGAATTTGTTTTCTGTTGCCAAATTAGCAATGAAATTTATTCCGTTGCTATTTTCATATTTTCTTGTAGTGTTCAGCATATGAGAAGGCAGATTCTTATTTGGCTCATGATTCAAAATTTCAAAATTCAAAATAAAATTTTGAAAATTTGTCGCTTAAGTTAAAGGACTCCCCTTACCTAATTGGATCTCCCAAAGAGAAGAAAAATGATAACACCAATTTTATCATTTGTGTCCCAATCCATCTTAGGCCTAACTGGAATTCTAGGCTCATCATACAGTTGGAATTCGACTTAGCCAATCGCCACCATGGGCGATCTAATCTGATTGACAATATTGTTCTTATCATGTCCGCCGATATGTCCGAATAACTTGACAACATCTTAACTTGTCAAATCCCTTGACATGCACGTTGCTTGCAATGCCACTCACCATACATAGTTGGTTAACCTAGTGTGTCAGGGTATCTCTGGCACTTGAGTGCCTAAATAGTATACCTTTTAATATGCACTATAAATAGCCCAAACCATAAAGGCACCAAGTAATACATCTTTGAGACCATTTTTTTTTTTTAAGATTTCGCTCTCTAAACCTTACTAATTTAAGTTTCGAAGTGTTAATGGCTAATTCAACCTGAGTTGTTTTATTGCAAGTCTACTAATTCTTGCTGATCAGATCGGCTTACAATCTCCCATCTGGTTTCTATCATTTATGATGTCTTAGGGATTATCAATTAGCCTTTACCCAATCAAACACTACTTGTTCTTATTAATTAAAATTAAGAAGATAAAGTAGTAAGGTTGTATACTAATTCTAACTTATTTAATTGTCCATTTAGCATTTTCCACGTTTGTTTGCCTATTAAAGTGAAATACTATGTACTATTTTTAACTAATATAATTGTTTAATATCATTTATAATATTATTTTTCCTAATAATTGTAATTTTATAAACGAGTGAAAAAACGTCATAAATGGCACAAAATCTTATGAGTATTAAATAGGTTGGTTGAGTCAGATTGAATCGTAATCCAAAATGGGTTATTGTTAAATAGATTATAAATAGATTGAATTCTAAATGTTAGATATATCACAATATATCAAATAAAAGGGAAACCACATTCACCTTTCGAAACACATAAAAAATTTGAATGAGTGGAAGCAAAGGACCTCGTTTCATGTTATTGGCAATGGCTTCATATGCGAACAATAGATGTAGGATAATAGCATGAAGCCACGATTTTAAAACCCTCTAGGAGATAAAATAGGAAGAGAAAATTTCTACAGAGTTTTGGTATAATATCTTTCTAATCTTGCTATACAGATTTTTTCTTGACCTATTTATAGAACGTCTAGCTCTAAAATAGGAATTGACATATTAAAGGAAATAAATGATAAAAGGAAAGTTGCCTTTTACAAGTAAGAAACATTATCCAACTAAGGGATTTGATATGGAACCATTTTCATATCAACATTATTTTCTTTTTTATATAACTTCTATATTTGGACAATCTTCATATTGATAGGAATTTATTTTCATATGAGAAATTATGGATATATCCATACTCCATCATTAAACATGTCAAATTTTATAATATTACCTTTTATTTTTTAAATTTTTATTAGAATTAAAAAAATTATGTATACATAATATATAATAAGATTTTTTTTTATATTTAGATTATATAAAAAAATTATAAAATCACAAATACTATAAATTGATCATAAAAATATCTTAACAGATTAAGATCATATGATTTATATAATAGAATCATATAATGGATGTTGATTCTAACTATTTTGCGTATCAAACATATCTTTGATAAATCAAATAAAATTTAAGCACCTTATATGTATGAATGAATTTGATCAAACATATCTTTGATAAATCAAATAAAATTTAAGCACATTTTATGTAAGAATGAATTTGATCGAATCCGTGAATCAAATAAAAATTTGCCACCTCAATATCATCATCATTATATAATTAGATTTGATTTCATAAAAAGATATTATCCTGAAAGGACATGTGACTAAAAAGCTACAAAAATGTAGACCCTTAAGACAGCACAACTCTTCTATCATCAACAAAATTATATGCAAAATTGTGATTTAAAAAAAAAATTGAATTGGTCTTAGAAATTAGAAAATTAAAAATAAAATATATTAAAAGTTCGAGATACTTGGATGCCAAACGTTTCCACGCTAACTATAGCATTTCTCCGTTAATTTCCACGGTAACTTTCCATACAAGTTCTGTAATTTCACAACTCCCCGTCATCCCTCGTTATAGATAACACGGGTACAAAAGATCCTTCCCACACAATAATGATTTTAACATATTCTGTTCAACAGAATAGGAAATGGCGAGCCAGTCGGAAATTTCTTAGATAACAAATATAGAAATGTAGAAATAATTTATTCCATGGTAAGGCACATTACCAAGCAATACAAATAGTACATGTCCTAGAGATAACTGAAATACATGCACTCCCAGCAAGCCCCACATCAACATTTGAATCAAAATGGTGAACACAGGAACAGAGCTATTAAACACATTAACCTCTTCAGCTGGCAAGATCACCTAGTTCCTAACCGTTGTGACCTGCTTCAGGAGCATGTGTACCACATCATGTGATACTCTTGCAGACTCTATCTTCAGGTGCTGAATCTTTGCCTCTGTTTCATGCTCCAGCCGCTTCACATTAGCACCTGAGTCCCCACTACTCTGTTGGATATTAACAAGTAGGTTCAAGTCAAGCAATTTATGTAATAACATAGCAATGTCTCTCAAGAAGCAACTAGCTGATCTTTATTGGAACCATACAGTGGCAAAACCATAAAGAATGATTGATATGCGAAACCATAAAACCAGTCACAAATATGCCTCTAGTAAACAAGTCTAAAACATGACTAATATGTTCAATTCACATTACACTGTTTGAATAAAATTGGTCATAGTATGGTAGTGTGATGTTATAATTACTGTTAAAATGTTTGGAAAAATGTTAGGATATAGTATGGTTTAATAGATTTTTGATAAGTGAAAAGAAAAAAAAAAGATACGAGATAAGAAATTAGAGTTATATTAAAATATAAAATAAATTATTAAAATTAAACAAAGGTGGTAAGAGGAAAAGAAATATAAAAAACCATGCAAAACCACCAATTTGGTGGTCTAAAAATTTGAACAAAATGAAATCATACTACCTCATACCATGATCCATGTAGAGCCAATCTTTCCAAACAACACATTAAACCATACTACCTCATACCATGATCCAAACAAGGCCTTAAAGTTCGTTCCAAATCATATGATGGAACTAAAGTTAGCAGCTGATATTTGAGAATGCAAATGAAAGCCACCCAGTGTGTGGTAGGTGAAATTCTCCCAAAGAAAGACCAACATTGAGGTTTCTTGTTTGGAAGTCTCACCTGCGCCAACTTCCTCTGAAAATCAGCTTCCATCTGAGCACGAAATTCAGCAATATCCTTCTCAGCCTCTTCCTTGGCTTGTTTTAGTCTAGCCATTTTTGCTGCGCAGGAAAAGAACAGAAGGAAGATAACCTTAAGATGTACAGTCAAGGTGTTCAGTGCTTCCATGTTTTTTCATTATTGATAAACTCAAGGCTGGGGGAACATAAATCTGTAATTACTTGCAAGAAGACATGCTTGCATCAAAATTAAACTTGAGGAAATATATTACTTGTATTTGTGCTTTCATAGGGAGAAAAAACAGCTGGCTTTGATTAAATGATATAAAGCTGATGATGCCCGGCTTTTATATTAAAAGTTTCAGCAATCTTTCAGTTGTCTCATGTAACTCCATTGCCAGACAAGACATGCACCCATGTAGCAGTATTGTTTTATAGGAACAACTTTTAAGATATTGAAGATTAAGTAAATTCGAACCCAGATATTCAGATTAAGACATGCACACACATAGCACAATTTTTGTCAGTGCGAAGCTAGGATTAATAATTAAGGAGGGCAAAAATATAAGTAATGCTTAAAATTAAGAAATAAATTGAGCAGAAGGGGATCAAAATAAAATTTGAAGGGATAAAAATATCTATTTAATATATATATAAATCTAAAAAACAAAAAAGTTTCAAAAAATAAGGGGGCAATTGCCCCCCTTCCCACACATGGCTGCGCCACTGATCTTTGTGTTTTTCCTCCTATCAAAGATATGGTTTCTTAACAACTTAGGCCCCCTTTGTGACAATGGTATCTCATGAAACAACAAATATCCAACGGTCACTAAATAATAAAAAAAACAGCAATGTTTCAATAAGATACAAAGAAAAGGGAAAATACTCACCATTTCTGGCAGCATTAACTATATGCTGAGCTTCCTGTTCTGCAGCTAGCAGGAGTTGAATTCCATTTTGGCCCCTGTTGCCATCCATGCTTCTGGGAACTGGGAATGGATTATAGGTGAAGAATCACTGCAAATAAGAATCAGTATTATTAGCAATTGTGAAGGTAGGAAAAAATTTGGAGAATAATCCAATTTGAGGATAATCCCGATAGATACAACAGATAATCAACAAATAGCATACCTACATACACATTCACAACAGACACAACATAATACAACAACCAAAAACACCCATCCGTGCCATCTGCACCCAGAAAATGTTCTTTAGCTTGCTTAAATTCAAAAGTGTTGTTTGTGCTTGATTTGTACTTTGCTAGACAACAAGGTTCAGTTCCTAAAAGGTTGTATATTTCCAGATAAGGAGGTTGACTTGCGAAATGAAAAAGTTGAAGATGAGAGCTAAAGAACTAACCCTGGAAAATTTGGGGATACGGCAAGATTGACAACTGCAAGGCCTAACGAGAGAATGAGGGAAGTCTAACATCAATCCCTAACTGAAGAGATGAATCATAGCAAGCAGAATCATTAAAAAGCTCAAATGCAATAAAACACTATTTATTTAGGAGGATCATTTAAAGATTATCAAAAGATGGCATTCATATCCAACTGGCACACTTGAACTTGAATTATTTTGTAGTTTCAGTCGTCATCCTAGATTTTATTGTCATCCTAGATTTTATTAGCTTTTTCAAGTCCAAAAGAAAATGTAACACTTAACACACTTATTTGGTAGATTAAATTTTCAGAACTTGAACTGGTTTTGTTTGGTATGATGTATTGCAATGACAAACACATTTATATTACTCAATGCATTTGTTAATATATTTCTTCCTTTTTTTTCCCAATTTCTTCTCTCCTTTCCAAATTAAACCATGAATTCCTTTCAACTAATTTCTTTCAAATTAAACCCTAGTTTCAAATTAAAATCCCCAAATTAAACTTTTACTATCAAATCAACTCTCTCAAATTAAATTAAACCCAATTTATCATAAATATATAAACACTCAATAATTATGAAATGCACAGTATAATGGCAAAGTTATATAGGTATTTTTACATTGGGTGATCTACAAGTTATAACTTATATTGCAGTGTTATGAACAATAGGTTTATATATTTATATGAATATTGGGTTTATAATTGCAGAATGATTACACTGGATGATCTATATATTGGCATTTTTATAATATAATAAATATATAAGTATATAAAATAATAAAAATTACTTAATGATCCCGTATAATATGATTTAAAATAAAACATAATCATATAAAAAATTAGTTCATTCCAATACAGATATATAATCCAACCAAATTACTAATGCAACCAAACTAAAGTAATTATAATTTTATTATATTTCATTTCTAAATCTATTACATTTCTCATTCCATTACACTGTATGCTGCATTACACTGTGTGCTGCATTACATCATACGAATCAAAAATAACATATCAAATAACATATCAAATCAAGTCACATTGAAGCAAAATTGGGATTTCAAGGAACCAGGAATCTTTAAGCCAAATGAAAAACCATCCGCTTGATTGGATGAAGTACATTTAAGCACTCGTGTGATGATACCTCAAGAATTTCAATTAGCATTTCAAAATTTAAACAATCCTTCATCTCCATATAATAAACGAGATTATAGATCAACTCATGTTCTCTGATTCCGACCACTACGCATCAAAGTAGCCCCATTTACAAATCAAATCCCTAACCTTCCGCAACTAATACGCATACAAATTTAAGAATAAACACATTAAATCTCGAGTAAAATCATTATCCCGTAATTGCAAAACAAACAACTCGAACAGCACTAGACCATCGCAAATCCGGGAATACCCATCATGGTTTATCACCCCGAAGTTTACAATTATACTTCAGATTCATGGCATCAATTCAAAATTTTGAAGATCAGGGGATCGAGAAATAATATTCACTTTCTAGAGGTTAGGGTGGATCGTAAACAGAAAAAACGAAAATCAAATTGACATGATAACTATAGCAATGCCTTGTAAAGTGATCTGGCATGCAAAGGAAAGGCAGAAAATCCAGCAATGTAGAGAATAAAATCCAAAATTGGGCGCCATAGAGACTCACCAGAAGAAGCGGAGTTGTGTTGTGTCCAATGTTTTTCAAGCAGCGGTGTGAGAGAGAGAACTCTTTGATCCAAACACGTTATTATTGACAGCTAACCGGCAACAGGATCGTTGCAGCTGCTTTAAAATACCAAAATAGCCACAATATTTCATTAAAATAACCATTTATACATATATAATTTTTTTAATTTTAAACAATGTTATTAAAATCGAATTGAATAAATAATCGATAAGGCTAGAGTTTGTAGTTCGATCGGTTTAATCAGGTTCAATCGAATTTTTTTCTATTTTTAAAATATTATAATTATTATAAATTTTTAAATATTATTGTATAAAAATTAAAAACATATTCATCAAATATTAAATATATATCACAAATATTCTAATAATAAGTTACAAAATATAATTATAATTTTATTATTACAATTGATTAATTATGGATTTTTGAATATCATATGTTAGAAACATAAAAATACAATTATATCATGAAAATAATTTCATGTTTAGATGGAATACTAATGAAGTAAACAAAAAAAATATTAACTTTGCATATATGAGTATAATTATATTTAATTATAATAAATTCAAAAAGATAATAAGTATATTAAATTATTAAGTGACATATTTAGAATTTAAAATACTAATTTTTTAAATAAATAAAAAAATTTAATATATATATATTGGGGGGGGGGGGGAGGGGGAAATACACAAAAAATAATGAATGTTTACACTTTTTAGCCAAAAATTCGATTTTGTTTGGTTTTCAGATTTTTCGGTTCAATCCGATTTTTTCGGTTAATTCGATTTTTTATCATTTCGGTTTTCAATAGTTGAACCAATCGGTTGTCCAATCGATTTACGGTTCAACCGACCGATCCGATTTTAATAACCATGATTTTAAAAGATAAAAAGTTTATGTTTTTGTTACAAGTGTTGAGATTAATTATACACCTATTTATCGAATTTTAAAATTTATAATTAAGTAGTTATAATATAATATTTTATAATATAAATTTATTTTAATTAAATTAAAAATTATTGAGAATGCATATGGTAAAATTATAAAATTTTAGTTTTTTATCCAGAAATTATTTTTAATTTTTGTTATTTGTTTTTTAAAACTATTTTATAAATTTAAAAATAATATTGTAATTTTTAATTATAATATTTCTAATATTAATATTATACATTTATACTATTTAATTATCAATATTGACTAATAAATATTTAATAAATTTCAAAATTTAGAATCTATTTCCATTAAAAAATTCATCATAACAAGAAAAATCAATCATTTTTTAAGAAAAAAATTGACAATATAAATGTTAATTATTATAATTCAATTACAATCTTTATGTTATTCCATCGCTAGTACTATTTATTTGACGAAATTAACTTGTATTTATATCAACAGTTTTTCGTAACTCTGAAGTGCTGGTTTCATTATTTTGTTGATCATGTCTAAGCACAATATTTTTATTTGCATATTTTACAAATAAAGAATCTACACTTCTTTGCATTCTAACAAAATTATGAATCACACAATACATAAGAGGTATATATTTTTTTCGATTTATGTCATATGAAATCATATCTCTAATGATGAGAAAACGTGCATTTAGAACTCCAAAACAATATTATATGACAATACATAACAAAGAATTCATATAAATAAATAATTCTTTTGTACCTTATATCATTCTCTATAATCACGTCAATGGCAGTGGTCCCCATGGTGTGGACTAAAAAATATAAGCATATTAGCATACATTGAATCAACTAGATAATATTTACCTATTGTAGGCATAGAAAATTTATTTTTCGGATTAAAAATACATTCTAAGAAATTCTTGAATCACTTATTGTATATTCCTAGCTAGTTATGACTAATGTGAATGTCATATCAAATGAGCAAGCACATGATAACTCCAATTTATATCTTTGTTTTTGTGTGTTTCATGTTGCTTTTGAGCCTTTTGGTAGTTGTTTCTGTGTGTTTTGAGTTAAAATAATTAATCTTGTCAAATTCTAGTTGAAGCGAAGTTTTGTTATTAAAATGTAAAATTTTGGCCTTGGTACATGGCTATTTATGTATTTGAAAAAGTCATATAGTTCCTAAAACTCAGAGTTTTGAAGTTGTTAAGAGTACATAGCTGTCTATGTTTTAAAACAACCGTGTAGGATGTATGATCTGGCCAATTTGATACAGAAGGGTATGTAGATGGCTGTCTATGTTTTAAAATAGCTGCATTGGATGGAGAATTTGAAAAAATATAGTACAAAATGGTAGGCACATGATTGTCTATGTTTTTGAGATAGTCATGTGGTCAGTTCATTTTTTGTTATTCAGTAGAGTATACGATTGGATCTTAAGCCAAAATAACTATGTATCCATAAGTATTTATGCCCATAATTTTAGTTTTTAATGGATTTGAACATTATGTTGAAGATTTTTTCTTCTTGTTTAGGATTTATTTCTTTCAATTTATTTCACTTTCTTATAGTTAGATATGAGTTTTATATTAATAACTTCTTTGTAAATATTTTATACTACATAGAAATATAGCTTCTAGTGGATTTTTTTTCTTGGATTTTTGACTTGGACAAGAGATCTTGGAGCTAAAGACTTAGGTTCATTAGATCTATTAATGAGTATTTCAATCAAATTTCTATTCTTTCATTGTTTCTCTAATGGATAGTGAGTAATCTTTCCTTCTATTAAGGGATCTTTGAATCCTCTATTCTTTCACGTATTGACTCTATTTTTTAACATAATTTTAGTTATTTCAATACTCTTGTGATTAATATATATCCTGAATGTTATTAAATTTATGTTTGGTGTATCTAATTGATGATTAAATCTTAAATCTGAAAAGTGTTTTTAGATGTATACATATTTGTTCTAATATCTCTGAGTTTATATTTCTAAGAGGTCTGGATGTAGGAATGTAATATTAGGTTCAAACATTTAGGTATTGAATAGAGCTCGGTTTGAATGTTCTGAAAGGGGATTTAATATAAATCTAGAAGTTTATTAAAATGCATTGATGCTATTTGTTAGGCTGTTCTAGTTTAAGAAGCTCAATATCTAAAATGATGTTCTATTTCAAAGATCTATTCTGAGTAAGGTTACTTCACAATTGATTTTTACTACCATAGAGTTGTAGTCAGTTGCATGTAAGTGTGGCAAGGATAAATTCCTTAGCAATTTCTTTATTGATAAATTTCTCTATATTAATTTATTATTTGCTTATTGCTGCAACTTTACTGCTAAATTTTAGTTTCTCAATTTAAACTTTCTTCAAGTAATGTAGTGAAACCTAAAAATCAAACAACAATTAGAAATTCTTTAGCATAAATTAATAAAAAAAATTCTCAAATTCACAATCCCTTAGGTATGATATTTATGGATCTTAAGTTTAATTCCCTATATTACAGCCGATTTAGTACACTTGCTAGACACAGGTCAAGTTTTTGACACCGTTGTTAGGATTTGGTGTTTATAAGAGTTTTTGTTTGCTGATTTTATATGTATTCTTTTTCTTATTTTTCATTTTCTATTTTTTTCAGGTGTTATTACTAGGGGTGAGCATGGATCAATTACTCGATCCATAAATAAAAAATTAACTAGTTCATTAATATCAATTTTTTAATAACACTAATCATTAACCAGTATATTACATTTGCTACGATGTAAATTTTATTACCTTAGTCTCTAGGACTTAGAGTGAATAGAGTGTTGAACACTGGGGATCTTGGAGTTGCTTTGTATTAACCTAGTAGATACTAAGATGGATAGGTAAATGCAATATGTTAGAGTTGAATTGTTGATTTCCTAAGATTAATAAAACTACAGAAAACTAAAATTTACTTATAAAAAAAATACAATTCAATTATGTTATTATAATTACAAGAATGAATTGGTCAAATAATAGATTCATCAATTCAACACAAACACATGTAAATGATTGGAGAATATGGCCTACTCTCCTTAAGTGCAATTCTCATTGTTAAATAACGGTATTCCCATCTAGAGTCCATAAGTACTCTTATGACATTATGGAGATGAATGAAAATAGTGAAAAACTATGCCTATTCTTTTACCCCTCAAAGTAAAACCCTTGTCTCCAAGTGATTCCTATTCTTTAAGTAAACTCAATTGCTTTCCCACTAACATGCCCCAATTCTTATAGTGAACAAGTTGATTAACAAGTTACATATAGTGATCAAGTATATATACCATATTAAAACACCTAATTGAATTTAAATCATTCATGTATTAATAAAATATAGTTTTAAAAGATCAATTCATACTTACAATCTTAATTAACAAAACTTAGCCTAAATACATTATGTTCAAAGTAAAAAAAGAAAAAACAAAGAAGAGGAATATCATCAACCAAATAACTAAAGAGAAAAAAAAATGGTTGATGACTCCTCAATGCTTATTCAAAAAAATGGTTGGTTGTTGAATGACCTCTTTGAATCTTTTTTCTTCCTTAAAGTTTGCTTTTTTTTTCATAATCTTTTTGAATTGAATTGTTAGTTATTTGGTAGTTTTTTCCATACCTAAGATAAGGTCAACTGCATTTATTTATTGGCCTCAAAGTGTCCCAATTGGCGCCTTTTTGAAAAGAGGTGAAAATATGGAAAGATGCTTAAAGGGTTGTGTTGATTGGCCAAGGTGATGAATCGGCACACTAGTGCTAAGTTAGGTGAGTCGACATAAGATGCCTCTGTAACTAGTCAGCATAGCTTCTCATTTGTCACGACTCAGCATAATAGGGCACGAGTTGGCACGCTTAGGAATGAGTTGACACAACTTCAAATCCTTTTTTTATTCTTTATCCTTCAATTCTTTAAGCCAAAACGCCCATTTACACTTCAAAACACATAATTGAATAAAGAGAGCCTATAAAGACAGAAAAAGTGTAAAACATAACAAAGCATATGTATATAATTAAGAAAAATTAAACATAACTAGTCTAAATAACTATGTTATAGTGCATGACATCAAATTCCCCTACATTTAAACCTTACTTACCCTCAAAAAAGAATAAAAAAGTCTAAGTGGAAGAACTAGCAAAATACTTATCTGCATAAAATAAATATAGCTTTCCATAAGATAATTTTGATTATGAAAGAGTACTTAATAAAAAGCAATCAACAACTAACTTCCAATGATCAACAATGATAGAGTAAACAAGTTGCATAACATATATAATAAATTTAGCATACTATTTGTGGACACTAGGACTTGGGGTGGCTTTGATCATGGTTACCCAATAAGGGTAGTATGTCTTATAATACAACCAAGAAGTAATAGTTCAAAGCTCTACTTTGAATTTTTTATTGCTTTTAAAATTAATTTTCTTGGTCTTTTTCCTTTATCTCTTTAATCAAGAAAATAAGTCAAAGATTCTTGAATGGTCCTTAGTATTTCGACCTTATCTCAAATTATAAACCTTCAAATAATGTAAAACCAAATCCAAGATAATATTAAAAATTATAAATAAAATTTTTGTGAAGAAATCTAAACCTATTTCAAGCCTTAAGACTCTCAAAATTAAGCCTAAACCTTGATGAACTGAATTTGGTCCTTTATCCAGACCAGTCCATAGTAATTTAGGTGTAACTCTTTCCATAAAACTTCTTTTTGAGTGAATCCAATTTTGGGTGAAACTAGACTCATTCTTGGAAAATTTCATAAAGATATTTTAGCCTAATTCTATACCCATCATTCCCCAAGAATTTTCAAAGTTAGAGGACTAATTTTATCCCTAAAAATCTCTTAGGAGTAGCCTTCAGTATTTTTCCTATAAATCCCAATATACAAGGCCACATTGGTTTATTTTTACTTTTTTGGAAATATGAGAGATAGAAAAATAAATTTCAAGAAAACACCATATCAAAAAATGAAGTTTTAAAGCCTAAAAATTAAAAAACATTTTGAGTTAGGGTGTTAGTAGGCTGAAAAAAGAGGAAATAGATAGGTTAAGGGTGAGTGCCACCTATAACTCACTAACTTATGGGCTGCACTCACCCTTAGCACTGAGTCATATCCTTTTGACTTATCGCTTGATTTGGGTGCAACTCATATGAGTTGAGCCATAACTGGTCGAGTTAGAAGCATAACTTATTCAAGTCATGTCGAAAATAAAGTTTTGACCAAAATGATTTTTAAACCTTCCATTACCTACAACTCACTAAGTTGCAAGATAGGGGAATTATTTCAATATACTACCTTATTTCCTCTTAAAATAGTACTAAGAAAGCTTGGGAAAAATCTTAAATTTTTTCCCAAATCATTGCCTTGGATTTTGATGATAAAGCTGAGAACTTTAGCCAATACAATGAACCTCTCTCATTTTTTACTTCCTCAAGAAAACACCATAACCAAAAAGAAGAAAACATTTTAATTTTCTTGAACCAACAACGAATGAGAGAGAGAAAAAGTAAGGGAGCACTTGAGATTTCTTGATGTTTTGAGATAATAAATTGAGGGTATTATTTATAGCTCAATCCCGCAAAACATTTAACAATAATAAATTAAACAAATTAATTGTTTTTCCTTTTCTTTACATTCTTTATTTATTCTAAGCTTCTACAATTTATTGTTTTGTTCAGTTTTTAAGTTCTTAATTTATGTTTTGTTTATATAAATGTTCATTTATATTTGTTTGATCATGTTTAAGAGTTAGAATTAAGTTAAAATGAAAAATGATATAAATGGCTAATTATTATTCACCATCTTCCTCATAGAGCAACATAGCTTTTTTATTTATAATTTTGTTGATTTTAGGTAATTAATCTCAATATTGGTTAATTTTATGTTTAGTTATGATCATATTAGCTAAAAATTGAAGACTTAGATAAGTGGTACTAGGATTTAAATTTTGAAGTTTTTTCCTCTTTCCTTGCTTTCCTTCGTAAGCCACTATAACTATGTTTTTAAGGTTTTAAAAGGTGAGGTTTGAGGGTTTTTCATGGTTTTATTTACATGTTTTGCATAATATTATTATAGTATAATTGTTTTAAAATGATCCACTATGTTTGTGTGAATTTTTGAGTGATTTTAAGAAGGTTGTAGTGTTGTTTGTTTCACTTTAAGTGGCTTGCATCCATAAGTGGAGCAAGTTGTGGGTGACACTTGCACATTTTGCATGCATTTCATGGCCAACTTTGGCCATTCACGTGATTTGCACTCATTCATTCATTTCATAATGGTTTTTTTTTACTTTTTATTACAACGTCATGTATTAATATTATTATTATTATTTTGTTATTATTATTTTCATTTTTTATTGTTATTATCATTATACTTTTTTATTATTTTTTAGTGTAAAAATTATTATTTTTGTTATTTTTTCTACTTTTAGCAACGTTTAAAGCTTTTTGTCGTTAAAAACCATCTTGGTTGTGGACTGCCTCTTTACAGATGACACTCACCCATCTTATGGGGCACCATTTGTTCATTTAGACTTTTAGTGACACTCATATATTTCCGTTACTAAAAGTATTCCACCCTTAATTCCCACTGCCGTCTGCTACTAACCACCTTATTTAATTTCTTTTTTTGTAAAATTTGATATTTGATTTCATAACAAACAAATATCACAGTCGTATATATATGTATAAACGAATATATATATATATATATATATATATATATATATATATATATATATATATATATATATATATATATATATATATATATATATATATATATATATATATATATATATATATATATATATATATATATATATATATACACATACATACATACATATACGCGTATATATATATATATTCACATCATTTTTTATTTATTTTATTTATTGATGTACATTTATTTATATTCATACTATATATTATATATTATATTAAACACTACTATATGTATAATACTCATAATTCTCATGGCATTTTTAGACACTTTGTAATTTTCTAAGTTTTTTTTTTTCATTTTGGTTGGTGCATTTTATGCTCTATCCCATATTTTTTTTTCACTTGATCTAGTTTAGTGAGTTTATTTTATACTTCATCCCATAAAACATTTTATTATATCATTTTTTTCTTTTTCTTATTTTTTTCTTTCTTTTGAATTTGTATCCTTATCCATTATTGAAAAGTGAATTATTCATCTTATGGCTATAGTTTCCCTAAGGCTACTTAAGTCTTTAAAAATTAAATTTAAATCTTGCCATCCTAGCCTTAAACATAGTTAGAAAAGTGACCAAACATCCTATAGACTTTGAAAATAAGAACAAGAGATAGTAAGAAAAAAGTAAAGCATATACTGCATGAAATTTAAGATTCTACCAATTAAGCATAAAAAGTAAGTTATTGACATGGTATTAACATATACTTCAATCATAAACAAGTTAAACTTAGGAAAAACTAAGCATAAGTGTAAAGAAGATAAAATTATTTAATACTATAACATAGCACATATGCATGAAAAATTCAAACAAAAACATGAACAAACAAAAGATAAAAATAAAAGATATAAACATAAACAAAATAAATATCCCCTCCCCTACACTTAAAATTTTACATTGACCCCAATATGAACTTAAAAGATAAAAGGATCGAGAAAAGAATATCTCCTCTCATTCATTTGAAGGAGATGGTAGAGGTGAATTAACCATGTAATCAACTTGAGCAATGAAGGTATTGATTTTATGCTCCATTTGTCGCTGCCTACGATGAATTTAACGATTCATTACCTCTATAGAGTTCAATTAGTGTTACATTACTTGTTGGTTTTCTAAAACTTGTTCCTAAATTTATGACTACCCACAAGAAGATCCACAAGTGGTGCCATAAGAAAGGCCACTTGCTTCCTTATGATGTGGGGCTGGAATAATGGCAAATGCTTGATAGGACTCTTCTTCATGAGGCACGTTAAACCCCTCCTCCTTCTCCTCATTAGATTCCTTTTTTTTCTTCACTCTCTTCTACCTCTTATGGTGGTGAAGGAGCCAATCCTCTCCAACAAGAATGAAAATGTATAGGAATTAGTCAAAAGGAGGCATTCGCCATCTCTCTGCATGTAAAAGTTTGCCTTGTAAAGTAAGAACACTCAGCCATGTGCGTAAAATTATTAAGGTTAACATCCAAACCTTTAGCAATAATAGAAACAACATGTCTATGAGTGATAGTTGTTTGTCATAACCAAAACTTCAAGCCCTTAATAAATATAGCCTTGCCTTTCTTAAGTTGAAATGGTGTTTGTAAATTAGTAAAAAAAGTCCAAAATTCATTAACCCTAAAGGTCTTCAGTGGGTCACACATGCCATCTTTCTTAAACCCAAATACCATATGCATAAAAGAGAGAGTGTGTGCTTATTTCCTTACATCCTAAACTCTAACACCTAAGAATCATTAGCATTAATCTCAAGAGATGTATAAAAATCCATAAGCAAATTAACATAAGTAGGTTCATATATAAACACAAATTTACCAAGGCCACAAGAATTTAAAAGTCTAGTAAAAGAATCTAACATACCAAGATCCTTAAGGAGAAAAGTGGAAAGGTACTTACAAGACACAACTTCTATAAACTTAAGATTAGTAAACCTTGCACCTTTTCATTCATTAAGGATAGGGAATTTAGTCTTGTATATTAAAGCCAAATTTCCTTCTTGAGTCTCCTATTGGGGCCTTAAAGATGAAGAACCTCTTATTCTAAACATGGTGGATAAGGAAAAGTGATAAAAAAAGAAATGAAATGAACACTTGAAAGGTAAAGGCTACATGAATAAGAAAAAGGGAATAAGAGTGTTTTAATGGAGTATGACAGAAAGAAAAAAGAGAAATGTAAAAAATAGAGAGAAAATAAGAAATGAGAGAAAAAAAGAATTTAATCAATATAAATAGAGGTTGGGAAGGGAAGAACAACTCATAAGGAAATGAAAAAGGCTACAGAAATTTAGTAGGGGGAATACCAATATATATAGGGAAGGAGAATTTTGAAAAGGTATGAGAGAAAGCAGGAAAGGACATAACCTTTGGTGTGAAAGGGCATGACTTTTAGCATTTGAACACATTTATTTTGAATACATTTTTTCAAATGAAATCTCAAAAATAACAAAAAATAAATGCTAAAAATGTTAAATTTGAAAAGGGAATATATTAGGGAAAAAGGTGGGAAAATAAAAGGTCAGAGTGGCTGTTAGGAGTTGGCATGAATGGCATGACTCAGTACGGTTTATTTTTGTTACGAGTTTGCATGCTCATAATGACTCAGCACCAAAGCCATCCTTTATAAATTATGCATGACTCTTCTAACTCGATAAGGTCCTTTTTTGTTTTGAGTTAGCATGCATCTATGCGAGTTGATATGCTCCCAATAAGTCGGCACCTTCACCTTTTTTACCGAGTCGGCATACATGTAACGAGTTGGTACCAATCCTAATTCCTAAACTTAAAACACATATAAATATTATTACAAGATTAAGGAATGAATAATAAAGGAATTAAAACATAAAAATAAAACAAATAAAACATGAAAAAATATACTATATAAAAAAACTAAAAATATGTTTAAAGAAAGACTTATCGAAATAATGTTATAGGTTAGCAAAGTGCTAAGTAGCTTGAATTTTTTTCATCCTTGGGAGAGGAGAGAGCCATCAACTTCACCTCATCCATGGATTAACAATTGAAATAAGGCTTGAGGTGATGACCATTTACCTTGAATATCTCTCCCTAATCATTTGCAATTTTGATAGCTCCATATGGATAAACCTTAACTACCTTGAAAGGACCTGACCATTAAGACTTCAATTCTCATAGAAATAATTGCAATCATGAATTATATAAGAGAAATAAATTTCCTTCATGGAACTCCTTCTTAAGAAAATGCTTATCATGCCACATCTTAGTGTGAACCTTGTACAACTTTGCATTTTCATAAGCATTCATCCTCAACTCCTCTAACTCATTAAGCTAAAGTAACCTCTTCTTACTATCCTTCTTTAAGTCAAAATGCAAAGCCGTTATTACCTAATAAGCATTATTCTCAATTTATACAGGAAAGTGACAAGACTTCTTATAGATCAATTGGTATAGTGTAAGGCCAATTAGAGTTTTAAAGGATATGCTATATGCCTTTAAGGCACCATCAAGCTTTAATACCCAATCTTTCCTTGATGAAGAAACCATTTTCTCTAAAATCTACTTGAGTTCTCTACTATTGATTTTAACTTGTCCACCAGTTTGAGAATGATAGGGAATAGCAACCTTATGTGTCCCTCCACACTTCTTCCAAAGAGCATCAATCACATTATTGAAAAAAGTGAACCTTAATCACTAATAATAACTTTAAGAGTACCAAACATTGGAAATATAACCTTCTTAAGCATCTTTCTAATAGCTTTGGCATCATTAGTGAGAGTAGGGATCACTTTCACCCACCCAAAGAACTAGGAAAACAACCTATGAATTCCATTCCCCATATATAAAAAAAATGTCTACCTCAAGAATTCCTTTCAATGGCATCTCATTCTTCCTAGAGATATTACCCATTCTTTGACACTTATTACATGTAAGCACAAAGTTCCTAACATCTTTAAATAATTTAGGCCATCAAAAACTAGATTAAAGTACTTTAGAAGCTATCTTGGTGACACCAAAATGATTACCTACATCTAGAGAGTGACAATGCTTGAATAAATCTTCAACCTCATCCTGAGGAATACATCTTCAAATCAATCCATTAGCATATCTCTTGTAAAGTAAAGGCTCCTCCCAATAATAAGACTTAATATCATTTAAGAACTTTTTCCTTTGATTATAATCCAAGCTATAAGGTAAAACATCACTTATAAGATAGTTGGCAATATCTATGAACCAAGGAACATCTGTTGATACTATATTTAAAATGTTCTCACCATGAAAACTCTCATTAATTGGTACACCATCATCATTTTTCTTCAAACCCTCATGATCCAATCTTGGCAAATGATCGGTTATAAGATTCTCACTTCCTTTCTTATCTTTAACTTCCCAATCAAACTCTTAAAGCATTAAATCCACCTTAAGAGTCTAGGCTTTGCATTTTTTTTTTTGCTTAGAAGGTACTTGAGAGCAATATGATATGAATACATAATCACCTTTTTCCCTATAAGTTATGCTCTAAAATTATCAAATGCATAAATAATAGCTAACAACTCTTTCTCCGTAATGGTGTAGTTAATTTAAGCTTCATCTAATAGCTTGCTAGCATAATAAATGAAATAGGACTTACCTTCCTTTCTTTACCCCAAAACAATCCCCACTGTAAAGTTGTTTGAATCACATATAATCTCAAAAGATCACTCCCAATTAGCTGGTTGCAATATAGGTGCTAAAATAAGAGTCTTCTCCAAAGTCTCAAATGCATTAAGGTAAGCTTCATCAAACTCAAAATTAGCATCTTTAACAAGCAAATTGCACAATGGTTTAGCTATTTTAGAGAAACCCTAGATAAACCTTTTATAAAAAAAACCTATATTGCCAAGAAAAATTCTTATATCTTTAACACATTTTGGAGGTGGCTAATTGGAAATCACCTTAATTTTTGCTTTATCTGCCTTAATTCCCTTGCTTGATATAGGTTACCCAAGAACAATGTCTTCTTATACCATGAAGTGGCACGTCTCCTAATTAAGCACTAGTCTATTCAGCTATCAAGAACTTTAAAAAGATTTTCTAGGCAATGTTCAATGTTAAATCCATAAATACTAAAGTCATCCATGGAAACTCCAACACACTTATTAATAAAATCACTAAAGATCGAAAACATACATCTTTGAAATGTAGCAGGAGCATTGCATAAACTAAAAGGCATATGCCTTAAAGCAAAAACACTATATGGATATGTAAATATAGTTTTAGCTTGGTTTCTAAAGTGAATAGGTATTTGATAAAAACTACTTAGGTTATCTAGGTAACAAAAATAAAAAAAAAAGTTGGCTAGCCTCTCTAAGAATTGATCAAAAAAAGGTAAGGGAAAATTATCTTTCCTAATTACCTTATTTAACTTATAATAATCAATACATGTACACCATCCCGTAATAGTCCTAGTGGGTGTCAAATCATTAGACTCATTCTTAACAACCATCAAGCCTCCCTTTTTAGGAATAACTTGTATGGGCCTCACCTATTTACTATCACCAATAGAGTACATAATCCCATTATCTAGCAACTAAATCACTTCTTTCCTCATCACTTCCTTAAGAGTGGAATTTAATCACCTTTGGCCCTCAATGGAAGGCTTGGCATCATCTTTCAATAAAATCCTATACATGTAATGCTTAGGGCTAATGTAACACCCTAATACCCCCTAGGAGTATACATGGGTGGTATAATCGTACAGAACAATATAACCAAACTCATATGACAATACACAATTAAGGTTTTTAATCAACTTTATATAGAACAATTTTTAAAATAAAGTAAGCTTTTACAATATATGCAATAATGTTACATAAGTAAATAATACAATCTTTACAAATCTCAAATGTAGTACTTTACTTAATTATTTCTATAATTATATCGATATCTATATCTTCCAAGAACTTCCTTTGAACTTTTTGATCATCCTCTTATGCATGTCCTTCATCGATTGCCTACTCAAGAAATAATTCAAACTAAGTCATGTTTGATAATTACCACTAAGTATAACTAAATAGTTACATAACATGCTATGTATTAACATTGTTTTTGCCTTTAATTGCATTGGCCAAACATAAGTATTATTCCATTCTTTTATAACTTATTTGGCATATAGACCTGATAATTTCTCTATAATTACTTACTCTTAACTATATATTTCTTCCTAACGAAGGGAAAATTACTCATAAATCTTATAATTACATTTCAATTTTTAAATTGTCACTGATTACTTAAATACCTATCAACTCGTTTACCACTTTAGTTCAGGCTTGGAATAAACATTCCAAGCTTCTTACATATCCCATATCGAGAATCAAAACTATGTGGTTTAAAGCATTTACCTAACACCTAGTTTTAACTATCATATAACAAATAACCATGCCCGCTACTTTGATTCATTCAATACGCATACCTCAACTTGAGCATAATACATATGCATTGATTACTAGGCTAAATAAAATCACATATACTAGTTTTATCATTCGTACTCAAGACCCTATTACACTATTATATTACTTCAGGGTGATGTATCACAACAATGCTCTAAGTCAAGATCCAAATCCATATCTGGTCTATATTCCTATGCCAAATAACTAGATTATCTATTTTGACTACTTGCTCGCATATAGTTATTAATAATTAATGGTGCATTTATGAATTAAATATGGAAATCATATATCAAACTTGCATGTTCCTAAGTTATCCATGTTAAATTACTTACTTATCTCATACATATACTTAGCACATTCCCATTATTACATACCCAATTGCATATGTATTGTAATGATATTACACATATATATCCTTTCATAAGATTAGTCATGCTACTTATACTTCACAATATTTACATGTACATATTCACATTCATATTCATATAATTCCTACTTAGCCATACAATATAACCCATAACATCATTTATAATTTCTTGTAATAATATGCTTATATATTATGGGTATGGATAGTGGGTACTACAATCGTGATTACCCAAAGGTATCAATTCCTGTGAATACCTAAAGGTATTTTTGTGGATATCTGAATGTATGAATTCTTATGGATACCTAAAGGATTGATTCCTGTAGACCCAAACAGGCCCGAGACTGTAGCTCTAAATAGGGATAAATTATAGGCCTAAATGGGGCTAATACTGTGGCAACAAAGTTTGTACCCAATAGACATATCTATTTATATCCATCTATAACCGAGGTTCATAAGCAATTAATAACTCAATTATTACATTAATGTAAGTACACATATTTTCCATATTTATTCAAGTAAACACATTTATATGTACAAATATACATATGTACTGTAATGCCCTCTGTACCAAGTTTTATATGTAGGCATTATTTCACTTTTTATATCACTTGATTCATTGCTCATGTAGAATAAAATTTGATAAATAGGTATATACATACTTATTCTTAATGAAATAAATCCTTATTTTCATACATATTCACATTTTCATACTCTTGAAGTAAATTACAATACTATGCATGTATAAAATTAAAATAAATAGGCCCATCATAGATATTAACTAATTCTTAATCATACATTCACTTAAATCAAGCATATTGTTATGATGAAAATTAGTATAGTTATATTTATAGGTTATCTTTATCCAAGTTTATGTTTAAACTACATTTGGATACTTTAGATTATAAGACTAGTGTTTAAAAAGTAAAAAAAGAAATAATAGGTTTGTACCAATCCAACATGGGTGGTATCAACTCGTGATAGAGGCTGAGTGTGCTGACTTGTCTCAAATGGTGTTGACTTGTGATAGGATAGGGTTCATTGGTTCACTTTTTTATTTTTTATTTTTTTGCATTTTTGACATATTTTCATCTATATTCAAGAAAAATGGTCTCCTACAATTTTATTCTCCTATGTCTCTAGTTTCTATAAGATCAAAGATAAATCCATTTAGACATATATATCAAGAGATATTGTAAAAATACCAAAGGCTGCTCTAAAATATAAGGTAGTAGACTTAGATTAAATATAAGCTAAAATTTGAGGTACTTAGAGCAAGAATTAGATTATGGTTTCTTCACATGAATTCTAGGTATATGAGTTTAGTTTACTTTCCAACTAGAATAATCAAATTTGGAGCTCTAAGGACCAAGATATGATCAAATTACTCAACTTAGGTCATACGAATCGTATGATAGAAATCTTATCAAACATGATTTTGGGTACAATTCAACTCACACATGCAAATTGCCATCAATTCAACACTCAGTCATCAATTACACATCTATAACCATGTATATATTGTACCAACAATTCAACTATCCTTAAAATCAATTGAGTGAATTCTTATACCTCATTTGAAGCTTCTTTCTTTCTTCTCTTATTCCTCATCTTTACCTTGACCTTTTTTTACATCTTCGCAATTAATCTCACAAAAGTACCATTTCATTTTTATATATCTATTGATTTCTCAATCTAATATACATAGAGGAAGAAAATAGAAGAATTAAACCTATTCTTACTCACCTTAATCTTAGCACCAAATTGCTGAAGAGTCCTTCTCTCTTTCCACCAATAAAGAGTAGAATTTTGTAAAGCTTGTAAAGGAAGAAGAAGAGGAAAATAAAGATGAAAGAGTAGAAAAATTATGGTATCTTCAAGCTAAAGTGTTCAACCATCTATCCTAAAAGCAAAGAAAAATATGCTCAATTAATTTTTTAGCCCATTCTGGAAGGCGAGATGTAGGAACCTTATTAGTTATTATTTTTGGTCCTTTGGTTAACTTTTCTTTCCATCCCTCTATAATATTTATTTACTAATCACTTCAAATCATCACTTATCTTTCAATTTAATCCCTATATAAATACAGAATCACTAATTATACAATTACTTACATGTCCTTAATAATTACATAAATACCGATCATGTCCCCATCCACAATTAACACTCTCGTGCTCTACCACATATATGTTTACATGTCCTAATCCTTCTAGAGTATTTCTTAGGGCATCACCATATACATTTGCATCTTAATTTAAGAAAATTATTGAATTACCCTTCAAAAATTTTGTTAATAACGGTTTTATCCCGGAACAATCAATGTAACTGTTATTATTCACTTTATATATACTATGAACACATCATATTCCTACTAAGGTATAGTTTACCACCTTATAGCTAATTACCTTCAAGTCATTAATAGAATGACCAATAGCATTCTTATGCTTAAGTAATACATCATGTAAAGCATTTACATGATCATTAGGTAAAGATGAATTAACAATAAAAGGTAATTCGGAGTTAGAGTTATGAAATGCATATCTTAAATTAGATGGTAAAGACTTGAGCTCTAGCTTTGCCTCCCCTTTTGATGAAAGGCATTTAGATCATCATCCATCCTTAAGGGTTGAAACCTTGAAGGCTTATGAGAAGGATATGAGGTGGCCTCCATTTAATGCACATGAGCATTCTCATTAGCATATGGTTCAATAGGCTCTTACCTTATGCAATCGTGTATAACCTCATCAAAACATTCATCAATAAAGTCAAATGAATCAACTTTACCTACACTTTCAACAGGTGAAGATCCTATCATCTTAAAAAATCAAATTTAATACTTTCATTATTTACCTCCAAAGTGATCTTACCTCTATTTATATTAATTATGGCATCGACTATAACCAAAAAGGGTCTTCCAAACAAAATTAGGACCTTAAGGTTTTCTTTCATATTTAAGATAACAAAATCAGTAGGGATAACAAATTTACCTACTTTGGCTGGCACATTTTCAAGTATACCAAGAGGATGGGTGATAGAATTATTGGCCATAGAGAGACGTACGTTTGTAGGCTTAAGTTTACCTAAATATAGATACTTATAAATGGAATGAGGAAGCTAACACTAACACCAACATCACATAGAACTTTATCAAAATGAATACCACCAATGACACAAGGAACCATAAAATAACCAAGGTCCTTAAGCTTAGGTGAAAATTTAGAGTAAATTCAAGTTGGCTAGAAAGCTTTCCCAAAGTTTAAGAACTAGATTAAGAAGCTTGTTGGGCTATATGAGTTTTAAGGATTCTATTATGAGTAGCATATTGCTTAAGCTTAGAATTGATTTGCTTAAATTGCTCCTTATTGTATTTATTGGTTGATGAATTGCTCCATAAGGGTCTCAAGTTTGATTTGGGTTATAGAGGGTTAAAGGGCTACTTCATAGGAAATCTTGATTGGTATTATGGTCTAGGTATTGGGTTATTTGGAGGGTTGAGTTGATAAGTGTATTAGGCCATGAAAATCCAAGGTGGTTCCTCTATTGAGGGTTATAAGAGTTTGAATTTATCCCTACCCTTTGGTTAAAATCTCTTTAAACATAGTTAACATCCTCATTATAACTCAATTACATTGTGTATAGAAATGATATCTTCCACACAATTCACATGCAATATTTGAACTTTCTAAAGAATTGATTTGAGATTTACTTGCCGTTTTTGTGAGAGCATCTATCTTTGCAGTCAAAAAATTGATTGTGTTGAGTTTTAAAACTCTTCTTGCTTTTGCAATTATTTTTTCATCACCCATGTATCCTGATATGCAAGTTCCTCAAGCAATGTGACTGCCTCATTGGCTATCTTGTCCATCCACTTCCCACTTGAGGATGCATTGATAATGTTCCTATTCTCATTCGTCAATCAATTATAAAAGATTTGAGAAATCATCCAATCTAGCAAGCCATAATGAAAGTATTGCCTTTGAAGTTTCTTAAACCTTTCCCAAGTAGTATATATGGTCCTACTTGCATTTTGTTTAAAATTTGTGGTTACATTACAAAATTTGGCAGTTTTTTAGGGTAGAAAGTATTTATGGAGAAATGCTTACTTCAATTAGTTCCATTTTGTGATCGACTCACTAGGCAAACTAGCAAGCTAAAGTTGTTCTTTATTCTTAACAGATAATGGAAATAACCTAAACCTTATTGCATCATCTATCACACCATTGATTTTGAAGGTTGTACGCACATTAAGAAAAGCTAATACGTGAGCACATAGATCCCCTTCTTGTAAACCTCCAAATTAGTTATTTTGTACAATTTTAATAATACTTAGCTTAATTTTGAAGTTATTATTGGCAATTGATGGTGCCATAATCCCTCCAAAACTACTTGATATGTCAGCTATAGCAAAATCACCCAATGTACGTCTATCTTGATTGGCCATGTTAACCAAACTTTGTTCCTACTTTTCTTGTTATCTTTGTTCCCCACACAAAGCATGAAAATTTCTTTCAATTTTAGGATCTAAATGGAGAATATTATTAGCACAATTATTTTGTTGCATAGAGAAAGAAAACAAACAAAATAATAACTTATACTACTATAAAATTAAAATTATAAAACAAATATAAAAGGAAGGCCTAAAATAACCTTTCTCTTCCTTAAATTAATAAAAACTCTCAAACAAAATCCCCAACAATGGCGTGCAAAATTTATTGCGGTGTAAGTTTTATTATTTTACTCTTTAGGACTTAGATAGAGTAAGTAAGGTGTCAAACACTAGGGATCTTAAAGGGGCTTTGCATTAACTGTATAGATACTGAGATAGATAAGCAAATACAATAGGTTGAGGTTGATTTAATAATTTCCTAGGATTTATCAAATTACAAAAAAACTAAACTTTACTTTTAAATAGATAAATACAATTCAATTATGTTATTGGAATTACAAGAATTAATTGGTCAAGTAATAGATTCATCAATTTAGCACAAATGCATGCAAATGATTAGAGAATATAACCTACTCTCTGTAAGAGTAATTCTTATTATCAAATAAGGGTATTCCCACCTATAGTCCATAAGCACTCTCATGATATTGTGGTGATGGATGAAAACCATAAAGACTTATCCCTATTCTTTTACCCCTTAAAGTGAAACTTTTTGTCTCTAAGTGATTTTTATTCTTTAAGTAAACTCAATTAATTTTCCACCAATATACCAGAATTCTTATTATGAATAAGTTGATTAACAAGTTACATATGGTAATCAAGCATATATAACACATTAAAATACCTAATTGAATTTAATATTAATAAAATATAGTTGTAAAAGATCAATTCATACTTACAATTTTAATTAACAAAACTTAGCCTAAATACATCGTGTTCAAAGTAAAAAAAATACAAAGAAGAAGAATATCATCAAGCAAATAACTAAAGAGAAAGAGAAGAAAATGATTGATGACTCTTCAATACTTATTCAGAAAAATATTTGGTTGTTGAATGACATCTTTAAATCTTTTCTCTTCCTTGGAGTTTGATTTTTCCTTATAATCTTTAAAAATTGAATTCTTAAGTATTTTGGTAGTTTTTCCATACCCAAAATAAAGTTAGGTACATGTATTTATAGGCTTTAAAGTGTCCCAATTGATGCCTTTTTGGAAGAGGGGGTAAATATGAAAAGTTGCTTGAAGTATTGGGTTGATTGGCTAAGGTGATGACTTGACTTGGCACACTGGTGCCATGTTAGGTGAGTTGACAATCTGCCTTTGTAATGAGTCAGTACAGCTTCTCATTTGTCATGACACGGCACAACAAGGCACGAGTCGGCATACTCAAGAATGATTTTACATGGCTTTAAATTCTTCTTTTTGTTTTTTATCCTTCAATTCTTTAAGTAAAAACTTCCATTTGCAGTTCAAAACACACAATTGAACAAATAGAGCCTACAAAGACAAAGAAAACAAAAAGGTAATATATAACATAGCAAAATTAACAAAACGTATACATAAAACTAAGAAAAATGAAGCATAACTAACCTAAATAACTATGCTATATTGCATGACATCAATATTCGGTTGACCAGTCCATTGGTTTTAATTTTTCTATTTGGATAACCAATATTTTTTGGTTAACTATTGAAATTTATTACATAAAATTATAAAAAATTAGAAAATATTCAATTCAATTTCAAATATGAAAAGTAATTCAAAAAAATCATAAAAGAAATATAATTTACTAGTCAAAATTCATATTCAACAAATTAATAGCTAATATATTAACATAGATTTGATATTTGTTGAAATTTAACATACTTGATTCTAAGTGATATAAAATTTTGAATAATAATAAATATTAAAATATAAACTCTAAAATATATAAAACAAATTAAATGCTATTTAGTGAAATATGAATACCAATATATGATAAAAAATAGCATATATAAAAGCCAATCGGTTACAACACATAAATATTACTATATAATTAAAGAAAATGATAATATAAATTTACTTTAAAGTATTATATAAATTTTATAGAAAAATATAAAAAATTAAGATATAAAAAAATAAAAATATATTTTAAATATATTTTAAAGTATTATTTTATGTAAGTTTTAAAGAGAAATAGAAAAAAATATTTTAAGGTGTATATATATATATATATATATATATATATATATATATATATATATATATATATATATATATATATATATATATATATATATATATATAATTGGTTAACTATGGACTAACGATTAACCGGTATCTAAAAATCGAAATCATAACCAAAATCCAAAAATGTAAAAATTAAAAATATAATCAAATCCATCAAATTGATTAGGTGAAAAAATCGATTCGATTTTGGACTGATTTTATGGTTAACTATATTTTATTTTTTTTGCTCACCCCTAGTTGTTAGTGCATGAAAAGATTACAACTCAATCAACTAGCATATTTAGACCTTGAAATCAAGAGAACACTTAACTGAAGGAGAAGGCAACAACAATTGAACATAAAGCAAAGAGAAGTGCCTTTCCAGAACCATCAAATTTCTGGAGTACAACAGAATTGGAAATAAAGGAAAGGTTTTAGACAAAGAACCATTCATAAATATGCAACTTGAAGATAAAATATGGAGTAGAGGACCATCATGTTACCTCAAACTACACACTTTGAGCTTAAGCCAGCAACAATCACCATGGTTTAGCGAAACTAGTTTTTAGGTTCTAAAATAGAGGATCTAGTGCAACAGCTAGACATTTTTTTAAATCAGTGATGCTGTTTTGATTTTGGGTGTGATAATGGATGCCATTTATTTGAAGCTTTTCCTTTGGCACTCATTAACAAGGTAAAGGATTGGTTGTAAAAGTTGCTTAGCCATTGATTTGGTAATAAGGGCAAATACAAGAAAAATTTTTGGTAAGATTTTTCCCACCAACAATGATAGTAAATATCAGGAACAACATATACAATTTTTAGCAATTACATGAAGAGTCATTCCACGAAGCTTGGGAGAGATTTAGAAGATTATTGAAAAGTTATCCACATCATGAGATAGATATACATCACCTTATGTCTACTTTCTATGTAGTAACTAACCCAACAATGAGATCATTACTAGATGCAGCCATAGGTGATAGTTTAATGAATAAGATTCTTAAAGAAGCTTTCCTACTGCTAGATGAAATGGCAATAAATGATGCACAATGGGCTAGTACAAAAGCAATGCATAAGAAGCAAAGGGTTCATAGGGTGGATGAAGTTGCCATGTTGAAGGCATAAATAAAATTACTAAAGAAGGAATTTAGTGGCTGAAAAGTGCAAAATGTGTCATCCCTGGCTCAAGGATGTGAACCATATGAAGGAGGCCATGGAGTTAGTGACTTTAAAGTTAGTCTATTTTTACAATTATTGATGTTAATGCTGTAAATAATTTTAGGAGAAATGATCCATGTACTAACAAACTACAATCCAAATTAAAGGAACACCATCTAAATGTTTCATGGAGAGAGGATAGCCAATCTTTATCATCCTCAAATACTCTTAAACCATAAGCCCACTACTTATAAAGTATTAGCAACAACACTGTACCAATCCTAAACTCAAACACACTACCAAATACCTTTTCATTCTTAAAAATTAGTTTAAAATCATAAACCACTTGGTTTCCAACCTAGACCACCACCAACTTAAGATAAGAAACCAAATTCGAAAGAGATATCTGAAGCTTCATGATGTCTCAATCCACCTTTATGGAAATTCAAGATTTGGAAAGTATAAGATTTATGGATAAGGAACCAAGACACATCAATTTGAAATTTAGGGACTTAAGTGGGATAACTAGTAAATTCTTTGTTTAACCGCACTTAAGGGACCTTTCCATCAAGTGTGGATGGCAATCCAAAGTAAGAGTTCAAAGTTATCACACTTGAAAGTGGTAAAAAGCTGCAAAATTAAGGAAAAAAGGCGACTCTTCTCAAACTTTAGTGGAACCAACAATAGAGGTGAGAAATTCTAACTTTAAGGTTATGGTTAATCTACCTAAAAGTGTTGACAAAGGTTAAAACATTTTGAACTTTGATGTGCATGAGTTATATGAGTGTAAGTTATCATTTCCAACTATAGCTAGGAAGGATAGAAAAAATGACAATAGGCTAGGTTTCTAAATATGTGTAAAAAGTTGTATGTAAATTTACCATTCGTTAAAGTTTTGTTACATATACCTAAGTATGATAAATTTATGAAAGAGCTTTGTTGAAATAAGAAAAAGTTAAAAGGATTTGGCACTATACAACTGCCAAAACATTATAACGTAATTTTAACTAACGAAATTCCAAGAATATTAAAGGATCCAGATAACTTCACTTTACTTTGTGAGCTAGGAGGAAATTTTGTAAGCCATGATTAATGTGACTTGGGTGCTAGTATTAACTTGATACCTTACTCTATATGTAAAAATTTAAACTTAGGATACATCAAGGAGATAAGGATGATAGTATAATTAGCGAAACATTTGATGAAGTAGCCTAAGGGAATTATTAAGGATTTACTAGTTAAAATGGGGAATTTCATATTTCTAATAGACTTTATGGTCATGGATATAGAGAAAGATAGGAAAGTGACACTCATAGTGGGGAGCCCATTCCTTAACACAACATCAACCTTGATTAATGTTATGGACAAAATGTTACCTTATGGTTCAATAACAAAGAGATAATCTTCAACGTCATCAAAGTGATGAGGCACCTATTTTGCAAATTTTAGGAATTTATATATTTAGTGGATGATATTTAAGAGTGTGTAGAGGAGATATAAGAAGAGCTGCAATTAACCAACTTATTAAAGAGTTGTTTAATGCACTCGGGCGAGGGAGAGAGTATGGATGCAGTTGAGAAAGATTTGGTGAAGGAGTTAGAGAGATATCATGATGCAGAGGAACAAAAAGAGAAAGTTATATCTCGCTCTAAGGATGAAAAAATTTTGAACTTAAACATTTTCCTTCTCATTTGAAATATGTATTTTTAGAAGAAAGTTCTTACCTTGTGACATTACAAAAAAATGTCAATTAGCGACGGCCTTATTTTCGTCGCAAATTTTGCGACGGATTTGCTATTGTTTTATAATTTCGTAGTGGGAGGATATTTTCTATTTTTGTGATGAATTAGTGACGGAATGAAAAAACAGTCGCTAATTATTGGTGGGGATTGTACGCGCCATGTTTTGCGACGAACTTAGTAACAAATATTTCCGTCGCTAAATTTTATAATTTTTTATTTATGAAATTACTTCTAGAAAATTTAGTGACGAACATTTTAGTCGCTAATTTTGTAGGGAAATATAGTGCCTTTTTTGCGATGGTTTAGTGACGGGAATTGGGCTATCGCTAATAGTAATTTGTTACAATAAAACAATTAGCGATGAAAATATTTAGTCGCTAATCCGTCGCAAATAAGTTAAAAAATAATTTTTTTTTAATTTCACTCACATGATTTATGTATAGTTTCAATTAATTTTAATATATACCTTATGAAATCAATATTTTATTTTGTAACTGAAAATTATAAATTATTTTATAAGTTGATAATAATTTTTTATCAATTATACCAAAATTTAAAGTTATTTATTTATAAAATTTACATTTTTATTAATAATAATAATAATAATAATAAAAATAATAATAAACTAATTATTACGATTATTATATATTTGTGTGTTCAAGATTAATAAAAATAAATATTTATAAAATAGTAATATAAAATTTATTATTTCATTTAAAATAATAATAAAAAAATTTGTAATTTATTTTTATTTTATTAGAAATTCTAATGGTTTCTTTATCAATTATCCTCAAATATAAACTTATTAATCTAAAAAATTTTACATTTTTAATAATAATAATACAGTAATTGTTATAATTATTATATAGTCATATTAAGAAAAAAAATAAAAATAACTATTTATAAAATAATAATATAAAGTTTAATATTTCATTTAAAATGATTATGAAAAATTTATAATTTATTTTTATTTTGTTAAAATTTTGAGCAAATTTTAAATTATTAAAATTTTAATTATATATATGTCCAAAATTGTCCTTAAATGTAAGGATAAAATGATGAAATTTGGTAGGGATATTTTAGTTATTTCATAAATTTACCCTAGATATAAAAATAATATTTTCTCTTCCCTCACCTCTCTTTATCGTTTTCATTCTCAAATTCGTCCATCCTCTAAGTGTGATGACTGTCACAAATCTTCCTTTCATCGAGAAGATGGTGATCTAGGGTTTGGATTCGTCAATTTCTTCCCACTCGATCAACAAAAGATAGCATCTAGGTTCATTTTGTTTAGTTTAAGCATTGTTGTGATTAGTTGGGTTTTTTTTGTAGTTTATTTCATTTTTGCCTTTTGTTTTTGCTGGATCTTATAATTATGAAGTAGGTTTATAGGTGTTTAGCTTTTGGGCATATTTTTGTTTTGGTTTGTTAATTCGGCAGTGGTGTACGTAGAGGTTATGTATTATTTTTCTGGGTTTAATTAAATTGTAACGTCTCGACTCTGTGTCGACCGAAAATATTTCTAACTTATGAATAATATTTGATTTAGGTAAATAAGGATATAATTTTAACGAGAATTTAGGTCAACTAAGTAATTATTTGTAAATTTTGAATTAATGGTGTTAAATTAAAATACATTTTAATTTCCAAAACCACAAATAACTTAAATTAAGTATATAATAATAATAATAATCATAATAATAATAATAATAATAATAATAATAATTAACAAAATGTAAAAGACTAAAAATTCAGGATCTAGAAAAAGTGGTGGCCATTAATTAATAGTGGCATTTTGAGGCCACAAATAAAAAAAGGGGGGTCGGGATTAAAAAGGTTGAGTGTTGTGTGTGTGGATAGAAATTAAAAGAAAGTAGTTTAAAAAAAAAAGAGGAGAGGAGAATCGGGGAGAGCAGGGAGGATATAAAATAGTGAAAATGGGTTAAAATGGTGTGAGGACTCAATTACATAAAATTAAAAAGGAATGATATAAAATAGGAAATTCAAGGGGGACTTGCTTGGAATGAAACATTTGTGGAATTCGTTTGTAATTCCATAAAAAGGCCTTGCTTGGAATGAATGAATTCCATAAAATTTTATGGAATTCATTTGTAATTCCAAATATTTGTGCTTGGAATGAAAAAAAAAATAGGAATTGAATTCCATGAATTAAATTCCATGGAATTCGTTATGCCTTGGCCAAATTCCATCAAAATAGGTGAAATTTGCAAATGAATTCCTTATTTTTAAGGAGTCAAGTATTAAAAGACTATAATACCCTTATTCTATTATATATATATATATAACTTGTCTTTCACACTTCTTTCTCAATTAAATCTGTATTTTTAACGATTCTTACTCTTTTGTTCCTCAATTTTTCAATCAAATTTACCTGATCATTATTTTTCTTTTATATTTTGTAAATTGAATTTTTTGTATAAAATTAGAAAACCATAATTTAATAAATTTGTTCATATTGATTGATTTATTGTTTAATTAATCATGAATTGGAATAGTTAGTTCTTTATTTAGTATAATTTTTATAGACATTATTGTTTTTTTATATGTACTGAATTAATGTTAAGGATATTTAAGTAAATAAATTAGAAATGAATTTTTTTATTCATTTATTCCAAGTATAAAATTAAGAAATTCATTCTCAATTCTACACATTAATTATTTTATTCCAAGCATAAAAATTCATTTAAAAATGAATTCTATGTGGAATTCATTTGTAAATGAATTCCACAATTACAATTCATTTGTTCCAAGCAAGGCCTAAGGGTTATTTAGTGCTATTCAATTAATTCATGGTAATCTTATTATATTATAGATTTTTAATTTGTCCAAAATATATTTTTTATTATTCAATTTTTAAAAAATTTAATGTAAATATTAGATAGATAAACTATAATAATATTTAAAGAAAAAACTCTAAATATATGAATTTATTAAATTAAATATGTGTACATATATCTATATAAATAAAAAAACTGGGTAAATGTATTTACAAAATAATCCCTTATTTTACTGATATTGTAGGATGAAAGTGGGGCATTTTTGTCTTTTTGGAAACTCTAATTACCCCTTCCCTTCGCCTCATTCTTCATTTATTTCCTTTTCTCATCAGTTGGAGCCGTCTCTCTTTCCCTCGTTATTTTTCATTTCTTTTCTCAGTTGGAGCGGTCATCTTCTCTACCTCTTCTCTCTTTCGCTCGATTGATGGTTGCCATCGGCGCTCGCTCTGATCTTGTTCTTCCTGCTCTTCAATGCTCTCTCGAGTAAGGTTCTCATATTAAAAGAAAAACTTCATAATCATTTTCTTGTTTTTGTTAATTTTGAAATTTATTGATGAAGGAATCTTGGATTGAAATATCTTGATTTGTATCTGTTTCACTTTCCGGCGAGATTGAAGCCAGGATCCAGATCTCCATTTAAAGCTGAGGAAATTCTTGAATTTGATATTGGTTCTATTTGGAAAGCCATGGAAGAGTGTTAAAGTAATATTGTGCTTTGTGCTTGCTCTGTCATGAATTCAATATTCACTATTTTATTTTAATTTCATAAATGAATTGCAATGATTATATATATATATATATATATATATATATATATATATATATATATATATATATATATATATATATATATATATATATTAGCATTTACCTTCCACTTGATTATTCAACCTAAACATCACTCATAACTAAAGAATAAAAAATTAATTTAGTCATGTGTATTGCCGATACAACTTTTAGTTCTGGATATTTTTTCAATATTTGATTTAACAATTATGGACATTTTGGAATTTTCAGGTGTATTAGATTTAACAATTGAATATGACCACCACTTGGCTAGAATGTTGAAGAATGTTTCCACGCGTATTAGATTTTACATATATTAACATAATAGGGATTTGATTGTTATTTAATATGACCACCACTTAGCTAGATTGTTAAAGAATGTTATCTTTTTGTGGAAATATCCCTCGTTGAAACCAACTGTCATTAGCATTCTCTGTGTAAAGCATATGATTCTCCATCGGCAATTTTCATTTGGCAGGCCTAGTTGTTGCTTTGCATGGAAAGGAAACTGGTGCTAGTGATTTCTTGGTTATAGATGTTCTTGAGGCTGGCCTGCCACCACAGTAACAGCTGCCACTCCAGTCAAGTAGGACACATTTATTTTTCGGCCTTTTCTACATATTTCATCCTTTATGTAAATAGATGATGGCAATTGTTACTTGTTTGTGGACACTTGCTTGTAATTTCATCTACATTGATTAAAGAATGTACTCTACTTATATTTTTTTTGGATTAAATAATTGTGCAAAAACTCAATTATGCTATTTAATTATCCTTTTTTTTCTTGGTTGCTTGAACTGTTGTGATTTTGAAATAATGACATTCTGTGTTCTGTTTAGAAGAATGATGACTTCCCTTGTGGAGTCTGAAGTACCATTGCAGCTTCTTGGTTTTATCCTCTTTCTTAATTAATTAACTACATAAGAACATCAAAGGAGATTTTTAGATTTAAAATTTATTTATACTAGATTCTTTGCTTAGAAGGATTTGTTTTTTTTTTCTTTTCATTATTTTTCTTATTTAGTGATGATTGCGTATGAATGGACTGTCTTGGACTCTTGGGTTTGTTTAACAAATTATGAGTTTTTCAAATCTTTCTGTGAGGAAGTTTTTATCCCGGTCTTTATCACCCAACATAACAATAATTTCACTTGATGGCTACTTTTGCAGAATTTGGCTTCAAAAGATCAATCAAGACTATCTGAACTTATCAATGAGCTTGACATATTTTTGTCACAGGTTCTTTTCCTTATGTAACTCAATAACTTCAGATTAGCTTTTTGTTCCCTGCTTTTTCTTCTGACTTTGCTTGGGTTGTGGTTCTTCTTGTTTGCATCTAGATTGCTGCAGGTGTGCCTTTGGATATCATGCCTGGACCCAATGACCCAGTAAACTTTTCCTTACCTCAGCAGGTTACTTTATAATTTCTGGCTATGTATCATCAGATTTTGTTTTCCTTTGCTAAATTACCTTCTTTTTCAGCCACTACACAAGTGTCTGTTTCCTGGATCAGCTGCTTATAACACTTTTAGGTATTGTACAAATCCTTATTGCTTTGAGCTTGATAACAACAGGTAATATATGAGAATTCAATTTGTTGATTTGTTGTTATGATATTTTTGAGATATATTGAGCCAATATCTACATGCAATACTGTTTTGTTTGTCTATATTTCTTGGAACATCAGGTTGGAACATTGATGATCTTGAGAAGTATTCAGAAGTAGAAGACAGGCTTGAATTTATGGAAAGGACATTAAAATGGAGGCATATGGCTCCAACAGCACCTAATACACTTGGTAGGAATGTATATTCAGCTGTATATTTTCTATTGTTCTCTTTCTTTTCTATCCATTAGATTTAATTACTTTGTTAGGCCAAATTGGTTCCTTGGTATTTGAGATAGCAGCTTAGTAAGTATACTTGATAAACAATCAAATCTTAGTGATCTTTGGTAATCCATTATCAATTATGTCTTTCATAGGATAAGTGCTATGAGAATCTTTAGTGAATAAAAACTTTGGCCAGCCTTGAATTCAATCTAATGTGAAATCTTAGCTTTTTCTAATTGGAGATTCTGGTGTTGGGAAATTTTTTATAGCCTTCTTAAGTCTTAATAATTCTATGGGATATATATATATATATATATATATATATAAATATATATGAATTTGGTGCTAAATCATTTGGACTTTTCCTCGATTGTTGCCTTTTGTACTTTGATGATATTTTTATTGTGAATATATATGCCTTTTTTGGCTTTTGTTAAAAAGAAAAAAAAGAATCATGATATTAATAAACCCATGTGGTACATTTTTCTTACAATTTACAGTTTCAATTAGATGCATTGTGAAAAAAATTTTGAAAGAACACTCTGCACGTATAAATGTATCTTTTAGTTAGATGAATATTTTTGGTTGCTTTGTTTCTCTGGGATATTCTTTCGAGGACAGTCCATGCTCATGTATGAACCAATCCGATGACATGATTTGTTGCAATTTGTGATAGGAAAGAGAGAGTTTTAGGCCTGATTTGGAATTCAAATAGTCATTTTGATCATTATGTTTATAATTCATGTGATAGAAACCTTATTACGATGTAAATTACTTGACTTTGTGTTAACATTTTCAATTATAATATTGAAACTTTTGGAATAAGCAGAGTAAAACTCAAAACTTTATAGTGTTGCAACCAATGTATGTTCTTAAGTGTGTTAAAAGTAATAAATTTTTATTCTAAATGGGGCTTGAAATTCACTTTCTTGGTGCACCTTATGGCTTATTTTTGTTTGCTCTGTTCCATCAACTAGTAGATTATATGTCACATTCTTTTCTTGTTGCTATTTCTTAGTTCTTGGTCTTGTCTTTAACTTGCAATTGATTGCTGCCTATTGTGTTTTGTCTGTTGTATTACAGAATTGTTAAATTTATTTAGTTATTGCTGATTCTAGTTAATATACTTCTTTTCATAATCTTTCGCAATTGCATTTGGTCAATGTGCAATCAGTTTCTTTGCCATAGGTTGTCAATTTTATGATTATTACAAGGGTCATATGGAAGCTTGGGATGGGCCAACTTTACTCTTATTCAGGTTAGATTTTCAAAAATATTTATTTTTATGTATTAGGATTTGGATAGAGAGGAACTACCTCCACATATGACTCGTGTTTTAGCTGCCGAAATTAGAAGGGCAAGTAGAATTTTTGTTTACTTTTACGGAAATGGCTACTTTATGTTGTTACTTGAATCCCTTTATGGTGCATCATCATCTTGCACTTGATGTTCAAACAATTTTCATTGGATAAATAGTTTCCCGGCCCATATTCACTAATATATTTTGGTGACTCATACATATGCTAAACAACAAAGGGTCTAGACATAGCTGTTTCCTAAAAAGAGTTATTCAAGGATGTGGCAGTCTTAAAATGTCTTTTGTAATTGATAAATAGCCATCCAAAAATTCAAATTGCTGACCACTAGCATATAGATTTATTATTGTTGAACACATATAGAGTGACTTATACAAATAATAAACCTTTTCAATGAAGGATGTTATACTTGTGTCCTCATCTATTTAGTTAATATTGACCAATGTATTCCAAAACTATAGGGCACCTAATTAATGATGTTGCATAAACCTCAAAGAAATGCTTTATGATGGTAATAAACACCTTAGTGTGGTTAATTTATGTTATTTTTTGTAGCATCATGGTCAGAGTTGGGATTGATTTTGTCAAGTTACTGAGTGGTACAATCAAATACTTTGTCTTATAACTCTTGGTAATTTTTCTTAAAATCGAAATGTCCTGCTTATATTCCTGCTTCGACTTGAATTGCAAAGATGAAGAGTATAGAATATCATTTATAACTCAATGATTCTTTAATTTGTGGTGGGAGGTAATTTTTTTACTGTCTTGTTATATATTGTTCTCTGATTCCTTTATAACTAAATTAGACACACTTTATGCTATCTGTAAATTTATTTCTTGGTGGCTTCAGCTAAGTATTTATTTGGCAGAGGCTTGTGTTAATTTGAACCTGTTCCAAGAACACGAGAGATATAGGTCAAGCAGTTGCAGTCCTTGAAAAAGGTCTTTGTTCTTTTATGTTTTTGTCAAAATTATCCCTTGTCTAATTATGATTATACGGGTATTTGCTACACCTGTAAATGGGCTTTGATTTTATTGATTAGTGTGTTTATCACATTCAATCGGTATTAATTGTGAAAGAGAGTGTTTGGGGAGGTGGTTGTTGAAATCAAAATACTATAGTTGAATACTTATTTCTTCATTGCTTATTTGCTAGCCTTAGAGATCTGGATAATATGTGTTTAAAGCTTGTAGCATGCAATTGAAAAGTGTGGCATTTTGCTAAATTATTTGATCTTAGGGACAATTTTTATGGTTTGATTTGATTAATGTAAATGCTATTGAACATAATTAACATGTGAACCTTATACACCGATAGAAGTTGCAACCTGTTAATTTTTAACTACCGTGTTATGTGAGAATGGTTATGCTATTTGTATAAGGTTCATGATATCTAATGAAGGATTAAAATCTTTGTTCCCAATGGAGGATATTGCTGTAATGGGGATATGGGAGTTGTTACCTCATCTAAATAAGATCAGAGTGACTAGCAGATAACTAATTGTCCTATCAATTTCCATGTAATCATGTTTCAGACTAGTTAACTAAAATTCAGTTAATTACTTACACATTATGATAGAGTAAACCAAAATTAGCGACTGATATGTGATTGGTTGATATATGAGCAGGGATATTCCAATAACAAAACAAATGGAGCAGTTTCTTGCAAATCAAGTGTACTTTCTGGCCAAAGACTATCGGTAAAGAGGGACTGCATTTAGGCTTAGGGTATATTACTACAACAATATTAGCTAGGAGCTAATTCTATAGTTAGTAGGAAATTATAAAGATTTAATTTGTTAGTTATTAATTTTAAGGAAAAAGGATTGTATAAACAAAACTTTGTTTTATATATCTTTTTTATGTTATATTTGTAATGAATTCATTACAAATTATATATATATGAAAATATAAGATTATTATTTATATTTGCATCTATTATGTATGAATTTTATAATATAAGATTATCATTTATATTATGTACAGGAAGAACATTTAAAAATATATCTAAAGAAATGGCTCCAGATGCTACCAAGCCAGTCAGTTTGGTCATGGGATTAGTTGCAAGAGAAGTTTTTAATGAGATATTTTCCTCCAACCAAAACTACAAGTATTCATAACAACATAATGATTTTTCACCAGATGAATGAGAAGCCTTTCCATGAGGCTTAGGAGAGGTTTAGGAGGCTATGAGGAACTATCCACACCATGAGATAGTTGTTTACCAATTGATGCCGATATTCCATGCTGGAGTTACACCATAGATAAGATCACTATTAGATGTATAATCAAGAGGTTTTTTCTTAAACAAGTTGCCAAATGAAGCTTTCAATTTATTGGATGAGATGGCAGCAAATGACTCTCAATGAACTACTCCTAGATCACTTCCAAGGAGGCAAGGGGTGCATAATATAGATGAAGTGGTGTTACTAAAGGCACAATTATGGTTGGTTAAGAAGGAGTTAAGTGGGTTGAAGGTGCAAAATGCAGCTTCAGTTGTTTAAGGGAGTGGATCATATGAAAGTGGGCTATGTGTTCAAGAAGATGGAGTTGTAAGAGATGTGAATGTGGTAGGAGATTATCGTTGAAATGATTCTTTTAGCAATACATACAATCCAGGTTGGAGAAATAATCCAAATTTCTCTTGGAAGGATGGAAATCAACATGCCTTATCTTCTCAACCACAAGCAAGAGCCTCTTTCAACCAAAATGTTTATTATGACCACAACCAATGTTACCAACCTCAAGCAACAACTGATTACTAAGCCCTATATTCACCATATCATCACCAAGTTCAGAGTTCAAATTAGCCCCAACCTCAAACATATCACCCACTGGGTTATCAACCAAGACCACTTGTGTAAGAGAAGAAGCCTAATCTTGAAGACATGCTAGATAGTTTCATGAATAGTCAATAGCAATTTGTTAATAGTCAGCAATAATTTATGGCTAATTAAGAGATGAGGTGGAAATCACAAGAACAGTGGAACCGAAATCAAGATGCTTCCATGAAGACGTAGAAACACAATTAGGCTAACTTGCAACTTCAATATCTAATAGATACCTGGGGACTTTTCCTTCAAATGTGGACCAAAATCCCAAGAAGGAGACCAAGGAAATTACATTAAAAAGTGACAAGGAGGTAACACAAGGAGTGGAAAAAGGTAAGTCACCTTCATCATCATCTAAATTGGAAGAGCCGACATGGAAGGTATGTGACTTTAACCCTAGGGTAGAGATAAATATTGATGCTCCTACATCTGATAAAGGTAAAAGTATAGTGTACCCTAACATAGAGGATATTGATATAAATAGGTTGCCATTTCCGGCTATTGCTAGGAAGGAAAAGAAAAATAAGCTATTAGGTTTCTAAAAATATTTAAGAAATTGCACATTAATTTACCTTTTATTGAAGCTTTTAGCTCACATGCCCAACTATTCTAAATTTATGAAAGAACTTTGTTCTAATAAAAAAATTAAAAAGGTGTGGAATTGTGCAACTTACAAAAAATTGTAATACTTACAAAGAATTTTTAGATTATTGGGTAGTGTTTGACTAGAGGGACCATCTAGCCACCCATAAAATAGATATAAATTTGATGATAGATCTTAGATTTAAAAATGAGCTGGATAGGTTAATCGATGGAGTGGGCTAGAGAGTTTTTATTAAGAGGCAGGATAAGGTATAATCTCACTAGGTTCAAAACTCCTTGGCCAAATTGAAATTTAGACTTAGATTGGATAGTCATGTTAATGAAGGCAATGTGAGTTTTTGGCTCAATAATACACCCTACCAAATATCCTTCAATGCTTTCTCCGAGGTGCTGGGATTTGATCAATATGTTATTAGTGGCATTTAGGGTTCGAACAATCAAGAAATATTGATGGGGATCTATGATCCAGAGGACCCTACTAACTTCAGTACCAAAAGCACCAAGGCTTACCACTTAAGGAATCACCCTTTAAGGATTATGCATCGTTACCTAGCATTGGCCTTCTTTAACCACCTTAGAGGGCCTAGAAATGTAAATGCAAATGAGGCCATTATTCTTTATGCCATGGACAATGGAATCTGATTAAATGGTGCTCCATTCAATGCTCAAAAGATCACAGATTTATGCACATATCTAAAGAGGGATTCCAAATTAGCTTATAGAGGGTTCGTGACTACTTTGGCCTGCTATCACAATCACACCAATCTTGGAAAGGCTGTGGGCAATCTATTGTTATTAATCAAAAAATTCTAAGAAACATAGTCATTCTTGTTGAGAATCCTCACTTCCTAAGGCAAAGGCATTTATTAGTGTCGAATAAAGGACAGTACTGGCAGGCCATGTATAAAGGAGCCACGGAGTTAAAGAGAGCTAGTGCTAGCATAGTCACACTATTTATTGAGTAGTACAACTCTATTAACACCAATCTTGACAACATCACTAAGAAGATGGAGTTTGATTTCACTTCCATTTCAGATTAGATGGATGACATTATAGTTGCTTTCAGGATGTTACAATCTAGTTTTGATAGACAATATCCCCGTCCACCTCCATCATCGACCTCTGAGCCATGATATGATTTTAGGGATTTTTTCTCAACCTACCATTCTTTTAATTGATTGTCATTTGGTATTTTCTTGGGGACAACAGAATTTTAAGTGTGGGGTGAGGGTGAAGAACAATTATTTTTAGTTTTCTTTTGTTTACTTATGGATGTTTATCTTTATTTAATTGTTGGATGTTCTTTTTATTTACTTATTATAACTATCACTTTAGTAGATGTTGGTGGTGTTGTTTTTGTTACTTTAGTTTGTTAATATTTCTAAGAACCTTTTTGATTTTAAGTTATGTTTATTTAGTTCCTATCTTTTGTGTTTGATTTTAGCTATAGTTTTTATCTTTAATGTTTAATTTTAGTTAAGTAGATCAATATTTTTCTTTTGCTTTTAGCTAATTGTGATTGTTTTTTTTGTAGCTTAGTTTGCCTTAGTGGTTTCCATTGTGGAAAACCCAAACTTAGTTCAAGAAAAGCTTGTTCAGGGAAGTTTGACAGCCAAAGAATAGAAAAATTATTGATTGTTTGCCTTTTTCGTTCAGGTTCAACTAGTTAATTCCAGTAGGTCACTGAAAACTCTAAGTATTTTAGGCCTATTCTTAGGAAAATTAATGAAAAAAACAGTGAGTGAGAGCAGTTTAGTGAAGGAATTGTGGAATAGCTAGAACCTTCCTTATCACCCTTCAAAATGAATATTCAACTTACGCAGGATTAGGAAATAACCTAGGCAACTTTTTTTTTTTGGCAATCATAGTTTTAAATGACTGTTGACCTACCTTGTGATTAATTTTAACATTGTTAGTCCTTTTAAGTCTGTTTGGTATGCTAAAAGTATACTATTTAAATTTTCTTGGTTGCACTGATATTTAACCATATAACCTAAATGCCTTTATCTTCCTCATTTTGGAATTGTCCACTCTAGGTTGGGGAACAAAAAATTGTATGATAGGTTTGAAACTATTTTTGCTTATCAATCAAGAAGTGTGAGAAATATTTTGGGGATTTGTGAGTTTAATTTGTGAAAAAAAAATTTGAGACATGGATGATAAGAATTAGTGCTTTTGGTACTCCCTTTAGCTCATTGAAATAATGTGTTCTTTTAAAAAAAATTAGAATGAATAGTCATTTTGCTGCAAAAATTTTGTTTAACTTATTACTACAGAAAATAAGTGTGGGATACCTAGCATTTATGGGAATTGTCAATTGATTGATTCAGGAAATTTTAGCTCTTTTTCCTATAATTTTTAAATTTCAATTAATATCTCAGGATTTATCTTTAGCTTTGATAGCAAAAGGTAAAAATTGTAGAAAAATTTGTTTATCTAAAGAAAGTTAGGTGGTATTTTTCTTGGATAGTGTGGTTGATTCTATTTAGTTAACTTTATCATTTTCTTGAAGCTAATAACTTTGCCCCATTACAAGTAAGACTTAGTGATCCTATTTTGTTCTAAGTTATTTAGTGGAGATGACCTTTGTAGTTTGGTGCTAAACGAGAGCCTTATAGCTATTCTGAGTTTTAAGAGCAAAATCCTCATTTTTTTCTATTTGCTTGATTGTTGGAGTTCACTAGTTTACTTATTATAAACCTATTTTGGCCTAGCACATACATTCTAGGACATTAGCTGGTTTGACTTTTGTTAATTTTTTTTTCAATTTAGGTGGGCAGTTAGTGATTTCTATTGTAGTGTTGTTAAGCTTTCCTTAAACTGGTGATTTCTCTTTCTAAATTAAGGTATGCAGGAATGTGGTTGTCTAGTTGCTCGAGGGTGAGCAAAAGCTAAGTGTGGGGTAGTTGATAACTCTAATTTTAGTGTTTGTTTTTAGTATAATTTTATCTATTCTAGTGTCTTATTTTATGTATTTTTTGTGTTTTTAGTATTAAAATGTTTTTTTACATTAATTAAGTTTATTTTTGTAAATTTGAGGTTTTTAGGCGATTAATGGTGTTCTTTTTAATATTGTGCAGAAAAGTACACTAGATCATAGCTGGGATAAAATTTCCTAGTCGTGCCCCATGTAGAATCCCAAATCATACCATTTCACCAAGAGCCATGGCTGAGAATAAAGTATCCCAGTCGTGACCAATGCAGCCTGCAAATAAGGAGTTGATTTAGAAGGTTGCCTTGGCTGAGATAAAAGTGTCCCAGCCATAGCCAAAGCAAAGGACTTTTTTATCTCTATATGTGCGGCTGAGATAAAAGGGTCCCAGCCATGGCCTTCTATCCATCTATATAAAAGCCACATTATTTTCTATTTAAAAAAGAAGGGATTTTTTTTAAGGTTTTATGCTATATGTTCTCTCTAGTAATTCAGCACGTAGTTCTTTATATTTTGAGGGTTTTATACTTAATTTTTATAGATTTACTTGTAAAATCACCCTTTTAGTGTAGTTTGACTTAAAAAACACACAAATACTTAGTTTTTAGCTTAGCTTATACTTCAAGTTACAATTTTCAATCAAGTTCCAACTTAGAGATGGAAAGGAAGAGGTTCATCAACTTCAAATTTGTAACTCCAAATAGGTTTCATAGTTTTTTCTTTTATTTTGCTTGTTATTTACATTATGAGTAGTGAGTAGTTATTTTTGTTGTTTGGGGATCTTTGAATCTCATAACCATGTATGGATTATGAACTTATTTATCTTAATATATGCATGGATGTTTCTTTTGCATTATGCTTATCTTAGTATGAATGTTTTGCAAGTGTTCATGATTTTATCTTATAAGGTGATAAATGAATGCTTGTTATGTTCATATTATACATGTTTAGTTTTACTTCATGTGAGCCTTATTTTTTATGGTGACTTCGGAATGGAAGCCATTAGATTCACGGTTAATGTGTAGTAATCTTTGAAAAATTGAGGAAAATGAATAGGTGTTAGGTTAGGAGGCTTCGAAATGGGATACTAGCACATACCAAGGCTTTGGGACCTATGCTTATGTTCAATATTTGGAAGGCTCCAGAATGGGATATCGAATAGTGAGAATAATAGGCTCCAAAATGGGATACTAGTGTTTTAGATGGGTTGACCACATCCAAGCTTATAAAATCTTATATTAAAATGAACCTTGTATGGGAAGGAGAGGATTAGATTTCCTGAGCAACGCTTTAAATCATTGTTATTCTCTTTTAATTCATAATTTGCATTTTAGTGTTTTGGTCCTCTTTACTTGCATAGCTTTACTCCTTTAATTTCTTCATTTCAATTGCTACATAACAATGAACATAATCATCAAAACAATTAGAAATTCTTTAGTATACAATCAATTGTCATAGCTTGCACATAAATACAAGTCCCTTGCTTTCGATATCTTGGAGTCTTAAAAATACTCCATTTTATTACTTGTTGATATAGTGCACTTCCTAGGATCGCATTAGAAATGTAAAATGTTTGACAATGTTGTTTTGCTATTTAAGATTATATAGTATAAAGTCATTAAATTATAAGAATTATGTTGGTTGAAATGTTGGCTATACCAAGTCATCACTATGACAGTCGGGGCATTGGCCATGCCAATTAGTCAATTCGACAAATTGCAGATAAAATAAATAGTATTAAAAAAGTTTTTGTCAAGCAACTCCTGTAGCTGTACCTTTAGTTCCTTCAATTCCAAATGAGCCATCCTGTATAGTGCCTTCGAAATAGGAGCTGTACCAGGTAGAATGTCTATAGACAATTCAACTTCCCTTTCAGGTAGAAGACTAGGCAAGTCTTCAGGGAACACATCAGGAAATTCTTTCACCACTGGAATCTCTTGAAGATTCACATTCTCTTTTCTTGAATCAAGCACAAGTGCTAAGAAAGCTTCATATCCTTTTCTCAGAAATCGTTTAGCTTGCATAGCTGTTATTACATTAGCTATGGGTTTAGATCGAATGCCCTATACTATAATTTCTTTACCATCAGCACCAATAAGAGTTACAGTTTTAGCTTCACAATTAATCACTGCATGATGTCTAGACAGCCAATCCATACCTAGTATAATATCAAACTCCCAAAATGGCAACTCAATAAGATCAGCAAAGAATTATTTCCCTTGAATTACAATAAGACACTGTTTATGCACTCTATTAACAACAACACCATGACCCAAAGGGTTGGTTACACATATATCATATTCCAGTTCATGTACAATAGACTCATTTCTACCCATATCCCCAGTGCAAACATAAGAATGAGTGGAACCAGGATTAATCAGTGCATGCATATCAGAATCAAAGAGAGAAAATACCAGCTATGACTTCTGGAGCAATCTGATCCTCTCTAGCTTTCATTGCATAAGCTCGAATAGGAAAAACTGGAGCTGTAGGTCTGTCAACTGATTCAAAAATGTTCCTGGACTGGGATCCCTGATAACTTGATCCCCCACGTCCTCTTCCTCTGCCTCTACCTGAAGATGGTGCATTGTAAGTTCCTATACTGCCCTGCTGTCCAACACCCTGATACCTCTTCGAAGGATAATTTGCCATGAAGTGATCGGTACCACCACACTTGAAACATGCCCCAGTCAATTTCCTGCAACTATCCCAATGTTGCCTAGAACAATGGGGACACACTGGAGGTTGCCCCCCACTCTGTTTCCCTAAAGCTTCCTTTCTTTGCTTAGACACTGCAGAAGATTCTTGTCTCCTATCCCTTTTTGTAAAACTATAGCCAAACTCAGCTGGCTGATTTTCTTGTGCTCCTCTAGCTCTCTTTCCTGTAAAAGATCCACCCTTGGCCCCACTTCTTCTCTGTTCTTTCTCCCTTTTTACAATGTCATTCTTTTCAACTCGTAAGGCTGTTGTAACCAGTTGAGTGAAGTTAACCACTTGCAAAGATGTAGATCCAATTAACTTTTCTATGATATGATCATTTAACCCATCTTCAAACTATCTACATTTAAAAGCATCAGTTAACATCTCATCAGGAGCATATTTGCACAGGTGACTGAATTCTTTCTTATACTCAGCCACAGACATAACTCTCAGTTTCAAATTGAGAATCTGCTTTAACTTCTCTTACTTGTACGCTTCAGTAACATACTTTTTCTTAAATTCAGCTATAAAAAATTCCCATGTAAGGGGATCTGGTAGCTGGGGTTGCTTCAACACCAACTTCCACCAATCATAAGCTGCTCCCTGTAATAAAGACACAACACAAGATGCCTTAAGACCCACTGGACAACGAATTTCATCAAAAATTCTCTCTAGCCTTTCCAGCCAAAATTCAACTTCTTCAGACTATTCCAAATTAGTGCCTAAAAACTCTTTAGCACCATGCTTTCTAATTTCAGATATTGGAGCTTTAGGTGTTGTCATTCTTTGAAGAATTTGAGCCATATCCTGTGATATTTTTAACAATGCTTCTGTAGGGATGGCTGCTGAGACCTCATTTGGATTGGATGGTGAAGATCCAGGATTAGAAGGATTGGTTCTAACCGGCCTGTTACTTTCAGCTGATTCTTCAAAAGCATCTCTAGAGCTCTCCATCTTTGATCTATAAGAAAACAGGGACTTCTGCATTAGGCCAATAAAACACTATATCATACTACAGAATCCTAGGTTCATTTTTACCCAGAAAAGGCTAAACCTAGGCTTTGATACAAAAAATTGTAGCGCCCTCCATGCAAATACCCTATTACACATGTATCATGAATACTACTAATCATGCTTATACTTCATATTCATTTAACTATCATTTAGCCATATGGTTTCATATGATTATATTTGTGCTACAAGTCTATTCCTGTTTTTCTTTTCATACCTAGTATCATGCATACTAAACTATATGAATATTACTTCATGTATATCACATGCACACATGTTCTTTTGTAGCTTTATTACTAGTGAGTTACAATATTCCACATAGGTTATATACATATCATAAGATAACTGGCCATTATACAAAACAGATGATAGTTGTAATACAAAACATCCTACATCAAGGTTATAAGTTGATGGTTGGCCCTTCCTGATGCAGAGATCATCCCTCAACAAAAGTCTTGCTAACTGTACCTACACGGATAAATAACCCGTGCTAAGCTATAAAGCTTAGTGGGGAATAACTAAAGATGGATGACCACTCACATAGGTCATCAAAACATACATATACAATATATAAATACTATAAACAACGTGTACCATATATCATGGCAATAATAACATATACTTTTAGGCATAAAGCATATTCTCATGTACATAAACCTTGTACCCAAGAGAGTAACACATATTTCATTTTCATAATGCATATAGATGACCATTTTTCATGTGAACATATTCAAATGAAACATAATCCCTGTGCGTAAACCAATAATGTAATCCACACTATCAATCTTTAGTCAAATAACTTTAACTATTTAATTTTGATCATTACTATGAATAATGTTTAGCCTGCCTTAGCTTTATCAGTGGATAACGGGAACTATGGATACACATCGGTATCAAAAGAAGGATATCCGAAGATATCAGATCTATAGACCCAAACGGGGCCAAACTGTACTGTGGACCGGTCAAGCAGACCCAAACGGGGTTGCCTATCAACCCAAACAAGGCTGATCATGATCCAAACGGGATCATATATACTATGGACCCAATTGGGCCAAACTATAGTAGCTACAATTTCCCTATAGGCGCCTATCTATCTACATCTAAAACTCTATCGCAGGTAGAACTATATTCGTGTTCAATTCACATATTAATACTGTATTCATAGTATACTGTTGCACATATACAGTCTTGTAAAACTATGAGTTCTCTAGTGCATAATCAGATATATGCACATTCCATATGCCAAGTTATACATCTGGCTATTCAAATGTGTATGACTTTACAATTTGTATCATAACATATAAGCATGACATATAATCATCATATCATATACTTGATCATGCTCTCATTAAGCATTTCACATGTTCATAGTCATGCCAAAACATCTCCTATCTCATAGGGCAATTACATGCTCATATACTCATATATATAATCATAAATTTACATACCTGTGGGGACATTCGCATATAGTTGACTTATTCTTATGAGCATGTTACCAATATATATATATATATATATATATATATATATATATATATATATATATATATATATATATATATATATATATATATATATATATATATATACCTTTATCATCATTCAAATCATGTGCTGTACAAAATATCAACATATTTTCATATGGGCATATACACATGCCAAGGTCATACTATTATAGTTCCTATTTCATAGCATAGGTACATGTCAAAATGTGTACAATCATGTCATAGGATTACTTGTATATATATATATATATATATCAATTTGGCATGTGACAATCATGCACAAGACTATTTACATGTATAGGTTAGATATTTCATCACTAGTCTTTATTCATATACACAAATGAATGCATATGTATGCATATAAATCCTTCATTGATAGTCATATTACATGCCTTATCCAATTAACTTTACTATCACATAAACAACTATTTGTCTCAATTACTTAAAAATCATATTATCAAGTGCAGCAAAAATCTGCACATTAATGTAAATTCTGTTTCTGTGAGCAGTCTAGGAAACTAGTCCGGATTCAACCCTAGATTACATGCACTTAGAGATAGATTTAAGATTAGGTTTATTCATGTGAAATATAGGTATGGAAGTCTATTTTTTAATGCAAAAAGAATCACTCAATTTGCTGTTTTGTAGCTCAATTTATGAGCAAAACAATCCAGGTAGGTCATTCAATCGTGAAGGAGTGTTCGACTCGTGAAGAGCTTCAGGAGTGAAGCAAAAAGGGCAAATCTCATGTCTCATGAAGGAGTTCATGAGTGGAGAAGAAAATCTATACATCACGACTCGTGAAGAGCTTCACGAGTCAGACTAATGTTCACGACTCGTGAAGAGCTTCACGAGTGAAGCCAACATTCCCAGAGGAAGAAGAAAATGCATGACTCGTGAAGAGCTTCACGAGTCGGACAAAAGTTCATGACTCGTAAAGACATTCACGACTCGGCAAGAACAATCTTCTTCAACCTCACATCGTTAAAATCCAGCAAAACGTAACTTTGAATTCTGTAAATCCTACCTAGTTCCAGCAATCAATTTCACATGCATTAAGAACAGCCTAAATTCCCATACCTTGGCTGACAAATCCTATATCTTCAACCTCTAGCAATGTCCTTTCCTTTGCTCCTTCTTCCCTCCACTTCTCCTTCACAAATATCATCATCATCAACTTTTAAATTTCCAGCATATGTACATTTTCCTCAGTTAACTTGAAAAGAAGAAGAAGAAGAAGATGGAGATGATGAAGGGTTAAATTAAGAGTTTAATTACCTTAGTTTACTGCACTAAACTCATGATTAACCCACAAACATTATCACCTAATTGCTTGAGATGATTGAATGAAAATCAAAGGAAGAAGAGATAAACAATTTTCTGGTTTTCTCTCTTCAAATGCCGATCTCAAGGTCTCAACTAGCCACCTCACATTCCGCTAACTTCTTATCTTTATATCAACAAGAAAAATTCTCTCTATGGTCCCTTGAAAGTTTGCATGCCACACAAATGCCACAAACCTTTATGCATGTTAGACTTTAACCCCTCCACTAACTCTTTTTCAAAAGTCAACCTATCAATTTATTCATCCTTTCAAATTAACCTTGAATTAAATGCTTCTATTCACAATTGGCCACTAAAATGCCAAAAATAGAAATTAACCCCAAATTAATACCTCTTTACTTCAATTGCACCCTCAATTGATATTAAACCATACTCTTTATTTTATTTTCATGCAATTAACATAATAACATGATAATTTACCCCCTTACTTAAACACAAAAATATGCAAATTAAATTAGGGTCATGTTAGGGGCCTTACATCAAATGAGTTTTATAGTTCTCACTCTTACTTTGATCATTTTTTACATTATGGATAGTGAGTAATTGTCTTTGTTGCTTGGGGAAGCTTTGAATCCCCTACTCACAATGTGAATATTGAACATATTTTGATCTTTACATGAATGAATGGTTTATTTCACTGATACTTATTTATATTTCATGGGTTTTCAATCTATTGAGTTAATTTCCATACATGGATGAATGATGTTCATCATATATCTTTGAATGTGTGTTGAGTTGAATGGATTAAAGTCTATGAATAAGCTTGCTCAGTTTTTCTTTCATGAATGCTGTATTAATTTAGACGGCTCCGAAATGGGATTCTAAATGCGCAGTAATTTTGATTTTAGGACTAGAGTGTGGAGTAAAATGGATGAGATTTGGGTTGTTTGGCTCCGGAATGGGAAGGCAAACCAAACTTAGGATGTTAGACCCTTGCATAGGTTAGTTGTTGGGCTGGTTCCGAAATGGGAAGTTTAGCAACTAGAATAGCTGGCTTCGAAATGGGAAGCTTGGGTTAAGAGGGTTATCCCGAATTTGTTCATGTATACCTTAAGATAAAATTAATTCACAGTGGGTATGGGGTGGATGAGTAAACCTAAGCAACGTTTTAATTTCTATACGTTTTCATACTTGTTGATTTTTCTGAAGTAAACACATGCTCAATTTATTGTTATTAGAATTAAACTTCCTTTCATTACATATTTTAGTTTTAAAGTTTACATTATACAAATTAAACAACTCATACACACTAAATTGGGAATTCTTTAGCATACAATTAATTTTCACAGTTCTCACACACATGGTTCCCTTGGGTTTGATATTGAGGGTTTTAACTATACCCCATTTTATTACTTGTCGATCTAGTACACTTGCTAGGACCGCAACAGAGGGCATAAGAAGGAATGCCATGTAGATGTAGAAGAGATATCTAGGAAGAGGACTATTACAGATTATGCTGTGCCAAGGTGGAGTGAAGACCAATGGACTATTGTGCTGCCAAGAGGGGTACAATTTGAGGTTAAACTAGCCACCATCACTATGGTACAGAGAAATAAGTTCTTCGGGTTAGATTTGGAAGATCCTGCTCAACATATTGATATATTTTTTGAGGTCAGCGACATGGTTTAAATTTTGGGTGTGTTTATTGATACAGTTAGATCAAAATTGTTTCCTTTAATGCTGATTGGAAAGGAAAGGGAATGGCTCCATATGCTACCAAGCCAATCAATTTGGTCGTGGGATAAGTTGCAAGAGAAGTTTTTAATGAGATTTTTCCCTTCAAAAAAAACTATAAGTATTCATAACAGCAAAATAAGTTTTCATAAAATGAATGAAAAGCCTTTCTATGAGGCTTATGAGAGGTTAAAGAGGCTATAAGGAGCTATCTACACCATGAGATAGCTATTTACCAATTGATGATGATATTCTATGCTGGAGTTACAACACAAATAAGGTTACTATTAGATACAGCATCAGGAGGTTCTTTCTTAAACAAGTTGCCAGAAGAAGCTTTCAATTTGTTGAATGAGATGGCAACAAATGACTCTCAATGGATTATTTCTAGATCAGCTCCAATGAGGCAAGGGATGCATAATGTAGATGAAGTTGTGTTATTTGAGGCACAATTATAGTTGGTTAAGGAGTTAAGTAGGTTGAAGGTGCAAAATATAGCTTCAGTTGTTTAAAGGAGTGGGTTATATGAAAGTAGGCCATGTGTTCAAGAAGGTGGAGTTGTAAGAGATGTGAATGTGGTAGGAGATTATCATAGAAATGATTTTTTTAGCAATACATATAGTCCGAGTTAGAGAAATCATCCAAAATTGTCTTGAAAGAATTGAAATCAACATGCCTCATCTTCTCAACACAAGTAAGAGCCCTTTTCAACCAAAATGTTTATCATACCCACAACCAATCTTACTAACCTCAAGCAACAACTCATTAACAAGCCCCATATTCACCACATCATCACCAAGGTTAGAGTTCAAATGAGCCCCAACCTCAACTATATCACCTACCGGGTTATCAACCAAAACCACCTGTGTAAGAGAAAAAGCCTAATCTTGAAGACATACTAGCTAGTTTCATGAATAGTCAATAGCAATTTGTAAATAGTCAGGAACACTTTATGGCTAGTTAAGAGATGAGGTGGAAATCACAAGAATAGTGGAACTGGAATCAAGATGCTTTCATAAGGAACCTAGAAATATAATTAAGCTAACTTGCAACTTCAATATCCAATAGACAATCGGGGACTTTTTCTTCAAATGTGGACCAAAATCCCAAGCAGGAGGCCAAGGAAATTACATTAAAAAGTGGCAAGGAGGTAGCATAAGGAGAGGAAAAAGGTAAGTCACCTTCATCATCATCTAAATTGAAAGAGCCGACATGGAAGGTAAGTGACTCTAACCCTAGGGTAGAGGTAAATGTAGATACTCATACAATTGATAAAGGTAAAAGTATAGTGAACCCCAATATAGAGGATCTTGACATAAATATATTGGCATTTCCTGTTATAGCTAAGAAGGAAAAGAAAAATAAGCAATTAGCTAGGTTTTTAGAAATGTTCGAGAAATTGCACATTAATTTACCTTTTGCTAAAGCTTTAACTCATATGCCCAACTATGCTAAATTCATGAAAGAACTTTGTTCTAATAAAAAAAATTAAAAAGGTGTGGAACTGTGCAACTTACAAAAAATTATAGTTCAATAATCATGAACAAGATTTCGTAAAAATTGAAAGGTCCAGGTAGCTTTACTTTACCTTGTGAAATTGGTAAAACTTTTATTAGAAATCCCTTATGTGACTTAGGGGCCAGCATTAATTTAACGCCACATTCAATATGCATGAAACTCAATCTAGGTGATCTTAAGGAGACGAGAATAAGGCTTCAGCTTACGGATAGGTCAGTGAGAAAGCCAAGTGGGGTAATAGAGGATCTACTAGTGAAGGTAGGAAAATTCATTTTCCCTATGGACTTTGTAGTCATGGAAATGAAGGAAGATAGAAAGGTACCACTCATTATAAGGAGATAATTTTTGAATATAGCGATAGCTTTGATAGATGTTCATGGTCAAAAGGTCACCCTATGATTCAACAATTAAAAGTTGGTAGTAGATATGAACAAAGCTCAAAAGTATCCATCAAGTGATTTGGAGGATTCAATCTATTTTATGGATAAAGTGGATGAATGTGTAGAGGAAATTTAGGAGAAAGTGTTGCTAGATGATCCATTGAATTTGAGCTTAATGCATTCTTTGGAGAATGAAGAGTTGGATGTAGCAGAAGGAGAATTGATAATGGCATTGTAGAAAGACTATGAAGAGGAACAAAAGGGAGATCCAAAATCTAAACTCAAACCCCTTCCTCCTCATTTAAAGTACGTATTTTTAAAACATAGAACAAAATAAGTAATTATCTCTTCTATATTGTTAGGATTTAAAGAACAGATGCTGCTTGAAGTATTGAGAAGCACAAGAAAGCAATTGGATAGGAGACATCAGACCTAAAAGGTATCAACTAAGTTACTGCACTCACTAGATTCCTATGGAGAAAGAATACAAATCAGTAGCTCAAACTCAAAGGAGGATCAATCCAGCAATGCAAGAAGTGGTCAAGAAAAAGGTACTTAAACTACTCGATTAAGTTATAATTTACCCAATCTCTATTAGTAAATGGGTTAGTCCCATGCAATATGTTTCTGAGAAAGGGGAAATGACAGTGACTAGGAATAAGCTTGATGAATTCATTCCAACTTGTATAGTTATTGGTTGGAGAGTATGCAGAGATTATAGAAGACTGAATAATGCCACTAGGAAAGATCATTTTCTATTGCCATTAATTGATCAGATGTTAGAGAGGCTAGCTGGGAATAGGTTATATTATTTCTTAGATGGGTATTCACGATATTTACAAGTTCCCATAGCCCTTGAAGATCAGGAGAAGACAACCTTTACCAACCCTTCTAGCACATTCGCCTATAGGAGAATGCCATTTGGATTATGTAATGCACCAGCTACATTTCAGCGGTGCTTGATGGCAATTTTTCATGACTTGATAGAAAATTTATGGAGGACTTCATGGATGATTAGGTCTTAGGAAGGTGTGAGAAAACCAACTCAGTATTAAATTGGAAAAGTGGAATTTTATGGGAGGGAAGGCATTATGCTAGGATATAAATTTTCAGAGAGGTTGATAAAGTCAAGGTAAAATTCATAGAGAAACTCTCACCCCAACCAGTGTCAAGGGAGTTAGGAGCTTCTTAGGGCATGTGAGTTTATACCATTGATTTATTAAAAACTTTTCAAAAATTGTAAAACCCTTATCCAATTTGCGTATGAAAGATGTTCATTTTGAATTTACCATCGAATGTTTATTGGCATTTAAAACATTAAAACATAGGCTTATTTTCACCCTGATGATTATATCTCTGGATTGTAATTTACCCTTTCAGCTAATATGTAATGCAACTGATTTTAAAGTAGGAGTTGTACTTGGACAAAGGCGGGAGAAGGTGTTCTGTGCAATTTATTATGCGAGTCACACCTTGATAGGAGCCCAAGTCAACTACACCACAATCGAGAAGGAACTTCTTGCAATTATCTTTGCCTTCAAGAAGTTTAGGCCATATTTGTTACAAGCTCAAATTGTAGTGTGGTCTAACCATGTGGCATTAAGACATCTCTTTACTAAGAATGAGTCAAAGCAAAGGTTGATAAGATGGGTGCTCCTTTTGCAAGAGTTTAACCTAGAGATGAAAGATAAAAAGGGCGCAGAGAATTTTATGATGGATCACTTGTCTAAATTGGAGCATGATAATGTTAAAAAGGGGGAGATTTTAGACTTATCTCCTGATGAGCATAATTATGCTCTATTTATATGTGAAGTTACTTTTCCTTGGTTCACTAATGTGGCTAATTTTCCCGTAGGTGGATATATGCCAAGGGACTTCACATGGCAATAGAGGAAGAAGTTAAAAGCCGATGTAAAGCACTACATTTGGGATGATCTTTATCTTTTTCGCCTATAAGATAATAAGGTGTTGAGAAGGTTCATTCCAAATGAAGAACAAAGGGAGATTATCCAAGCCTGCCATAGTGGAGAAGTTGGTGGATATCATAAACCTAATAGAACGGTATCTAAAATTCTTTCCTCTGGATTTTATTGGCCTACCTTATTTAATGGTGTGAAAATATTTATTCAATCTTGTAATCATTGTCAAAGGGTAGCTAATATATCTAGGAGAGATCAGATGCCTTTAACTAATGTGATTGAGTTAGAATTATTTGATTTGTGGGGGATATATTTTTTGGGGCCTTTTTCAATTTTCTATGGGTTTGAGTATATCCTAATGGCAGTAGATTATGTGAGCAAGTGGGTAGAAGCCATGGCCATTAGGACTTGCAATGCCAATGTTGTGTTAGAGTTTTTAAGAAGAAATATATTCACCTGATATGGAGCCCTAAGAGCAATTATTTGTGATTGTGGGAAGCACTTTGTTAACCACCAATTCAAGGCCTTGTTGAAATATTTTGGAGTAAGGCACAAAGTCACTACCCCTTATCATGCCCAATCCAATGGACAAGTTAAGGCGTCTAATCGAGAATTGAAAGCCATTTTAGAGAAAATGGTCAATGCATCTGGAAAGGATTGGTACCTTAAGCTAGATGAAGCTTTATGGCTGTATAGGACAACCTGTAAAAGACCTATAGGAATGTCACCCTTTAGGTTGGTCTTTGACAAGTCTTATCACCTACCGATCAAACTTGAACATAAGGCTTATTGGGTAACCAAATTCTTGAATCTTGATCTTGAAAGTGCAAGAAAATGTAAACCATTGCAACTGAATGAATTAGAGGAGTAAAGGTTTTGTGCATGTAACCACGCCATGAAGTACAAAGATGACACAAAAAAGTGGCATGATCGAATGTTGATAATAATGGAGTTTGTGCTCGGGATGAAGATGTTGCTATATGATAGTTGATTGGGATTGGTTTTTAAGAAGCTAAAATCAAGGTGAAAAGGGCCCTTTGAGGTTGTGAAAGTCTCAAATTTTAGAGCAATAACCATTAGATATCTAGGGGGCAGTCATGAGGTCAAAGAAAATGGCCATCACTTGAAGACATATTTCAATTATGGATTTAATGTTGCATCGGTGGTCCTCACATTAGAAGACGAGCCCTAAGAGCCATCAAAGTTGAGCTAGCGACTTGTTAAATCCAGAACTTCATCTACCATTTGAACGCATTTGATTTTTTTTAAGTTTTTTTTTAATTTCTTGTAAGATTGCATATTTAGTGTTTTTAATTTTAGTATAGATAATGGTGTTATTATTGTTTGTTGGAGTGGAAAATATTTATGATACTTTTCCTAGAAGAGGGAGAAAATTTAAGTTTATAGTCCAATTTTTTGTTGGCATGATTGGGACCAAATGGTTTCAGCCGTGCACATCTTTGAAGGCTAGTTATAAAAGGGGTGCATAGTAGAGATAGATTGTCCCAGCCATGCCTAAAAGAAAAGGGAATTTTAAATTTTAAGGGTGCACAATCGGAACCAATTTATCCCAGCTATAGCCGTATGTTTTCTTGGAGTCCAGAAACGTTGCTCGATCGGAGCCATTTTGTCCTAGCTGTGACTATTTAAAAATTTCATTAGAGGAGTTGCATAGGATGCAATCAAGACCAATTTGTCCCAATTGTGGCCTTTTTATGTTCATTGGTTCTAGAAGGGAGCAAGGTTGAGATAGGTTTGTGTCAACCATGGCTAATAAGGATTTTTTATAACTACATTGTTGACCCCAGTTGAGATTAATTGGTCCCAGCCGTAGCCATTTATTTTCTAACAATGGGGTATTGCACCTCTTTGTGTTACTCGATCGCGACATAAGTTTACCAGTCATGGCCCTAGGGCATCCAACAGTGGCTCTATAAATACCCTTTAACTGTTGCACTCCCTTACTCTCTTTTGATTTCATCTTTCTTCTCTTTAAGAGTCCAACCATTCTCCCTTATTTTCCATTATTTCATTGCATTTTATACTCCCTTGCATCAAGAACCCAAATCAATGGCACCCAAGTGCAGCTTTATTGAAGTTGGCTTATCATCATCCTCCAAGCCAAAGGCACCAAACTGGGTCCCCAAAGAATTTATAGATTATTAGGCAGTGTTTAACTAAAGGGACCATTTAACCACCCCAAACTAGATATAGATTTGATGATAGATCTTGGATTTAATAACGAGTTAGATTGGTTAATCGATGGAATGGGCTGGAGAATTTTTATTGAGAGGCAAGATAAGGTATAACCTCACTTGGTTCGAGACTTCTTGGCCATATTGAAATTTAGACTTGGATCGGACAGTCATACTGATGAAGGCAATGTGAGTTTTTGGCTCAATGGTACACCTTACCAATTTAGACTTGGATCGGACAATCATACTGATGAAGGCAATGTGAGTTTTTGGCTCAATGGTACACCTTACCAAATATTCTTCAATGCCTTCTCCGAGGTTCTGGGATTTGATTAATATGCTGTTAGAGGCATTGAGGGTTTGAACAATCAAGAAATATGGATAGGGATCTATGATCCAGAGACCCTACCCAATTCAGTACCAAAAGCACTAGAGCTCACCACTTAGGGAATCACCCTTTGAGGATTATGCATTGTTACCTAGCATTGGCATCCTTTAACCACCATAGTGAGCCTAAAAATGTAAATGCAAATGAGACTATGATTCTTTATGCCATGGACAATGGAATTTGATTAAATGGTGCTACATTTATTGCTCAAAAGGTCACATATTTAAGCACATATCTAAAAAGGGATTCCAAATTAGCTTTTAAAGGGTTCATGACTACTTTGGTCTGCTATCACAATCACACCAATCTTGGAAAGGCTGTGGGCAATCCTATTGCTATTGATCAAAAAATGCTGAGAAACATAGCCATTCTTGTTAAGAATCCTCACTTCCTAAGGCAAGGGCATTTGATGGTGTCGGATAGAGGACTGTATTGACAGGCTATGTACAAAGGAGCCACGAAGTTAGAGAGAGCTGGAGCTAGCGTAGTTGCACTATTTATCGAGTAGTACATAGCTATCAACACCAGGCTTAACAGCATCACTGGCGAGATGAAGTCCAATTTCACTTCTATTTCAGATCAAATGGATGACATTATTGCTACTCTCAGGATGTCACAATATCAGTTCGATAGCCAATATCCCTTTCCACCTCCACCATTAGCCTCCAATCCATGATATGATATCAAGGATTTTTCCTCAACCCACCATTATTTTTGTTGATTGCCATTTGGTATTTTGCTGGGGACAGCAAAATTTTAAGTGTGGGGTAAGGGTTTGAGGGTGATGAAAAATTATTTTTAGTTTTCTCTTGTTTACTTGTGGATGTTTATCTTCTTTTAATTGTTGGATGTTGTTTTTATTTACTTATTCTAACTATCACTTTAGTAGATGTTGGTCGTGTTGTTTTTGTTACTTTAGTTTATTAATATTTCTAAAAACCTCTTTAATTTTAAGTTATGATTATTTAGTTCCTATCTTTTGTGTTTGATTTTAGCTATAGTTTTTATTTTTAGTGTTTAATTTTAGTTAAGTAGATCAATCTTTTTCTTTTTCTTTTAGCTAATTGTGAATAATTTTTTTTTGGTTTTTTAGCTTAGTTTGCCTTAGTGGTTCCTGTTGTGGAAAACCCAAACTTAGTTCTAAAAAAGCTTGTTCAGGGAAGTTTGATTGTCGGAGAGTAGAATAATTGTTGATTGTTTGCATTTTCCGTTCAGGTTTAACTAGATAATACCAGTAGGTCTCTAAACACTTATATGCACTTTAGGCCTATTTTTTAGGAAAATTGATGAAAAACTAGTGAATGAGTGTGGTTAAGTGAAAGAATTCTAGAATAGCTAGAAACTTCCTCATCACTCTTCAAAATGAATATTCAACTTAGGTAGGATTAAGAAATAACCTAGGCAGCCTTTATTTGGCAACCATAATTTTAAATGAATATTGACCTATCTTGTGATTAATTTTACCATTGTTAGTCCCTTTGAGCATAATTGGTATGCTAAAAGTATACTATTTTAATTTTTTATTGGTTTCATTGATATTTAACCATATAACCTAAATGCCTTTTTCTTATTTATTTTGTAATTGGCCACTTTAGGTTGGGGAAAGAAAAATTGTATGATAGGTTTGAAACTAATTTTACTTATCAGTCAAGAAGTGTGAGAACTATTTTGGGGATTTGTGAGTTTAATTTTTGCAAAAAAATTTGCAACATGGATGATAAGAATTAGTGCTTTTGATACTTCCTTCAGCTCATTGAAATAATGTGTTATTTTAAAAAAAAAATTAGAAAGAATGGTAATTTTGCTATAGAAATTTTATTTGACTCATTTATGCAGAAAATAAGTATTAGGTACCTAGCATTTATAGGAAGTATCAATTGATTGATTCAGGAAATTTTAGCTCTTTGTTCTTATGATTTTGAAAATCCAATTAAAATCTCAAAATTTGTCTTTAGTATTGATAGCAAAAGGTATAAATTATAGAAAAAGTTGTTTATCTAAAGAAAGTTAGGTGGTATGTTTTTTGGATAGTGTGGTTGATTCTATTTTGTTAACTTTATCACTTCCTTGAAGCCAATACCTTTGCCTCGTTATAACCTTAATGTAAGACCTAGTGAACCTATTTTGTTCTAAGTTATTTAATAGAGATGACTCTTGTGGTTCAGGTGCTAAAGGAGAGCCTTATGGTTGTTCCAAAATTTAAGAGCGAAATCGTCATGTTTTTTCAATTTGCTTGATTGCTGGAGTTCACTAGTAGTTTTTGGTTTTGAAAACTGATGAACCTATTTTGGCCTAGCACACACACACTAGGAGACTAGCTGGTATGACCTTTGTTAAATTTTTTTTTCGGTTTGGGTAAGCAGTTAGTTATTTCTAATGTAGTGTTGTTTAGCTTTCATTAAATAGGTGATTTCTTTTTCTGAGTTAAGGTATGCGGGAATGTAGTTGCCCAGTTACTCGAGGGTGAGCAAAAGAAAATGTGGGGTAGTTGATAGCTTAGATTTTAGTGTTTGTTTTGAGTATAATTTTATCTATTTTAGTGTCTTGTTTTATATGTTTTTTGTGTTTTCAATATTAAAATGTTCTTTTAACATTAATTAAGTTTATTTTTGTAAATTTAAGGTTTTTGTATGATTAATGGTGTTATTTTTAATTTTTTTCAAAAAAGCAAGCCAGAGCAGAGTTGGGATAAAGTGTGCTAGTTGTACTCTGTGCAGAATCCTAAAATATGTCATTTCACCAAAGACCGCTTCTAAGACGAAAGTATCCCAGTCGTGGCCAATGTAGCCTGCAAAGAAGGAGTTGATCTAGAAGGTTGCCTAAGCTGAGATAAAAGTGTCCCAACCATGGCCAAAGTAAAGTACTTTTTTATCTCTATATGGTGCGGCTGAGACAAAAGTGTCTCGGTCGTGGCCTTCTGGCCACCTATATGAAAGCTGCATTATTTTTTGTTTAAAAAAATGAGGGATTTTTTTAGGGTTTTTTCTATAGGTTTTCTCTCCAGTAGTTCAGCATGTAGTTTTTTATATTTTGAGGGTTTCATTCTTAATTTTTATAGATTTACTTGTAAAATAACCCTTTTAGTGTAGTTTGATTTCAAGAACACACAAATGCTTAGTTTTTAGCTTAGCTTATACTTCAAGTTACAATTTTCAATCAAGTTCCAGCTTAGAGAAAGAGAGGAAGAGCTTCATCAACTTCAAATCTACAACTCCAAATGGGTTTCATAATTTCTTCTTTTATTTTGCTTGTTAGTTGTATGATGAGTAGTGAGTAGTTATTTTGTTGTTTGGGGATCTTTGAATCCCCTAACCATGTAAAGATTATGAACTTAGTTATCTTGATATATGCATGGATGTTTCTTTTCCCTTGTGCTTATCTTAGTATGAATATCTTGCAAGTATTCATGGTTTTATCTTATAAGGTGATAAATGAATGCTTGTTGTATGTTCATATTATGCATGTTCAGTTATACTTCACACTACAAAAAAAAATGCAGAATAGCTACGAAAATTTGTGATAGCAATAAAATTTGTTGCTAAATGCACAATATAGCATCAATATTGTGACAAAACATAACTTTCATTGCAAATATTGAAAGAGTTGGTGGGACAACAAATATTACGATAAAATAGCGATAATAAATTCTTATTGTTGCTAATATCAGACGCCAAAATTTTGGCATAAACAATTGCGATGACAAAAGCAGATTTGGTAACAATATTGTTGTAGCTAATTAGCGACAATATCGTTGTCGCTAATTAGTGGCAATAACAGTGTTATTGCTAATTTAGCAAAATATACTATTCAGTTCATATTGTTCTATTGGCTACAATAATGATGTAGCTAATTGAAGATAACATAGTTGTAGCTAATTAGCGATAACATTGTTACAGCTAATTAGCGACAACAATATTGTTGCTATTTTAGCAAAATACTATTCCATTCATATACTCTATTGGCGACAACATTGTTGTAGCTAATTGGCGAGAACAATGTTATCGCTAATTTAGCAAAATACTATTCAATTCATATAGTTCTATTGGCGACAACAATATTATCGCTAATTTAGCAAAATAATATTCCATTCATACAATTCTATTGGCGATAATATTATTATAGCTAATTAGTGACAACATTGTTATAGCTAATTGGTGACAATATTGTTATAGCTAGTATTTAGCAAAATATTATTCTGTTCATATAGCTCTATTAGTGACAACGTTGTTGTATCTAATTAGCGATAACAATGTTGTCGCTAATTTGGCAAAATACTAGTCTTTTCATTTAGCACTATTGGCGACAACATTTTTGTAGCTAATTAGTGATAACATTGTTGTAGCTAATTGGCGACAACAATGTTATTGCTAATTTAGACAAACACTATTCTTTTCATGTACCTCAATTGGCAATAATATTGTTTTAGTTAATTAGCGACAATAATTTTGTCACTAATTTAGTAAAATACTATTCTTTTCATATAACTCTATTGGCAATAATATTGTTATAGCTAATTAGCGATAACATCATCGTAGCTCCAACATCGTCATAGGTAATTGGCAATGACAATGTTGTCACTAATGTAATGACTATCAATGTCTGCAGTATTTTTATGCCATATCTTTAATACAATTATATAACGTTAATAACAATAAAAAAACATTTTTAAGTAAATATTCCACTTTTTATTAATTTCAATATTTACTCATAGTTATAATATTTCATTACTATTCAAATTATTATTTTGATTCTCAATACTTAAAATTTATTTATATTTAGTTAGATCCTTTAATTTTTTATATTAAGCTAATATATTTTTTTCGTATCAAAATTAAGAAAAATTAAGTTGTTGGTAATTAATATTATATTTACATCTAATAATATCAATTATTATTAATTATGGAATAAGGAGAACTAAACTACGACAAATGGGTTCTCGCAAAAGTAGCTAAAAAAAGGGTTGTAGCCAATCTATGGGTAGCCATACCTTATCTAATTACCCAAAATTCTGAGAGGGAGATAAAAATATTTTTGAATCCCTAAAACCTTATTTCCTTCTGTGCTGCCGCCCTTTCCCACTCCCTTCTTTCTCTCTCCCCTAGTGAAAGTCCCTCTAAGATCATTCTCTTATTTCCATGTATGTTTGCTTGCTAAGGGGAAAAGGGAAGAAATATCACTGATGAATTTACTAGAAAAGGTGCGATTGGTTAGGTTTGTCAAGTCATTGAAATATAATTTTTTTGTTTTTTCTTCTATACAGATTCATTTAAGGGATTATGGGATTCTGGATTTTGATGCTGGAGATACTTGTTAATAGCCCCCAGTTGATACCATATGGTAGCAGGTCAGGGACGAATTCATTATTGTATTTCATTATTGAGATGTAATGCGAGTTTTTAACTTTATTTACGTCATTTTTTATATGTTTGGAATTGTAGGATCTGTATCCTCCTAACTCTTAGTGGTTGAGCTTGCATTTAATGAAATTTATAATTTTTCTTTGCTGTTTTCTTTGATTTTTCATTTTGAGTTCATTAAGTACTCATTGTCATTATACAAGTCTTATGAGGAAGCAAGAGTGCTTTTTATTATCCACATCACACAGCTCAGATGGATGTTATCCATCTATCCTTGATTGTTTTTATTTTATTGTACATCATGTTTTTAAAAATAACTTTTTGGTTTTTCTTTTAATGTTAAAGCAAGATTTTAAGTTGTACATTTTGAGGGAACTTTCAGAAACCCTAAAGATTTTAGTCCTTAGGACTAGTAACTATAGGTGTTTTGGTTCTTCAGTCCTAACTTTATTTAATGCTTGCATGTTTGGTTATATTCATAGTCACTGATTACTCATGAAATTGTTGGTTGATGTAACATTGCTTGTAAGAGAATAGGGACTACAATTTATCATAATCTTTCAGCATGATTCTGCTTTTTTGGGAAATATTATGCTTTATATGTAGTTCTTGATACTAAATCCTATTTGCTATTATATCTAGATTTATTTTTCTTGAGAACTAGGTAATATGATGAAGCAAGAAACATTGTGTTGTCATCCTATGCTTCACAACAATTTGGTCTACTGGTAGGCATACTTCTGTGATTCAGATGCAAAAAGGGGGAAAAGAATAAAAAGCAATTTACTTATTATCTTTTCTTTTGATAGAATATAGATTGGGTTAAGAATGAGGGAATGGTGACTCTAGAAATTGCTGCTGTTGCTTCAGAGGTATGTAAAAAAATGTTAAGAATTGTAGATCGAGTGGGTCTAACTGCATATGATAAGAAAGTTGTTACTATATGCTACGGTATCTGGTTTAAGAAGGCAAATTGACTGTCTTCTCATAAAGCTTTCAACACTTTTCAATATGATAGAGGACATTTTGTGGTTCCAATTATCATCTATGCGAGATGCCCATGGTGGACCCTTATTTGTGGTCTTGGATGAAGGTTCAGTGCCTTATTCTTTGGAAGATTTACAGACTTACCTTAATAAGTTTAAGCCATCATATTATACAAAAATTGGGAAAAACCCTCTAGTTTACCCTTATATTTTGCTTTTGAGCATCCAATTACTAAAAGCTATCTTATGTTTGTCTAAAGAAGTTATCGATGAAGGATATGATGTTGATGTTATCCATATAGCAATTGTGCTAGTGGACTATGGGTTCTTTCTGAAGTTGCTGGGAGTGGACTAAAACTAGGCATCTTGGATGTATATGCTGAAGTCTTTAGTATGATGAGGTAATATAGTTCTGCATATTTACATTATGGTAATCTACCTGTGGCATTGGAATATTATGCATAAGGTGCTACCTCAGTAAGAGGTGGAGAGGTGTCTTGGAATGGGAGAGGTAACATCGATCAGCAGAGATAGAGAAATTTAATGCAAAAGTAACTCCTTATTAAGTTGTTGTTAATGGATGGCGGTATTTTTCTATTACTTTGTCCTTATGGTGATGGAGAAGAAGGCGAGTTGGTGCAATTTTTGAAAGATTTCAAACCAAGACAACAATTTCTGCTTGAAGCTTTTTGTCAGTGTCAGAAGCTGAACTTTATGACAAAATGAGTTTTTCTTTCTTTTTCTTAACTTAAATTTTGTGATTTTTAGGTTAGTGGGAACCTTTTGCTTCTCTTTTTTCTAAAGGCTCTTTTTTCTTTATCATACATTTTATCCACCAGTAGTCAGACAATACAGTTATTTATACCTTAGTGTCCTATAATTTCTCAAGTTATCCTTTGTGATGGGCAATATAATGCTTACACAACAACGGTTGATAAAATGGGTTTTTTTTATTTCATTATCCTTTTTTCATTATTTCATCATAAACTCTATTCAAAATTAAGGCAGTTAAGTTTATTTTATTTTTCTGATTTGTTGCTTCAACTTTTGGTTTTCTCTGATACTGATTGTGCTTCCATTGTTTCTTTCTTTCATGTTTGCTTCTATTGATATCAAAACCTAGCTAATAAAAATTCAGAAGAGGATTAGAGCACTCTTTATTACTTTAGATACAATTAACAAGGGCTTGTGTGAAGCAATTTGTTCTCTTTCAATGGTAGATTAGATGATGAGAGCCGAATTACTGGTTTCATTCATTCTGGCAGTGAGATTTTGGGAATATTCAAGTATTATCCTAAAGTCAGGTAGCTCACTCCATGGAATTCAGAATTTCCTGTGCTATCTCTCTTGACAATTATCTGCCATATTTAGTGTAGATGTTGCATGTGTTAGTTTTTACTTGCTTGAAAATGAAAGGTGATGTTTAAAGGAGATTGTTGTAAGTTAAACAAAGCAATGACTATATATATTCCTCCCATCGGTGAAGCCTGAATCTTAATGATGTGTTTGTTACCCAAGCCTTTTTGAGACAGGCATGTAAATTCTATTGACATTATTCTCTTAGGCTTTCTGGTATGTGGAACTTAAAAATAAGTCATTTGTTACATTTTTACCGGCTGTTTAGAATTTTCCTACTTTATTTCATTATATAAAATTGCTTATACTTGTTTGTTCAAGTCTTGAACTATTTTCAATAGGTTGCACATTTTATTACTTATGAATGCTCTTGGTAGTTTATTATCTTTAGAAGCAATTCATTTATAATTAGGCTAGTGTTTCTTTGATATTATAATTATGTTCTCCTCTCTATATCTTCAAAACTTATAAAGGCATAGTGATTCTCATATATAATAAAATATCTTAGCTTTTTTAACTTGGATCACTTGGTTATAATGTTGTCCAGTCTTTAAGAGAGAGCGTGTTTTAGAGTAAAAAACTGTATTCAGACAACTTGAGACAATTTTATCTATTCATAAGTTATTAAGACTAGGTAATTATATTGATGCTTTGAGGGACATTGCTAAACTTCCTTTCCTACCATTAGATCCATGAGTGTTAGATGCCACTGCAGATTCATTTCAGAATTTGTCTCCTCATGTCCAGATTTGTGTGCCTGACCTTCTCGAGTAATAGTGACTAAAACATAGATAGATGGAGTTGTGATTTTGTTGGACAGTTGTGTTAATCATGTTCAAAGGATGTTTTACACTATTTTAGCTTTTTATGATACAATTTAGTAACAAGAGTTCCTTGATTTTTCCTTTAAGTTTTAACTCTTTGGTGTTATTTTAGACTTCTCAGCTCCAATAATTTTACTAGCGAGCTACCTACTACATTTGCAAAGCTTACTACTTTGAAAGATTTGTAAGTTTCTTGTGTATTATTCATTGGATAGCATATGTTATGTCCTAATTTTGGTTTTAAGTTTTTGGAAATTAAGATATGCTTTTTCTTTCATGTTATAATGCATTTGAATTGCTGATAACCAGTTTGAAGGCCAATTACCTAATTTTATTTAGAATTTGACTAATTTGGAAAAACTGTTAGATTTTTTAACTTAAAGCTTACCAACTATAATTTGTTTGATGATTTGTCTAAACCAAGATTTGATGATGGCAGAGTCATACAAGGTAGTGGTTTAAGTGGCCCATTCCCATCTAGGATCAGTCTTTTGGGAAAGATCACAGATTAGTAGGTGAAGCAATGATATTGTATTTAATCTCTAATAGTTAATGCCTGAACGTTTTTTGCAATTCTTGATCAATCAATTTTTTGATATGCAAAAGAATCAGTGACTTGAGTAATGTGACTGAAACACCATTTCCACCATTGAGTAATATGAAAAACCTTAAGACCCTGTAAGTCTGAATATTTTCTTGCCATTAAATCAAAACATTCTTGTTTTTCATTTCTTTCTTCTAAGATTTTGTACATATATGTTCATGGCAGGATACTGAGAAAATGCAATACCGTTGGATAGTTGCCTGAATATCATGGGGAAATGACCACATTGAAAATGCTATCAGTAGAAAAATAACATTCCTTTTTCTGTCTCTGAACTACAAGCTTCCTTCTCTATTTTTTATTTTTATTATTTTTTGGCATCTTTTTCATAATTCTGAATATTTTTTCATGTAGCATTTTTTTCAATCTTTTTTAATTTCTATGCAGTTTTATCTCAACATAACTTTGGAATTTTGCTCTTTTTAATTTGTATTCATGGTAACTCATCACTTTCTGTAGCAATTTATGTCTCTAAATGTATTCTCAAATATGACACCGACATGTTATGATCTTTTATTATTCAACAATGCAACCATCTCATACTTAAGAGGATACCATTGTTTAGAGAATAAGACAATAAATTAGATACATAAAATAATTTATTTCTCCTCTATATTAAAATCTTGAAAGTTGATTGTAGAAGGATCTTGATGGTTTTTGTTCTTTAACACCACAATGTGAACTTTAAGATATGAATGCTTTTATATTCAAAGAGAAAACCTCTCAGCCTAAGTTTTTAACTCTCCTTCTTCGTAAGGCATCCACTTTTGACTTTAATATTTGGAGGCATACTTGTAATTTTGAGTTAGGTTAATGTGACAGAGCTAATAATTTGAATGGGAATGAATCCTTAACATATCAACTCTAGTCAATTATTAAAATGTTATTCCAATATGGCTAAATGAAACTTATTAGGCTTTTAAATTATTGTTGATAACACTTTTCGTTGCCCTATTCAGACATTTTGCCTGAATTTCTCTCCTTTTTTGGTCATCAATTAACTCACTAAATCTTCTCTCAATTTTGAGTTATTTAGAATTTCATCTAAAGCATGTGAGCTTTAGCACACTTCATTCTTTTCATTCTTAAAATTACACCATATTATTTGATGCATTTTTGATAAAAGAAATTATTCTATCAATTCACAGAGGAAAACAAAAATGTCGCCAATAGTTGTTTGTCAGTGGTTACCTATATCAACACATAAGTTCTGGCATAATGTTAACTTGTGGGCTTTGTAAACGTATGGAGCTTTAATGACAAGAATATTCATATGCATAAAAACTTAGGTCGTATTTCAAATATGTGGAAGCATTTATGGGGTAGTTAGCTTTGCTGTTTTGGTACTTACACTTATATCTGTTGTTGTGAGTCGAAAAAATTTTACTTTGTGTAAAGTGATTTAGAATTCTGCATTATGTACTCTAGATGAAGTTAACCCAATATTATTTACAACAAGTTATGGTATTTAAGGAAAAATATTTGGTTTAGTTCATATGTGATATTTAATGAATTTTTTATTGGTTTTTATTTATTGATTAATTTTTTAGATTTTCCTTCTTAATATAATGGACGTACTCTACCCAACTCAGCTTGATTTCCAATCTACTTTGCTTTATTATTTATTTCATTTAAATTAAACTATTGATCATTCTCAGTGACATCCCTATTAACCTCTTGCCTATTTTCCATTAAAATTTTATAGATATTACCTATAACAAGTGTTTTTGGCACTGATCAACAGGTATGTGCTTTAAATTATGGGATAGTTGCCATTTCATGTAGTTATGTTTTGTATGGATGATCTTATGTAGAGATAGAAACAACTAGCTGCAGGGCTATAGCTTTGCAAATTTAAAGTAATGTGTAATGGTATTTAATTGAGCCTTTAGGAAATAAAAATGTAACAGTCTACTCTTTCTAGCCTATGTTAGACTGAATGGAATGTTATTTTAAAATGAATTTGAATTTTAATCTCTCATAAGGCTAGCTAGATGAAATGGATAACAACATTTTGGGATGTTGCTAAGTTTTATTTAGAAATGAAGAATAGGTGTGAAGACATGCTTACCTAGGGTATAATTTTCTGTAAATATCAGCTACTATTATGAATTCTAGGAAATAAATTTTCTCAAGCAATTCAAAACTGTATTTAATATTGACGACTTTGCTATAGGTGTAACATCTTGAAATGATATTAATGCTGTCAACAGGGTGTTTTCCTTTCAAGGCAAATGCATTACATAGTTTTGTTGCTTTTGCCTTTATCTATAAATACTTTTCTTCACTAGCCAAGTTGAAGCCCTTAATTCTTATTTTCATCATATGCTATGATATTGGAAGCAAATGTTGTTTGAAGACCTACTCTTTGAGCCAAACTTAAATAGAATACTTTGAATTTCTTAATATCATTTATCGTCTTAATGATTTCATATCTTAGCTTAGGTACTAAAAAATATGTTTTTAGTAGGTTTGCCTCATGTTAATTCCTCACACCCTTGTATTAATTTTCTATTTATTTCTCATAGCTTATACTTGCAATATTTGTCCACCATGTGGATTGAGTTTTAAGTGGAGATTTGTGCTGAGCATGAATAGGAGATGGATCACTGGGTTAGACAAATTTAGCAATTGATGGAGATGCAACAACTTTTTTAGTAGTAGATTTAGGAGCAAATGTATCAATTTACATTATAATTATCAGTATATAATATGACATTTTGGGTGACATTTGTTAATGTTATATATGCGTGTATTATTTTAGATATACAGTTAACAATGATATCCATTTATAAATAATAATCTTTTCATGAATATATATATATATATATATATATATATATATATATATATATATATATATATATATATTTGTATTAAATATTAAGTATATAGATATAAATTTATCATCTGTGGCTTATCATTTAAATGATGAAATTTTCATATTAATTTAAAAATAAAAAAATAATTTTAATTTAGTGAGGGATTAGCATGTTTGAACAGTAGCTATTTAGCGTCGACAATGTTGTAGCAATATTATGATGAAAATACTATTGCAAAATTTTGCGTGAACAATGTCATAGCAATGTTGCGATGAAAATATTATCATCGCAAAATTTTATGTGAACAATGTTGTAGCAATATTACGACGAAAATACTTTCGTCGCAAAATTTTACGTAAACAATGTCGTAGCAATGTTGTGATGAAAATATTATCGTTGCAAAATTTTTCATGAACAATATCATAGCAATATTGAACAAAAATATTGTCATTGTAAAATTTTGCGTGAACATTGTTGTAGCAAAATGGCGACAAATATTTAACAATAATGCTTTGTCATCGCTAAAATTTGGCGACAACTTCTTGTTATAGCTAAGTTCTGCTGCATCAACTTTTGTTTCAAAATGAAAGTCATTGCTAAGTTGTCGTTAAAATGATTTAGCAATGAAAAATTATCAGTTAGGCACGACTTTTGTCGTTGCTAATTTGCATTTTTTTAGTAGTGTCTTGTGAGCCTTATTTTTTATAGTGACTCCAAAATAGGAGTAATTAAATTTAGAGTTAATGTGTAGTAATCTCTAAAAGAGTGAGAAAAATGAATAGGTGTTATGGTAAGAGGCTCTAAAATGGGATACTAGTATATACCTAGGCTTTGGGACTCGTGCTTATGTTAACTATTTTGAAGGCTCCAAAATGGGATATCGAATACTGAGAATAGTAGGCTCCGAAATGGGATACTAGTATTTTAGATGGGTTGACCACATCCAAGCTTATAAAATCTTATATTAAAATGAACCTTGTATGAGAAGGGAAGGATTAGATTTCCTAAGCAACGCTTTAAGTCAGTGTTACTTGCATAGCTTTACTCCTTTAATTTCTTCATTTTAATGCTACATAACAATCAACACAATCATAAAAACAATTGGAAATTCTCTAGCATACAATGAATTGTCATAGCTTGCACACAAATACAAGTCCATTGGGTTCTATATCTCGGAGTCTTATAAATACTCCACTTTATTACTTGTCAATCTAGTGCATTTCCTAAGGTTACAATAGAAATGTAAAATGTTTGACAATGTTATTTTGCTATTTATAATTGTATAGTGTAAAGTCATCAAATTAGAAGAATTTGGTTGGTTGAAATGTTGGCCATGCCAAGTCATCACTTTGACAGTTGGAGCATTGGTCATGCCAATTAGTCAGTTCTATAGATTGTGGATAAAATAAATATTATTAAAAAAGTTTTTTAGATACTAAATTATTATAGCTATTTATGGTTATTTATGAAAGAATTTGAATGTTGTGGCTGTACTTATAATTAATTAATTGAGAATTCTATGAAACTAATAAAATATACATGATAGTCATGTTGGTTGCATCATCAATTGGCTTCATATTAATTGTTAGGTGACTATAATTGGTAACTAGGTGAACATGACATAAGGTAATATTGAAATACATAGAACATTACAATAACAAGTTGTAATTATGTAGATGTTCATGTTAATTATTGGTTAAAGTGGCTAGTTCATTATTTTTATGTTTAGTCAGTAGAAATTTCAAATTGTGAATTAGTCATGTCAGTAAACTTGTAAGCGGTCATTTGAATTATTCCATATATGTGTGTGTGTGTTTGCGTCTGTGTACGATGAATTATTTATGGCATACTTATGAAAAAACTAGGAAACTATATCCTGAGAAAGAATTATAAGAGGATGGGAATTATATCTTTAAAGGAGGTCGAATTGATTGAATGATTATGTGAATTGAGATATTTGTGTGTACGTGTGTGTGCCTTTTTATGAGCAGGTGGTGAATGTGACCGGTATAGGAGAAATGCTATTGTTTTTCTTTCAAGATATTAATAAGGTTTATTTAGGTAATTAAACAAACTCCATAATTTAATTTTTAAGTGTCTTTGGCTAAACTCGTGCCATTTAATTGTTAGTTCATTCATTTGGCCGAATATAGGGTATTACAATATTTCTAAAGGTTAATATACAAAAAAGGTGACATAATAAGAAGTGAATGTTTAGAACTATGTGGTTCTGATTCCCTACTTTGGGATATATAGGAATTTGGAATATCAATTCCATGTTCTAACTAAATAATACAATACATATATGTATTTCAGTGTCAAGGGTAATGTAATTAGTGGAACGTAACCTAGGATTTCATCTATCCATACTATAGGAATACCGAGACATAATTAGCTTGTAAAGATATTATATCTACTCCCTATATTTTATAATTAATTAAAGTTATACATAACTATGAATCTATATCAATAACACACACACACACAGATATATATCTATATAAGTTGGATAGTATTAAGATTCAGTATTAGCTTTTTTTGTAAATAAGTTTTATATAATATATTCGTAGTAAGTTATTAGTTTATGATGTGTTAATATCATTATATAAATGATCTATGTATTATATATAATTAATTTAAAGATTAATGTATTAGGCTACTAGCGGGTTTGGTACTATGGTTTATGCATTAAAATAGTGGAATTAAATATTGATAGTTATGCGAGTTGCTTGGGTTGCATATTATACATAGGAAGATGGAAAAAATTGTATTAGAGTTTGTATTGGTTGTTGATGGAATTGAAGTATGTCATTTTAGAAGTGTTTTTTTATCTTGTTCTATAGGAGGTTGACAAAATATTTAGGGGAGACTTTACCAAAATTTTGAAGAAAATAATAGTAATGATTTGGGGTATTTAATGAATTAAGGAGAATTTATGTTATTCACATAATAGTGGATCATGGTATAGTTCATAACATTTTTATCCAGTCTACTCATTCGAGCTGTGATATAAGGTGTTACAATTTCAATCATACTTTCAATAAACCTATCACTATCGAAAGCATATAAATGAATGTTTGTCTAAATCATACTTTAAATCTTTTAAAGTTACTTCATACATGTGCTAAAAGTAAGGTGATACAATTTCAATCATACTTGCAATAAACCTTTCACTAGCAAAGGCATATAAATTAACTTTTGTCTAAATCATACTTTAAATCCTTTAAAGTTCCTTCCATATGTGTGTTGCAATCATACTACCTTAGGAATTCTTTGGTTAACCTTTCCTAATCTTCCTTGGTTTTCGATCTAACCCATGACACTAGTCAATTAAAGGTCCCACAAGACTAAGATTGAAGTAGTCGACCTTTTGTCTTATTGTAAAAGTTATCCCTTTCATCACTAATGCATATTGTTTGATGTGTGCTGAAGGATTTGAGGTACCATTAAATTTCAATAAATCAGGCATTTTGAATCTATGAGCAGGATCTTTATTTTGTCAATGTCTATATCTTTGGGGTTGATCCCCTATCGTACTAATAGCATTTAAGCCATTACTTTAAGCTTTTCTTCCATTTTCTTAATGGCAGCATCCTTTATCTTAGAGACCTTATCTTTTTCTTGCTTGATAACCAAATAAGTTTTCATCATCGCTAACTATATAGTAATAGTTAGGATCCCTATATAAAATCCTCTCATCTCTTAGATGATCAATTGGTGAAACCTTAAGTGTTATGTTTCTTATATTATGAACTAATGAAAGTGCATTTGGAGCTACCACAGGGATTCCTACAATAATAGTCAGCTTCACCTCATAAAGTGGCCTGTGCTACTAGTTAGGCACCCCAACTAATTGAAAAGTTGGCCAGCATAGCAATAATCTCCTTTTAGACTCCTTTAATCTTTTATCTAGGTATTGAGAGGCAAAATTCAAATTGTAATGTAGATTTGACATGATTACCCATTCAAAATATTTTGACAATCCTCAAAACTCTTCTGACATATTTTATGTTCTTGACTCATAACCTTGCTCTGAATTCTAATTTGGCACAATTAGCACTAGTGGTCCTCTAAATATCTTCTTAACAAGGTGACAGTCTAGACCCCAGAACCATCTAAGTAATGATGGATATATTATGGCTGTAAAATTAAAGTGTAAGCGTGATATGTATTGAACCCCCACTTATCTGATTTGGGTCTGACGCACACACTTTTAAGGTTTGAGTTTAGATAAACACTCATTAACCCATAAAGACATATCACTTCATAATGTTTAAGGAATTTAACCAAATTCACCAAGCCTCAAGCCTCAAAAAAGCATGAGATAGCGTCTCAGGGTACCCTTATTCCATTGTTGGTAATCAACCTATGAGAGCGTCTATTAGGCACCATAATACCATCCAATAGGTTATTGGGACCCCGAAGCCTATGAAAGAATCACCACCCAATAGGTTATTTGGAATATTATTTCAACCTTATAAGGCTAAAACTAGAGATAATTCGAGACCTCACTCTTATTCATATCCTTTATTAATGTTGTATTAGTGGGTTATTTAGATTTAGTTATTTTATCTTTCCTTTCATGTGTATTGTCATGCATCAAAAGGAAAGGCACACTTAATCACATTGAAAAGTTATGAAACATGGTATATTTAAAGCCTTAAAACATGCATCAAAAGGAAAGGCACACTCAATTACATAAAAAATGCACAAAAAGCAATAATAATACATAAAAATGCCTAAAACCTATCAAAATTCATTTTTAAACAAAGAAATCTTTATTTAGGGGAGAAAAATCAATGTTTAAAAATTAATGTATGGAAGATGAAAAAGAATAAAGCAAGGAAGAAGATGATGAATAGTAAATTTCATGTAACCTATTTAATAAATATTCAAACAAAATAACTCCAACAATCAAAAGGTACGCCAAAAGCAAGATAAGACAAAATTTAATTACAGGTTAAATTAACAGTTATTAATACAAAGAATCAATTAAAAAATATGAATATTTATAATACTAAATATGAATTTAACACTAGGTCAATAAGTTTTATAGCTCTTTGATATTACCTTCAGAATTAGTTAACTCAAAATTAAAGGAATTTAGCATTTTAGCCTTTCTCCTTTTTCCCTTTTACTCCCGTTTGTTGTCCCTAAAATATAGAGGGTCGAAATTTTTTTGCTGTGAGTGTTTTTCTTAAACTTAAGGAAATGCTTTCCATTTTTAACATAAAATTATAGTCATTTAAATAACCTTCCAAGAAAAAAGGAAAATCATCATAAGCAAAATGCTTTAGAAAACAAATCTAATTTTTTTACCCCTTTCCCAATTATAAAATTTACCAAAAAAATTGGAAAGAAAACCTAGTAAAGGCATTGACTTAGTGAGTCAAGGGTGTGACTATTGGGAATTATCGGTTACATACATCACATATATAAGCAAAAATTAAAATTTTTAACCAATAGATATGATCTTGCCATTAATTTACAATATAAATATTAATGAGAATAAGAACAATCACTTTTGATTTTTGTTGAACAGTTGATTTTCCTTCCCACCGGGTTGTCGCAAACCACAATATCCAAAATTGAACACCTCCAATTAGTAATCCACACTAGAGAAGGATAAAATGAACCAAGATTAATGGAGTTACATGGCTCGCCAAAATTCCTTGATGTTAGCAAGGAATGAGGGTGGCAGTTAGGGTTAGAGAAATGAGAGATAATTTTTTTTCTCTTAATGTTCACATAACCCTAAATCCCATTAACTTGGATTTTTATAGCTAGGTTAAAAATCCAACTGCATAATACGATTGTGCTCTTTAAAATTTATGGAGAAATATTAAATGGGCTTTTGAAATTATTAATAATTTATTTGGGCTCAATTAAATTCAATTTAAATCCTTTCATAAACGACTATGCATAAAACCCATAAACTCGGTCCTTTATGCATACACTTGAATTTAATCACCCAAATGAATTCCAAATACATCCAAATTAAATATGTAGTCTCCATAATACTTATGAAATATATTTAATTTATCTTGGTCCAAGAATTAGGCCTTTAAGGCATTCTATATGGTTTTGGCGTGTAACCCTTCCTTTTGAGGGTTTTTGCGCCAAAACCAATTCTCTGGGCCCCTTCAATTTCTCCAATGGATCTATTAATTATTATGTCAGCCCTATAAAATTTATAGTCCAATAATAATTATTTATAAAATACAATATACCAATTAAGTCCATTTTACAAAACATTTTAAAAAAGTTATGCGAACAATTCTACTTGATCATAATTAATTAAACTTTTTAATTAATTATTCTCTTATTCATTTCTCTTCTCCCATAATAATATCAAATATTATTATTCTTATCATTTTACCATTTTATCCTTTACTCTATATGTGTGTGACATATTAGGTTTCTGTCTATATTGGCAGTATAATATGCAATTATGAGTTCTATTCAAAACTCATAAGATTTAAACTTCTTTAAATCATTTTATCAATCCCTTATTGATATTTATGATACATGATTATACAAATGATGAACGGCCTCTAGCTAGGCATCATGACTGTGGAAATGTCAAAAAATTCAAGTGGTTTGACTGTACCCTTCCATAGAAATAGTATTGTGCAATTACTCCTTTCAGCACTCTTATCTCAATTAGATTCTGAGTATGGATTTTTGTAAACTCATACAAATCTAATTATGTATGTTTTATTAATTTAACCATTGTTCCCAAAATGCCCTTCATGGATCCCTATCCATCTTGGTATATTACTCTAGCCAAAGATTCTCTGAACAAGGTAATTATAGAATCATAAGAGATAACTTCCCTTAATAAATCTAGGATGGTGAATCCTTTATTGATTACTCAACTGTCTTCAAGTAGGTTATGATATACCCAACCTCCTAACTATGTTCACTCCCAGTTGGAAGTAATAAGTTATGGAGTCCAAGTATATCACTTGCTACTTAAGATAACCTTGGTGATCTCAAGTCTAAGGATACTTGGACAACCTCTATGAAGAGATTCCTCACTGACATAGATTTAATTTCCATGTGAGGATTCTCTTTGCAGGTCTTCAATGAACTTGTTCTTCTAACAAGTATCCACATGTTAGCTTTGATTATCTTCCATAATCACAGTTGTGAGAACCACTGCTTGAATCATTCAAGAAGCATAACATGTGCCAGTCTGTCCAAATTAATAATGTCCTATCTTATTAATTCTATGACTAGGGATATTTAGATATTAACACATTTACATACAATACACATCTCATATCATGAACACTCTCATGATTGCCTTTGTACTGTGTTTATAATATCAAGGACTTCATTTATTAATTTAAGATTTACAAACTAATGTATTTAAACATAGCATTAATAAATGAATTAGGCCTTTTATTAAGAATATGAATTTGTACATATGAAATACATCCCATTTACATGGGCTCTAGGGCATACTCTCTAACAATCTGCCATTTGCACTAGAGCTAATCACACATATGTGTTAAACCTATGTTATTTATATGGTGATCGTGCTTCATCTGGGAAAGTGCTTTAGTGAGGAGATCCACCACATTTTCATCTGTGGGTGCTCTTTCTATTTTCACATCATTTCTAGCTGTTATTTTGCTTATAAGATGGTAGCGTCTGAGAATATGCTTGGATCATTGATGAGACATTGGTTCCTTTGCTTGCGCAATAGCTCCATTGTTGTCACAATATAAACGAATCGGATCAACAATGCTAGGCACCACTCCTAGTTCATATATGAACTTTTTGATCCACACTGCATCTTTGGCTACTTTCGAAGCAACAATGTACTCAGCTTCTATCATGGAATCAGCAGTTGTTTCTTATTTGGAACTCTTCCAACTAGCTGCTCCTCCTTCCATTATGAACACAAAACCAGGCTTTGATTTACAATCATCTTTGTCAGATTGGAAGCTAGCATCGGTATACCTATTTACTTCCAAACTGCCCTCCCCATATACCAAGAATATATTCTTAGTCCTTCTCAAGTACTTAAGGATATTCTTGACAGCTGCCCAGTGTTCCTCTCCAAAATTGGATTGGAATTTGCTTATGACACTCAAAGCAAATGCTAAATCTGGATGTGTACATAATATAGCAAATATGATAGAACCAATTGCCGATGTATATGGTATTTTATTCATGCTCTCTCTATCCTTAAGTGTCTGCAGACACATATGTTAAAGAGTATGCCCTAGAGCCCATGTAATAGGAATGTTTTTCATATATATGAATTTATATTCTTAATAAAAGGCATCATTCATTTATTAATGCTATGTTTAAATACATGAGTTTATAAATCTTAAATTAATAAATGAAGTCCTAGATATTATAAACACAGTGCAAAGGCAATCATAAAGGTGTTCATTTTGTGAGATGTCTATTACATGCAAATGTTTTAATATCTAAATATCCCTAGTCATAGAATTAACAAGATAAAACATTGTTAATTAGGACAGACTAGCACATGTTATGCTTCTTGAATGGTTCAAGCAGTGGTTCTCATAACTGTGATTATGGAAGATGATCAAAGCTAACATGTGGATGCTTGTTAGAAGAACAAGTTCATTGGAGACCTGCATAGAGAATCCTCACATGGATATTAAATCTATGTAAGTGAGGAATCTCTTCATAGCGGTTGTGCAAGTATCCTTAGACTTGAGATCACCAAAGTTATCTTAAGTAGCAAGTGGTATACTTTGACTCCATAACTGATTACTTCCAACTAGGAGTGAACATAGTTAGGAGATTGGGTATATCATGACCTACTTGAAGATAGTTGAGTGATTGACAAAGGATTCACCATCCCAGATTTAATAAGGGAAGTTATCTCGCATGATTTTATAATTGCCTTGTTTAGAGAATCTCTGGCCAGAGTAATATGCCAAGATGGATAGAGATCCATGAAGGGCATTTTGGGAAAAATGGTTAAATTAATAGAACATACATAATTAGATTTATATGAGTTGACAAAAATCCATACTCAGAATCTAATTGAGATAAGAGTGGTGAAAGGAGTAATTGCATGGTAACTGTTTCTATTGAAGGGTATAGTCAAACCACTTGACTTTCCTGACATTTGGGTAGTCATGATGCCTAGCTAGAGGCCAATCATGACTTATTTAATGATGTATAAAGAATATCAATAGGGATTGATAAAACGATTTAAAGGAGTTTAAGTCATGTGAGTTTTGAATAGAATTCACAATTACATATTATACTGCCAACATGGACAGGAACCCAATAGGTCACACACATATAGAGAAAAGGATAAAATGGTAAAATAACAAGGATAATAATATTTGATATTATTATGAGGGTAGAAAAGTTAATAAGATAATAATTAATTAAGGAGTTTATTTAATTATGATCAAGTAAAATTGTTCGCGGAACTTTTGAGAAATGTTCTGTAAAACTTGACCTAATTGAAACAATGTATTTTATGATTAATTATTATTGTCCTATAAGTGTTATATGACTACTATAAGTGTCATAGGACTGATATAATAATTAATAGATTCATTAGAGGAATTATAAATGGGCCAGAGGAATAAAGTTGGCGCAGAAGCCCTCCAGAAGAGGGCCACATGCCAACTCCATACAGAAGGCCTTAATGGACCTATTTCTTAAACCAAATTAATTTATATATGTTACATAAGTGTTATGGAACCTACATATTTAATTTAGTTGGATTTGGAATCCATTTGGGTAGTTAAATCTAATTAGTTGCGCAAAGGACCTAGTTTGTGAGTTTTGTGCATAGTCTTTTATGAAAAGGTTTAATTAGGATTTAATTAAGCCTAAATGATTATAATTAATTCAAGAGGCCCAATTAATAATTCTCCAGCAATTTTAAAGAGCCCAATCTCATTAGAAGTTGGAATTTTAACCTAACTATAAAAGTCCAACTAATGAGGAATTAGGGTTAAGTGATTAAACACATAAGAAAGTCTTATTCTTCTATTCTATCTCTCCCTTTTATTCCACTCCCTTGATAGCTCTAGGGTTTTTCATCCACTCCTTATTTTACAGAAATTTTTTGGTTCAATTTATCATTCTCTTGTGTGGATTACTCATTGGAGGTGTTCGATTTTGGACACTGTGGTTTGTGACAACCCAGTGCGAAGTAAAATCAACTGTTCAACAAAAATCAAAGGTGATTTTTCTTATTCTCATCATATAGATATCTTGTGTATGCATGGCAAGATAAGATCTAATATTTAAAAATTTTAAAATTCTGCTCATGTATGCGATGCATGTAACCGCTTAACTCTAATATGGTATCAGAGCCTCGGTTTTTCCATGGATATACAATTCTATATTTTTTTGCGGAATAAGTTTTGTTTTATTTTGATTTATCTAATTCATGAACTTCAAAATATCAGATTTAATTGTTCATGAATGAGAAATATTGATTTTTGGTTATATGTGTGATCAAATAAATTTGATGGAAACAAAAACGAAACTTTTGAAGAAAAGTAACTAGGGTTTTGTGTGAAACCGATGTAGAATTAGGGGCTTTTCTAATTTAATTTCTTATGAATCCATTAAAACATCATTTATATGATATTTTATGTGTTTAATATATGATATTAAGCCATAGGATCGAACAAAATTAAAATTGAACAAGTTTTGCATGAAAACTAGTTTAGTCGAAAAGTTCGATAAATTGGTGTTCTTCGTGTGTTCTTGATATGTTCTTAATGTGTTCTTGGATAGAACGATTTTTAATCTTCTAAATATGATATATATGATATATTAAAGTGTTTTTAATTAATTGGATTAATTAAAATGGGCCTTAAATTAATTTGATTAATTTTAATTCATTAAAACCACTTAATGGGCTTAATTATGTTTACGGACTTGGTTTAAATTAGTGAATGACTTGGTGGGCCCAAGGAGCCAATTTAAATTAAATATTATAAGCATTAATTAAGTTTATTAATGGATTTTAAGGGCTAGAGTGGGCTTGCCTCATTCCAAAAGGCCCAAATGGTCCAATAGACACAAAACTAGTTTGTGTGTGAACGCATTTAGGGTTTATTTTGGTGGGTTTCGTCCTACCCTTGATCTTAAGCCAAAAATTGATTCTTTTAATTATTTAATATAATTAATTAATTAAATAATCAATTTTATAATTAATTAATAATCAATTGTATTTATTATTAAGGCAAGAACACATGCATACAAAAAGGTTTCCTAAAATGAAAGTTTCCAAAATGGAAAAGGTTTCCTAATTTGATCACATTGTTAAAATAACTCAAAATCTTGTTTCAAGAGTTGAAACAAAGTTAGTAATCCATTTCTTTATGCCTTAGAAAGGCATATAAGGGTGTATGATTGGCATGATGGATAGTTATGGACAAAGCCCAATGTGATTGAGCATTATGCATGTTTTGGCCCAATGAGGACTTTCATATCCCGGCCACTTGTTTTTGGTTTGTATTTCTTTTCAAGTTGTAATATGTAATTAGATTACTTAGATTAGATTAGAAATAGAGATGGAGACTATTATCAAGGACCAAGATGGGCTAGATGGGGATCCAACAAGCTTGAAGATAATGTAATTATTTTTCTTGTTTGAATAATGCATACTACCTAGGTGTGACCTTTTGATTTCCCTCTTGGCTCGGGGAAATCAATGTAGTAAAGTCCATAACTATACCATATTTGTATGCTTATATTTATATGATAGATATAGGATGTATACCAATGTATGCCAACCATGTATGATGAGACTTAATTAACTAAAACCCTCAAAACAAATACTAAGGTATATAAGCCTTCCATTAATTTGAGGAGAACCAGAGTTCTTTAAAGTGTGGGTTGTTGACCACAGTCAAGATCACATTATATTGAATATGTTTAAATCTAATTAGATGGGTCATCTTAGCTATCCCATTAGCTTGTTGACCACAATCAAGGCTAATGATTCTAGAGGCAAGATTAGGGAAAGTATATACTATATGCACGCATCAAGAGTTGTTAATCTAATGATCCAATAGTTGTGTAGAGACATAATTAGTATAGAAATACCTACCTTTCAAGGGTATAGAATTTGACTTGTTGACCACAGTCAAGGTCAAATTACATATCAAGGATTAGATATTGGCCCACTAAGAAAACCATCGGATTTTCTCGGATTATACAGTGAGGGCTATTAATTCGCAATAAAATAGTTGGAGTAAAGTGGATTAATTAAAGACCTTATTAATGCATACATATATATGAACATACTCTCATATCGTTTCTTTTTTACATCTAGGTTGTAAGGCGCCTAACATGACCCTAATTTAATTTTGGGGATAAATTAGCATGCTATTATGTTAATTACATGAAAATAAAATATAAGAATATGGTTTGATAGTAATTGAGGATGTAATTGAAGTAAATAGGTGTTAATTTGTAATTGTGGCATTTTGGTGGCCAATTGTGAATAAAAGCATTTAATTCAAGGTTAATTTGGATGATTGAATTAATTGATAGGTAGAATTAAGAAAAAGAGTTAGTGGAGGGGTCATATTATAGCATGCATAAAGGTTTGTGCCATTTGTTTGACATGCAATTTTTCAAGGGACTAAAGAGGGGATTGTTAAGTTGGTATAAAAGGCTTGAGTTAGTGGAATTTGTAGGTGTCAAGTATTTGTGTGATATCGGCAGTGAAGAGTGAAAAACCAGAAAATAGATCATCTTCTTCTTCCTTCTTATTTCCATTGTTTTATCTCAAAAAAATTGAGGATGATGTTTGTTGATTAAGCAAGAGTATAATGCAGTAAATTAAGGTAATTAAACTCTTAATTTAACCCTCCATCATCTTCATCTTCTTCTTCTTTTCAAGTTAACTTAGAATAATGTAATTGCTGGAAATTTAAATGATGACGGTGATGGTATTTGTGAAGGAGAAGAGGAAGGAAGAAGAAACAAAGGAAAAGGAATTGATAGAGGTTGAAGACTTTGGGTTTATCAGTTAAGGTATGGGAATTTAGGTTGTTCATAATGTATGTGAAATTGATTGCTGGAACTGGGTATGATTTACAGAATTCAAAGTTACGTTTTTTCTGGATTTTATCGATGTAAGGTCGAAGAAGACTGCCTTGCCAAGTCGTGAATGTCTTCAAACGTCGTGAACCTTTGTCCGACTCGTGAAGCTCTTCACGAGTCGTGAAGTACAACTTTTCTTCTCCACACGTGAAGCTCTTCACGAGTCGTGAAGTACAGCTTTTCTTCTCCACACGTGAAGCTCTTCACGAGTCGTGAAGTACAACTTTTCTTCTCCACACGTGAAACTCTTCACGAGTAGTGAAGTATATGCCTTTCTTCTCCACTCGTGAACTCCTTCACGAGTCGTGAGATTTTCCCTATTTGCTTCACTCGTGAAGCTCTTCACGAGTTGAACACTCCTTCACGATTGAATGACCTATCTGGAATGTTTTGCTGATAAGTTGAGCTATAGAACAGCAAATTGAGTGATTCGTTTTGCATTGAAAAATAAACTTCCATACCTATATTTCATATGAAGAAACCTAAGTTTAAATCTTTCTCTAAGTACATGTAATCTAGGGTTGAATCCAGACTTGTTTTCTAGACTGTTCAAGGTAACAGAAATTACAATATTGTGCAGATTGTTGCTATACTTGATAATATGATTTTAAATTGATTGAGACAGATAGTTGCTTATGTGATAGTAAAGTTAATTGAATAAGGCATGTAATATGACTATCAATGAAGGATTTATATGAATACAGATGCATTCAATTGTGTATATGAATAAAGACTAGTGATGAAATATCTAACCTATACATGTGATTAGTCTTGTGCATGATGGTCATATGCCAAATTGATATATATACACATGTAAATCCTATGACAGGAAAGTGCACATATTGACATGTACCTATGCTATAAAATAGGGATTATAATAGTATGACCTTGGCATATGTATGTGCCCATATGAAAACATGTTGATATGTTGTATAGCACATGACTTGAATGATGATAAAGGTATATATATGTGTTGGAAACATGCTCATAAGAATAAATCAACTATATGCGAATGTACCCACAGGTATGTAAATTTATGATTATGTATATGAGTATATGAGCATGTAATTGCCTTATGAGATAGAAGATGAATTAGCATGACTTTAAACACGTGAAATGCTTAATGAGAGCATGATCAAGTATATGATATGATGATTATATGTCATGCCTATATGCTATGATGCAAATTGTATAGTCATATAGATTTGAATAAGCCATATGTATAACTTGGCATATGAAATGTGCATATATCTGATTATGCACCATAGAATTTATAATTTTATAAGACTATGTATATGTGCACAATAATATACTATGAATACAGTATTGATATGTGAATTGAACACGAATATAGTTCTGCCTGCGATAGAGTTTTAGATGTGGATAGATAGACGCCTATAGGGAAATTGTAGCTGCCATAGTTGGCCCGATTGGGTCCATAGTATATATGATCCCGTTTGGATCATGATCAGCCCCGTTTGGGTTGAAAGGCTACCCCGTTTGGGTATGCTTGATCGGTCCATAGTATAGTTTGGCCCCGTTTGGGTCTATAGATTTGATATCTTCGGATATCCTTCTTTGATACCGATGTGTATCCATAGTTCCCGTTATCCACCGATAAGCTGAGGCAGGCTAAACATTATTCATAGTAATGATAAAGAAATTAAACAGTTAAAGTGATTTGACTAAAGATTGATATTGTGGATCATAATATTGTTTTACCACAGGAATTATGTTTTATTTGAATATGTTTACATGGAAAATTGCTGTCTATAAGAATTATGAATATGAGCATAATTGTTACTCTTCTGGGTACAATGATTAGGAACATGGAAGAATATGTTATGCTTTAAAGTATTTGGTATTAAAGACATGATATGTTGCATATGTTATTAATTGTATACATTGTATATGTATGTTTGATGACCTGTGTGTGTGGTCATCCATCTGTAGATATTCCCCACTAAGCTTTATAACTTAGCACGAGTTATTTTATCCGTGTAGGTTCAAATAGCGAGACTTTTGTTGTGGGACGTTCTCTGCATCAGGAAGGGCCAACCATCGACTTATAACTTTGATGTAGGATATTTTGTAATACAATTATCATATGTTTTGTATTAAGGCCAGTTATTTTATGTTATGTTTAAAACCTATGCGAAATATTGCAACTCACAAGTAGTAAAGCTAAGACAGAATATGAGTGCATTTGATTTACATAAAGTAATATTCATATAGTCTAGTATGCACGTTAATAGGTATGAAATGGAAAAAAGGAATAGACTTGTAACACACATATAGGCATATGAAACCATGTGGCATGTTTAATGGCTAAATGATGATTAAATGAATATGTAGCATAAGCATGATTAATAGTATTCATGATACATGTATAATGGGGTATTTGCATAGGGGGTGCTACAATTTGTGGTAGGTTTAGCCTTTTCTGGGTAAAAATGAACCTAGGATTCTATAGTATGATATAGTGTTTTGTTGGCCTGATGCAGAAGTCCCATTTTTTTCTTATAGATTAAATATGGAGAGCTCTAGAGATGCATTTGAGGAATCGGCTAAAAGTAACAAGCCGGTTAGAACTAATCCTTCCAATATTGGACCTTCATCCTCCAATCCAAATGAGGTCCCAACAGCCGTCCCCACAGAAGCATTGTTAAAAATATCACAGGATTTGGCTCAAGTTCTTCAAAGAATGACAGTACCCAAAGCTCCAATTTCTGAAATTAGAAAGTATGGTGCTGAAGAATTTTTAGGCACTAATTTGGAACAGTCTGAAGAAGCTGAATTTTGGCTGGAAAGGATAGAGAGAATTTTTGATGAAATCAGTTGTCCAGTGAGTCATAAAGCATCTTATGCTGTGTCTCTGTTACAATGTGCAGCTTATGACTGGTGGAAGTTGGTATTGAAGCAACCTCAGTTACCAGATCCCCTTACATGGGAATTTTTCACAGCTGAATTCAAGAAAAAGTATGTTACTGAGGAGTATAAGCAAGAGAAGTTAAAGCAATTCCTCTACTTGAAATAGAGAGTTATGTCTGTGGCTGAGTATGAGAAAGAATTCAGTCACCTGTGCAAATATGCTCCTGATGAGATGTTAACTGATGCTTTTAAATGTAGACAGTTTGAAGATGGATTGAATGATCGTATCCGAGGAAAGTTGATTGGGTCTACATCTTTGCAAGTGGTTAACTTCACTCAACTGGTTACGACAGCCTTGCGAGTTGAAAAGAATGAAATGGTAAAAAGGGAGAGAGAACAGAGAATAGGTGGGTCTAAGGGTGGATCTTTTACAGGAAAGAGAGCTAGAGGAGCACAAGGAAATTAGCCAGCTGAATCTGGCTATAGTTCTGCAAAAAGGGACCGGAGACAAGAATCTTCTACAATGTCTAAACAGGGAAAACAAGCTTCAGGGAATCAGAGTGGGGGGCAACCTCCAGTGTGTCCCCATTGTTCTAGGAAACATTAGGGTAGTTGCAGGAAATTGTCTGGGGCATGTTTCAAATGTGGTGGTACCGATCACTTCATGGCTAGTTGTCCATCGAAGAGGGAACAGGATGTGGGATAGCAGGGCAGTAGAGAAACTTTTAAAGCACCATCTTCAAGTAGAGGCAGGGGAAGAGGACGTGGGGGATCGAGTTATCAGGGATCCCAGTCCAGGAACATTTCTGAATCAGTTGACAGGCCCACAGCTCCAGTTGTTCCTATTCGGGCTTATGCAATGAAAGCTAGAGAGGATCAGAGTGCTCCAGAAGTCATAGCTGGTACATTCTCTCTTTTTGATTCTGATATGCATGCACTTATTGATCTTGGTTCCACTCATTCTTATGTTTGCAATGGGGATATGGGTAGAAATGAGTCTACTGTTCACGAACTGGAATATGATATTTATGTAACCAACCCTTTGGGTCACAGTGTTGTTGTTAATAGAGTGCATAAACAGTGTCCTATTGTAATTCAAGGGAAATAATTCCTTGTTGATCTTATTGAGTTACCATTCCGGGAGTTTGATATTATACTTGGTATGGATTGGCTGTCTAGACATCATGCAGTGATTGATTGTGAAGCTAAAACTGTAACTCTCATTGGTACTGATGGTGAAGAAACTTTAGTACAGGGCATTCGATCTAAACCCATAGCTAATGTAATATCATCTATGCAAGCTAAGAGATTTTTGAGAAAAGGGTGTGAAGCTTTCTTAGCACTTGTGCTTGATTCAAGAATAGAAAATGTGAATCTTCAAGAGATTTCAGTGGTGAAAGAGTTTCATGATGTGTTCCCTGAATACTTACCTAGTCTTCCACCTGAAAGGGAAGTTGAATTGTCTATAGACATTCTACCTGGTACAGCTCCTATTTCGAAGGCACCATACAGGATGGCTCTTTTGGAATTAAAAGAACTAAAAGCTCAGCTACAGGAGTTGCTTGACAAAGGCTTCATTAGGCCTAGTACATCACCTTGGGGTGCACCGGTTTTATTTGTGAAGAAAAAGGATGGGTCTATGAGGATGTGCATAGACTACAGACAGTTAAACAGGGTAACAATAAAAAATAAGTATCCTTTACCAAGAATTGAAGATTTATTCGATCAGTTGAAGGGTGCTGGAGTGTTTTCCAAGATTGATTTACTCTCAGGTTATTACCAACTTCGGGTTAAGGATGTGGATGTTTCCAAAACAGCCTTTAGAACCCGATATGGGCATTATGAGTTTCTGGTGATGCCTTTTGGGTTAACAAATGCACCGGCTGCATTTATGGATCTTATGAATAGGGTGTTTAGACCCTACCTGGATCAGTTTGTTGTTGTGTTCATAGATGACATTTTGGTGCATTCGAGGAATGAAACGGAACATGCTGAGCATTTGAGAATTGTTTTACAGATTCTGAGGGAGAATCAGCTGTATGCTAAGCTGAGCAAATGTGATTTTTGGCTTAAGGAAATTTATTTTCTTGGTCATGTAGTATCTTCTGAAGGCATCAGGGTGGATCCAGCTAAAATAGAGGCTATAGTGAATTGGAAGCTGCCTCGAAATGTGACAGAAGTAAGAAGTTTTCTAGGCTTAGCAGGTTATTACAGTCGCTTTGTGAAAGGCTTTTCAGTTATAGCCACACCACTCACTAAACTTCTGAGAAAGGGTATAAAGTTTGAGTGGACAGACCGATGTCAAGCAAGTTTTGATCAGTTGAAGAAATTTCTGACAGGGGCTCCAGTTTTGACACAGCCAGTTACGGGAAAGGAGTATGCTATGTATAGTGATGCTTCTAGAGTTGTCTTGGGTTGTGTGTTAATACAAGATGGGAAAGTAATTGCCTATGCATCTAGACAGTTGAAGCCACATGAACAAAACTATCCAACCCATGACCTAGAGTTAGCAACAGTAGTGTTTGCCTTGAAAATTTGGCGACATTATTTGTATAGTGGATTACCATCCAGGCAAAGCTAATGTTGTAGCTGATGCCTTGAGCCGTAAGATGATGGCTGCTATGATTGCACATCGCTGTAGATGGAAAATTGCTTATGACGGCGCTTTAATAGCACAGTTGAAAGCTAGACCTTGTTTGAGGCAAACAGTGATTGATGCACAGAAACATGATGAAAAGTTGCAACAGATTTTGAAGTCTTTACATGAAGGGACCCAGTCTGAGTACTCAGTGAAAGAAGATGGGCGTATGTATTATCAGAATCGATTGTATGTTCCTGATGACAAAGAATTAAAGAGAACAGTATTGAAAGAGGCTCACAATAAAGTATTTACTATACACCCTGGTGGGAACAAGATGTACCAGGATTTGAAACAAAGTTATTGGTAGCCTAGCATGAAGAAAGGTGTGGTAGCCTATATTTCCAAATGTTTGACTTGTCAGCAGGTAAAAGCAGAGCACCAGCTACCCTCTGGTTTGTCGAACCCCATTCCAATTCCATAATGGAAATGGGAGGATATCACTATGGATTTTGTAACGGGATTGCCCTTTACACAGAAAAAGCATGATGCTGTTTGGGTTATAGTTGACAAGCTGACTAAATCAGCTCATTTCATACCAGTTCAGATGGACTACCCTATGGATAAGTTGGCAGAACTTTATTTAAATGAGATTGTTAGACTATATGGCATTCCAGTGTCAATGATCTCTGATCGAGATCCGAGATTCACATCAAGATTTTGGCAGAGTTTGCAACAAGCTTTGGGAACTCAGCTTCATTACAGTACAGCATTCCACCCTCAGACGGATGGGCAATCTGAATGAGTTATTCAGATTCTAGAGGATATGATGAGAGGATGTGTTTTGGAGTTTGCAGGGAGTTGGGATAGGTATCTACCATTAATGGAGTTCGCCTACAATAACAGTTATCAAAGGAGCATCGAGATGGCACCATATGAGGCCTTGTATGGCCGAAAATGTAGAACTCCTGTTTACTGGACTGAATTGTCTGAGCGCAAAGTTTTTGGTCCTGATATTGTCAAAGACACAGAAGAAAAGGTGCAAGTTATCAGGCAGAGATTGAAGGAAGCTAGTGATAGATAGAAGTCTTATGCTGATTTGAAGAGAAGAGATATCGAATATCAAGTGGGTGACAAAGTGTTTCTGAAAGTGTCCTCTTGGAGAAAAGTATTGAGATTTGGGAAAAAGGGTAAGCTAAGTTCGAGGTTTATAGGCCCATATGAAATTCTTCAAAGAGTTGGGCCAGTGGCATATAGATTGGCTCTCCCTATGGAACTAGCCAAACTTCATAATGTGTTTCATGTTTCTATGCTTCGAAGGTATCGATCAGATGAATCCCATGTGATACCAGTTCAAGATGTGCAAGTACAGCCAGATTTCACTTATGATGAAGAACCTATAGCAATTCTGGCTAGAGAAGTTAAACAACTTAGAAATAAGCAAATTCCACTTGTTAAAGTACTCTGGCAACATCATGATATACAAGAAGTTACTTGGGAGCCAGAAGCAGCTATGAAGGAACAACATCCTCACTTATTCCAAACAGGTATGAATTTCGGGGACGAAATTCTTAAGGGGGAGAGAATTGTAAGGCCCCTAACATGACCCTAATTTAATTTTGGGGATAAATTAGCATGCTATTATGTTAATTGCATGAAAATAAAATATAAGAATACGGTTTAATAGTAATTAAGAATGTAATTGAAGTAAATAGGTGTTAATTTGTAATTGTGGCATTTTGGTGGCCAATTGTGAATAAAAGCATTTAATTCAAGGTTAATTTGGAAGATTGAATTAATTGATAGGTTGAATTAAGAAAAAGAGTTAGTGGAGGGGTCATATTATAGCATGCATAAAGGTTTGTGCCATTTGTTTGACATGCAATTTTTCAAGGGACTAAAGAGGGGATTGTTAAGTTGGTATAAAAGGCTTGAGTTAGTGGAATTTGTAGGTGTCAAGTATTTGTGTGATATCGGCAGTGAAGAGTGAAAAACCAGAAAATAGATCATCTTCTTCATCCTTTTTATTTCCATTGTTTTATCTTAAACAAATTGAGGATGATGTTTGTTGATTAAGCAAGAGTATAATGCAGTAAATTAAGGTAATTAAACTCTTAATTTAACCCTCCATCATCTTCATCTTCTTCTTCTTTTCAAGTTAACTTAGAACAATGTAATTGCTGGAAATTTAAATGATGATGGTGATGGTATTTGTGAAGGAGAAGAGGAAGGAAAAAGAAACAAAGGAAAAGGAATTGATAGAGGTTGAAGACTTAGGGTTTATTAGTTAAGGTATGGGAATTTAGGTTGTTCATAATGCATGTGAAATTGATTGCTGGAACTGGGTATGATTTACAGAATTCAATGTTACGTTTTTTCTGGATTTTATCGATGTGAGGTTGAAGAAGACTGCCTTGCCGAGTCATGAATGTCTTCACGAGTCATGAACCTTTGTCGGACTCGTGAAGTTCTTCACGAGTGGTGAAGTACAACTTTTCTTCTCCACACGTGAAGCTCTTCACGAGTCGTGAAGTATAGCTTTTCTTCTCCACACGTGAAGCTCTTCACGAGTCGTGAAGTACATCTTTTCTTCTCCACACGTGAAACTCTTCACGAGTAGTGAAGTATATGCCTTTCTTCTCCACTCGTGAACTCCTTCACGAGTTGTGAGATTTGCCCTATTTGCTTCACTCGTGAAGCTCTTCACGAGTTGAACACTCCTTCACGACTGAATGACCTGTCTGGAATGTTTTGCTCATAAGTTGAGCTATAGAACAGCAAATTGAGTGATTCTTTTTGTAATGAAAAATAGACTTCCATACCTATATTTCATATGAAGAAACCTAAGTTTAAATCTATATCTATGTACATGTAATCTAGGGTTGAATCCAGACTTGTTTTCTAGACTGTTCAAGGTAACAGAAATTACAATATTGTGCAGATTGTTGCTATACTTGATAATATGATTTTAAATTGATTGAGACAGATAGTTGCTTATGTGATAGTAAAGTTAATTGAATAAGGCATGTAATATGACTATCAATGAAGGATTTATATGAATACAGATGCATTCAATTGTGTATATGAATAAAGACTAGTGATGAAATATCTAACCTATACATGTGATTAGTCTTGTGCATGATGGTCATATGCCAAATTGATATATATACACATGTAAATCCTATGACAGGAAAGTGCACATATTGACATGTACCTATGCTATAAAATAGGGATTATAATAGTATGACCTTGGCATATGTATGTGCACATATGAAAACATGTTGATATGTTGTATAGCACATGACTTGAATGATGATAAAGGTATATATATGTGTTGGAAACATGCTCATAATAATAAATCAACTATATGCGAATGTACCCACAAGTATGTCATTTATGATTATGTATATGAGTATATGAGCATGTAATTGCCTTATGAGATAGAAGATGAATTAGCATGACTTTAAACATGTGAAATGCTTAATGAGAGCATGATCAAGTATATGATATGATGATTATATGTCATGCCTATATGCTATGATGCAAATTGTATAGTCATATAGATTTGAATAAGCCAGATGTATAACTTGGCATATGAAATGTGCATATATCTGATTATGCACTAGAGAATTCATAGTTTTATAAGACTATGTATATGTGCACAACAATATACTATGAATACAGTATTGATATGTGAATTGAACACGAATATAGTTCTGCCTGCGATAGAGTTTTAGATGTGGATAGATAGGCGCCTATAGGGAAATTGCAGCTGCCATAGTTGGCCCGATTGGGTCCATAGTATATATGATCCCGTTTGGATCATGATCAGCCCCATTTGGGTTGAAAGGCTACCCCGTTTGGGTATGCTTGACCGGTCCATAGTATAGTTTGGCCCCGTTTGGGTCTATAGATTTGATATCTTCGGATATCCTTCTTTGATACTGATGTGTATCCATAGTTCCCGTTATCCACCGATAAGCATAGGCAGGCTAAACGTTATTCATAGTAATGATAAAGAAATTAAACAGTTAAAGTGATTTGACTAAAGATTGATATTGTGGATCATAATGTTGTTTTACCACAGGAATTATGTTTTATTTGAATATGTTTACATGGGAAATTGCTGTCTATAAGAATTATGAATATGAGCATAATTGTTACTCTTCTGGGTACAATGATTAGGAACATGGAAGAATATGTTATGCTTTAAAGTATTTGGTATTAAAGACATGATATGTTGCATATGTTATTAATTGTATACATTGTATATTTATGTTTGATGACCTATATGTGTGGTCATCCATCTGTAGATATTCCCCACTAAGCTTTATAGCTTAGCACAGGTTATTTTATCCGTGTAGGTTCAAATAGTGAGACTTTTGTTGAGGGACGTTCTCTGCATCAGGAAGGGCCAACCATCGACTTATAACTTTGATGTAGGATATTTTGTAATACAATTATCATATGTTTTGTATTAAGGCCAGTTATTTTATGTTATATTTAAAACCTATGCGGAATATTGCAACTCACTAGTAGTAAAGCTAAGACAGAATATGAGTGTATGTGATTTACATAAAGTAATATTCATATAGTCTAGTATGCACGTTAATAGGTATGAAATGGAAAACAGGAATAGACTTGTAGCACACATATAGGCATATGAAACCATGTGGCATGTTTAATGGCTAAATGATGATTAAATGAATATGTAGCATAAGCATGATTAATAGTATTCATGATACATGTATAATGGGGTATTTGCATAGGGGGTGCTACATAGGTCATCATCATGAGCACGTCAAGCATTAATATACAATCAATCTTGGATAACAAGCTGGTTGGCAGCAACTATTATGACTGAATTAGGCAAGTAAGAATTGTTCTTAGAGCTGCAAAGATCCACTATGTCTTGGATAAAGATCCACCACCACTTCCATCAGATGATGCCATTGATGAGATCAAAGGCATTTATCAAAAATACATAGAGGATAGTGAAGCAGCAGCATGTCTGATGCTGGGTGCTATGTCCTCAGAGCTTCAGAAGTAACATGAGATGATGGATGCTAGAACCATCGTTTTGCATCTAGAGGAGCTATATTCTTCTCAGGCTAGAAATGAGCAATATGAGATTGCTCGAGCTCTATTTAGCTACAAAATGGTGGAAGGCACTTCAGCTGCTACTCATGCATTGAAGATGTATGGGTATATTGAGCATTTGAGTAGACTTGGCTATGTTATGGATAATGATCTATACATAGATTTAATCTTATACTCATTGGCTCCAAGTTATGCACCTTTCGTGCTTAACTTCAACATGAACAAGAACTAAGTATCCATACCTGAGTTAATCAATATGCTCAAGATAGCTAATGGATCATTTAAGAAGGATCCAAAAGGTGTCATGGTTGTGTTGGATTTTAACGGTTACATGCATCACATACATGAGCGGAATTTTAAATTTTTTTAACCATTAGATCTGATCTTGCCATGAATACACAATATAACTATATGAGAATAAGAAAAATCACCTTTGATTTTTGTTGAATAGTTGATTTTACTTCGCACCGGGTTGTCGCAAACCACAGTGTCCAAAATCGAACACCTCCAATGAGTAATCCACACTAGAGAGGGGTAAATTAAACCAACAAATTGGTGTTCAACTAGGGCTGGCCGAAATCCAAGAGGCTAGCAATGGAAGTGGCATAAAAAGGGAGAGAGAATTATGAGAAATAGACTTTCCTTTTGTTTTAATCACTTAACCCTAATTCTCATTAGTTGGCCTTTTATAGTTAGGTTAAAATTCCAACTCCTTAATGAGATTGGGCTCTTTAAAATTGCTGGAGAATTATTAATTGGGCCTCTGGAATTAATTATAATCATTTGGGCTTAATTAAATCCAAATTAAATCTTTTCATAAAAGACCATGCACAAAATCCATAAACTAGGCCCTTTGTGCATTTAATTGGATTTAAATACCCAAATGGATTCCAAATCCAACCAAATTAAATATGTGAGTTCCATAACACTTATGTAACATATATAAATTAATTTGGTCCAAGAAAAAGCCCTCTAAGCCCTTCTGTATGGAGTTGGCGTGTAGCCCTCTTCTGGAGGGCTTCCTCCAACTTCTTCATTCCTTTGGCCCTTTATAATTTCTCCAATGATCCTATTAATTATTATATCAGTCCTATAACACTTATAGTAGTCTTATAACAGATAATAATAATTAATCATGAAATACATTATTTCATTTAGGTCCAATTTACAGAACATTTCTCAAAAGTTCCGACAATTTTATTTGATCATAATTAATTAAACTCTTTAATTAATTATTATCATATTCTCCTCTCTACCTTTATAATAATATCAAATATTATTATCCTTGTCATTTTACCATTTTACCCTTTTCTCTATATGTGTGTGACCTATTGGGTTCCTATCCATATTGGCAGTATAATATGTAATCGTGAGTTCTATTCAAAACTCACATGATTTAAACTCCTTTAAATCATTTTATCAATCTCTATTGATATTTTGATACATCATTATACAAGTCATGATTGGCCTCTAGCTAGGCATCATGACTACCCAAATGTCAGGAAAGTCATGTGGTTTGACTGTACCCTTCCATAGAAACAGTTACCGTGCAATTACTCCTTTCACTACTCTTATCTCAATTAGATTCTGAGTATGGATTTCTTTCAACTCATATAAATCTAATTATGTATGTTCTATTAATTTAATCATTATTCCTAAAATGCCATCCATGGATCTCCATCCATCTTGGCATATTACTCTGGCCAGAGATTCTCTGAACAAGGCAATTATAGAATCATGCGAGATAACTTCCCTCGTTAAATCTGGGATGGTGAATCCTTTGTCAATCACCCAACTATCTTCAAGTAGGTCATGATATACCCAATCTCCTAACTATGTTCACTCCCAGTTGGAAGTAATCAGTTATGGAGTCAAAGTATACCACTTACTACTTAAGATAACTTTGGTGATCTCAAGTCTAAGGATACTTGCACAACCGCTATGAAGAGATTCCTCACTGACATAGATTTAATATCCATATGAGGATTCTCTTTGCAGGTCTCCAATGAACTTGTTCCTCTAACAAGCATCCACATGTTAGCTTTGATTATCATCCATAATCACAATTATGAGAACCATTGCTTGAACCATTCAAGAAGCATAACATGTGCTAGTCTGTCCGAATTAACAATGTCCTATCTTGTTAATTCTATGACTAGGGATATTTAGATATTAACACATTTGCATGCGATAGACATCTCACATCATGAACACCTTCATGATTGCCTTTGCACTGTGTTTATAATATCTAGGACTTCATTTATTAATTTAAGATTTACAAACTCATGTATTCAAACACAGCATTAATAAATGAATGATGCCTTTTATTAAGAATATAAATTTCATACATATGAAAAACATCCCTATTACATGGGCTCTAGGGCATACTCTCTAATAATCTCCCACTTACACTAGAGCCAATCACTCATATGTCTCAGACCCATGCTATTTATATGGTGATCATGCTTTATCTGGGAAAGTGCTTTAGGGAGGGGATCCGCCACATTATCATATGTGGGAACCCTTTCTATTTTCACATCATTTCTAGCTACTATTTCCCTTATGAGATGGTAGCGTCTGAGAACATGTTTGGATCGCTGATGAGACCGTGGTTCCTTTGCTTGTGCAATGGCTCCATTGTTGTCACAATATAAAGGAATCGGATCAACAATGCTAGGCACCACTCCTAGTTCGGTTATGAACTTTTTGATCCAGAATGCTTCTTTGGCTGCTTCTGAAGCAGTAATGTACTCAGCTTCCATCGTGGAATCAGCAGTTGTTTCTTGTTTGGAACTTTTTCAACTAACTGCTCCTCCTCCCATTATGAACACATAACCAGATTGTGATTTACAATCATCTTTGTCAGATTGGAAGCTGGCATCTGTATAACCATTTACTTCCAAACTGCCCTCTCTATATACCAAAAATATATCCTTAGTCCTTCTCAAGTACTTAAGAATATTCTTGACAGCTGCCTAGTGTTCCTCTCCAAAATTAGATTGGAATCTGCTTGTGACACTCAAAGCAAATGCTACATCTGGATGTGTACATAACATAGCATACATGATAGAACCAATTACAGATGCATATGGTATTCTATTCATGCTCTCTCTATCCTCTAGTGTCTGCGGACACATAGACTTAGAAAGGTGTTTCCCATGCACCATGGGTATAAACCCTTTCTTAGAGAGATCTATATTGAACCTCTTCAATACTTTATCTATATATGTATTCTGAGAAAGACCTAGCAACCTATTGGATCTATCTCTATAGATCCTTATTCCCAGAATATAGGATGCTTCTCCAAGGTCTTTCATTGAGAATTGCTTGGATAACCATATTTTAACTGATTGGAGAAGAGAAATGTCATTTTCCATGATCAATATGTCATCTACATATAGAACTAGGAAGAC